>CM064912.1:28151473-28645420 GCA_032727855.1 Quercus ilex subsp. ballota | reverse complement strand
TAGGAGTTTATGTTTTAAAAGATGAGAATAAGTTGTTTTCCAAGTTGTCAAGAGCCTTTTAACTTATTTGCATTACCCAATTCCTCTATGGGGGAGAACTTAGGTTCTAATTCCCCCAACTCACTTATTGTAAGGAAAAAAAAAATTTTGTTTCCATGTTTTTGAGAAATCAAAATTCAATTTATGATTAACATGGAAGGATTTTTGGTAGCCAAATAGAATCTAAATTCAACTTAAATAAAAAAATTTTTTTAATTTTATTTATGATATTTTGTTTAAATGTATTCGTAAAATGTTCAAATTGTAGCAAATTTTAAACTATATCCCAAATATCAATGGGCATGAAATTTCAAAGGTAAATTAAGCTAAAAATAATATCAAAAATTTTTAAATGCAATTAATTAATGCCTATAACTAATTAATTTCTTTACATAAACATTTCGGAAGAAAGAATTAACTATTACATAAAGAATTTGGCATCCTATTATCAAATTTTTTATTTTATCAAATTGATAATAGGATACCATTTTTTTTTATTCTCTAGCTCGGTAGCTCCGCCCTTGTCCCATAACCAAGGTCGAAAGGTTAATTAAGTTGGAGATATTGTTCCTTCATTAAGTGAAAAAATAAATATATTAATATATTCATCAAGAATCACGTCCGACCAATGCACCTATAAATTATGTTTTCCATATTAAAAAAAAGCTTCATATTATAGTGGGAGAGGTGGGTATTGAAGGCATGGGGAGACTTGTAATGATTAGGGACGGAACCAGGATTTGAACCTAGGGGGGGCCAAAGCTTAAAACATTTTTTTTTTTTATGAAAATAAAAACTAACACCTATTTCATATTCAACAAAATACTACATATAAAATAAGTGTTTCTTAAACATTTGATATTATAAAAATGTCGGCAAAGTATAACATACAAAATAAGTGTTTTTTAAACATTTCAACATATTTATCAAAATGGAACTCGACGCTCTTTTAAGTCTCGAAAGTCGTCTATGATTGATTTTGTACCAAATTTTGTAGCAATCTCCTTCTCAATGTACAAAATCATAGAGTCCATTAGAAAATCATCTTCCATTTTGTTGCGAAGCCTATTCTTGATAATATTCATGGCTGAAAATGCTCGTTTTGTAGTTGCAGTAGAAATTGGAAGAGTAAGCACAAGTGTAATCAATCTATAAATATATGGGTAAAAAAATGATTTTCGGGTTTTTACCAACCATTGGCACAACTCAGAAATACTTGATAGCTTCTTGAAGTCCGGATGCCGAACTACATTGTGCTCATAATGATCAACTTCTACCTTTAAAAGTGTCATTTCTTGATTTGTGAAGTCTTTCGGATAAAACTTGCTTACTAACAACAAAATGTCTATACTTCTAAAGGACTCACGTGCCTCTTTAGGATCAAGAGCTGAACTAAGATTACGCAATTCCACCGCATGCTTACTAAACTGATGTTTTAATTCTTGTAATATAGAATCTATTGCAGCATAAAAAATATCTACCTGATAATGATGCTCAATTGTGAAGTCATCTTGTTGATAACAAGCTAGACCTCCTCTCTCAACATAACGAGCATTCATATCTGGGACATCTATGTCACATGCCTCACAAAATGATTTCACAGTGGTAAGTAAATTATCACACTCTTCATCTCTAAATTTTTGAATAAGTGCTTTAGTGGATGAAACAAAATTCATAACATTTAAAATGTCTTGAGACTAACACTGCAAAGCTTGACAAAGTGCATCAGTGATCTTCATAATTTCTTTCATGAGATGTAAAATGAACACAAATTCAAAAGAAATCATAGCATGATAACATGAGTATGCTGCTTCTCGTTGGGAAGTAGTATTTCCTTCCTTGATGATCTTAAGTAAAATTTCACATGTTGGACTAAATATATTTACCAAGCTAGAAATCGATCTCAAGTGAGAACCCCAATGAGTATCTCCAGCCCGTTGTAATGTGCTAATCTGATTAAGTCCTCTTCCAATTTTAAGCTCACCAATTTCAACAAAATATGCAATTTGATCAGCATAAGCTTTTTTTAGTTGCTCAGTACGCTTGCATGAAGCACCAACAACATTGACAATAGATGATAATCTATTAAAAAAACTTTGAACAAGAATAACTTCTTTTGATGCTGCCACTAATGCTAATTGTAAGCAATGTGCAAAACAATGAATGTAGTAAGCATATGGACAATCATTTGAAACCAAAGCTTTTAATCCATTCCACTCACCTCACATATTGCTTGCACCATTATAACCTTGCCCTCGAATATCTTGAATATCCAGACTATGATGTGACAAGATAGAATATATTTCATCTTTTAAGGTTAATGCCGTAGTATCGGGGACATGAACTACCCCAAAAAAACGTTCTCGAACAAAACCATCTTTGTCTACAAATCTTATAACAATAGCCATTTGCTCCTTCATTGACTCATCACGAGCTTCATCAACAATTAGGCAAAACTTTGCATCACCAATTTCTTCACGAATTGCCTTCTTCACCTTGATTGAAAATACATGTAAGATTTCCTTTTGGATTTTTGGTGATTTGTAAGAGGCATTTTTGGGAGTTTTCTCTATCGCTTCTGCAACATATTCATTATATGATACTACCAAATCCAATATTTCAAGAAAATTCCCACGATTAATTGAATCAGAACTTTCATCTCGTCCTCTAAAAGCAAGTCCTTGAAATGAAAGCACTTTGACAACATCAATTGAGGCCTTTAACCGCAATCGATTACTTGCAATTTGATCATAATTGAAATTTTCAAGTACCTTTTGTATGTGTTGAGATTGGTTCATCAAATCTGTCATGGCTTGCTCGGAAGCTCTATGAAAAGAGTTAGGTTCTTTCCCCATATGATTCAAAAAGGAACAATTATTTCCATCATTAACTTTCTTCCAATTCCGAAATCCATCTTTAGTGAATACCTGACTCCCAGAATTCCTAGTTGGCTTGTCAAAGAGAAAGCATGGTAGACAAAAAGCAGCATCTTTACTAGGTGAATATTCAAGCCATGGACTAAATTCCTCAATTGCAAACCATGAATGTTTAAATTTATGAGAATGTCTTCCAAATTTAGTTTTCTTGTACTCATCTAGTTTAGGTTGGTATGGACCAAGCTTAATGTAAGCTCTTCGAATTTCATCCCGTTCATTAGCATCATATTCCCATATATGCTTACGCATTCTAGGATCGCGCACAAAACCTATACTTTTGTCAATGGTGACATTTGGAACTTCTATTTGGAGATTTTCAGAAACTAGGACATCAACGCTAGGGGTTGGCAATCTTGCATCATCAGCTATGACTTCATAATTATTTAGATTTTTTCTTTTGAAAAAATTTAATATTGTAGTGGACTTACTCATGATCTACAAATTAAAAAAAAAAAAGTTTCATTATTTCCATATTTCGTAGTTCTATAAACCAACTAAAGAAAAAAGGGACTTGTCAACCAAAAAAAAAAAAAAAATCTAAAACCAAAATAATCACAAACAGACAAGCACAAGTTTATATATATTACTAATATTAGCCACATCACACAAAGTGACAAAGACAAAAATTTTTATAAAACCAAAACAATCCGACCAAAGACTTGGTCAATTGGTCTCACAAAAAAGTCACTTATGACTTATCAAAGACTAGTCTTCATAGTTAACAGTACTCACAAGTGACAAAACAGTGATTACCAAAGACCACTCTCACAAATAACAAATTCACTATCACACACTCACATCCTCCTGTCCCAGTCCCACTTTATTTCTTTATAGTTAAAACCCAAAAAAAAAAAAAAAAAAAAAAGTTATAGACACAAGTCTGAAACTGGTCCACACAGTCACAAAAAGGAAAAAGCCAATACACGTTAGTCAATACTCAAGTCTCAATACAAAGCCACAAACACTAAGTCTTCGGTCCACACATGACATGACACAACACAATGAACACACGTTACATGCCAATCCAATAAAAGCCAGTAAGCCACAACTCACAAATACAGTCACCACAGTTCATCAAAAAACGCAGAGGTAGAGGGCTAACTGGCTAAGGCACTAGGCAGAGCAATATAGCAAAAATATGAACTTGAGAAAGGAGAGAAATTTCTTAGATTTACCGCGTGTGACTGTGATCAAGCATCTGAGGAGGAGCAGTAGCAGCAATAGACCAACAGTCCAGATTTGATCTGAGGAAAAGAACAGCAACAACACTCAGTAGCAGTGATGGAGGAGGCGTTGATGCTTGATGAGGTTGAGTGAGGTTAGGGTAAAATTTTGAGAATTGTAATTTAGGTTTTTTTTTTTGGTCGTTTTTTTTTTTTTTTTTTTTTTTTTTGTATGAGAGTTTGTCGGTGATTTTCAGATTGATTTGTATACCATTTTTTTTTTTAATTGGGGGGGGGGGGGGGGGCCTATTAGTACGAAAATTTAATATACTAGCTTTTTTTTTTCTTTTTTTTGGGGGGGGGGGGGGTTACTAGCTTTTTTTTTTTTTTTTTTTTTTTTGGGGGGGGGCATGGCCTACTGTAGGTCTGTCCTTGGTAATGATGATGATTTTGGTATGGCCTGTAAATGTTGTGGCAGAAGCTGAAGATTCCTCGCTATCCTCTCTCCCTTCTCTTAAATCTTCACGCACTTCCCTTCCTCCCATTGCACCTCCACCATTACATCTCCCTCCTACTTCACAAGACGATTTTCTATCTAAATCTAGGGATTGTCGTAAATATTGTAGTAAACATACTTTTGTTGAAAGGTTACAAGCTTCATGGCAACGGCGTAAAGTAATCTTACTTTTTAATCTTAAGCACTACAAAAAAAGCGGGCTATAGCTGCATTTTAAAAATGTGGCTATAGCTCCTAAAAACGTGGTTAGAGGCCAATTTGGTCTATAATTGCGTTTTTCATAGCCGTGTTTTCAGCCGTTGCCTAAAACCTGTAACTATAGGTCTGATAGGTCTATAGCCGCATTTTTCCAAACACAACTATAGGCTGAGACCTATAGCTGCATTTTAGAAACACGGCTATAGGACATATTTTAAAATGTGGCTATAGGTCTTATTTCAGCCGCGTTTCTAAACCACAGCTATAGGGTATACATTAGCCGCGTTTATTAAACGTAGCTCTAAATCCTCAGCCTCCAGCCACATTTTATAAACGCGACTATAGCTTCTTTTTTTTTTTCTTTTTTTCTTTTTTTGATTTGGCTAAAAATGCGGCTGTAGATCCTCAGCCTACAGCCTCATTTTGAAAACGTGGCTATAGGGTTTTTGTTTTGTTCTGTTTTGTTTTGTTTTTTTTTTTTTTTTTTTTTTAATTTTGCTATAGCAGCGTTTCAAGCTTGGATGTTAGATTGATTGCTTAATACAAAAATAATGATCGAGCTTTGGTGTAGTATTCTTGATCTCTCACTTCCGTACATTTTACTTGCTCACACATATATAGTTACATACAATTTTCCACAAGCAGTAATAAAATTTTTTTTTTTTGGGTATTTCTTCTCTTTTGTTCTTAATTAATTAATTTCTTTAAATAAAAAAAAAATTTCTGGTGTTCTTGCATAGAGTATATTCATAATACTTCCTTTTACCTATCAACTAGTTACAATATTCTAATCTGATAATATATAATTATTTTGTAATATGGTATAATGTATAATTACTTTACTTAAATATGTTATAATATTTTCTCTGAAAATTTCTGTCTCTCTATTTCTACACTTCTATAATTATATAATTATTCTCTTTTTAGTTTGTCCATATTTTCTAACTCCTGTTATAGTATGTTACATTTTCCAAAAAAAAAAAATAGTACGACTAAATTTTTCAAGTTTAAAATTTATTATTCAAATTTCTCTTTCTTTTAAGAAAATTATCATAGTAATAATCACCGCTTATAATAAATTATTTTAATTTATTACTCAAACAATTGACAGGTAAATTCAAATACATCAAATGCATGGCAATCACCACTAATTTGAAAATTAGCCAATTCATATCAATTTCAAAAAGGCAAATATATGTTTGAATATATATATATATGTGTGTGTGTGTGCGCGCGCGCGCACGCGCGATAAATCAATTATAAATTTTATTGATAAATTAATGACAAAACAATATTTCGTTTATACAACATTATAAAAAACACTGGGGTCTCTTATAATCATATATGACAATCATTACAATCACCTAAAAATGGTGCCTACAATAGCTTTATGAATCGTCGAATTTTTTTTTATTATCCTTGTTAACAGGATGTTGGATAGTTATTGTGAGAAATTTTCTACTATTAAAAGAAATACGAAGATTTGTTTGAATAGTTTTTTAATATGAAAAAATTATCAATTGGTTTCAAATTAATAATAGATTTAACAATCTTACATAGTTTTTTAAGAGAGTTAAATAAATTGCTTAAACCAAATTAAACTAAAGTGATGAAAAGAGAATATCGGGAATTGATAGGGATGAAAACAACAAAAAATTTTACATGAATGAATGCATCATAAGAGTTAGTCTTCTATCTTACTTGTAATAATAATAAATAAATAAAAAATTAATCTTCCATCTTAACTTGCTTCTACTTGGTAGCAAAACACAGGTAATTGAAGGTTGGGTTTGCCTGATTTGCTTTTTTAGGGTACAGAATTAAAAATTATCACGTAGTTTAATGCCACAGCTCATAAGCTTAAATTGTTAAGTTTTTTTAGTTGGTCAATGAGTACATATGTACATGTACTTAAATTGATAAAATAAAATAAAAATAGAATCTGCATGGATTACGATTTTTGAAAATATAAATATAAATAAAGGCTATATATATGTTTTGCTTATATATGGAGTGATTTACATTGCCGTTATTAACATGACCGTTTAGCTCCATTGCAAGAGCCACTACTTCATCCAAGTTTTGCGCTACTTAGTTCCTGTTAAATTAAAAGCTAACAAAGTGAAATGACTGGTTTTGGTTTTGTGGGAGATTCACAAACTCTATAGGTAAAAAGCAACTGAATGTTATCAGCAAAAACTGCAATTTTCACATTAGCTTCTGATTCCATTGATTCTGTTGAGTAAGAAACATGAGTCAGGAAATTCACCTCTTACACCTGTCCTGTCTAATCCAAGATAGTATAGTTTACACCCAAAAAAAAAAAAAAAAATCTAAGAATCAAGATAGTATATATATATATATATATATATATAGGTGAATAACCTAAAAGATGACTCACCTCTAGTGATTGCAAAACTCATTTCAATTAATTAGTAGCAATCTAAATGTCAAAAGCAAGATGTACCACCTTTACAATTAGTTTATATTATAGTATATTGTGGCTAATGTGGTAAAACAACTGAATGGCACTTTTAGATAATTCATATTGTAAAAAATAATTAGTCGAAAAAATAAATAGGACACCACTTTGCCATATTAAGTAACAAAATAGTGTACTTATTTTTTTAGTTATAAACATATAAATTGTAGTAGATGAAGTAGCTGATGTGGCTTTCCATTTTTATTTATTATTATATAGATTAAAACTTTAAAATGTTAATCGCAATAGAGGGAAGAACAAAAAAAAGTTACCAAATTGTGATGAGGGCTTTCTCTTGAATAAAAATCTCTGATCGAACTGTTAGTAGGAAATGTGGGTAGCAGACCAACTTTAATTGGTCCTGTAAAAATTTCATTTTGAATTTAAACAAATGCATTAGGGCCTGATTGGTAGGAGTATTCAAACAACATTTTTCAGTGTTTAAGCAAATAGTATATTTTGTTGAGAAAATTAGCAATTGGTGTCTCCACCGACAATTTTTTTTTTTTTTTTTTTTTTTTTCTATAGTACCTTGAGGGATGCATTTTCTAGTTTTATTTATTTTTTTTTTATTTTATGAATGTGCTTTCAATAATAGTGATAATAGCAATTATTATGATTGAAAAGTTACAATCATATTAGAGAACATGAAAAGAGATGGAGTTATTATGATTGATAGGTTACAATCAAAAGAAAAGTTTGGAGAATGTGTAAAATTATGCTGCACTATTGAATATATTAATATTGTAAAAAAAAAAAAAAAAGTTGGAAAGCCAAAAAAAAAAAATTTGTGATGAAGTGGTTGATGATATAGATAAAAAAGAGCATAGCAACATTAAATGATATGCTTTTTTTATTTATTTTTTATACAAGATAGAATTTCTACTTTAACATAATCTAAGTGTATATCTGCGTGTGTGTGTGATATGCTTCTATTTTTATATAAACATAAATAAATATAGATATCGATAAGTGTAGCATCTCAAATTTTTTAATGGCCATCTTAGTGTGATGAGTATGTGCATCAATTAAATATCGAAACATATATATATATATGTGTGTGTGTGTGTGTGTGTGTGTGTGTGTGTGTGTGTGTGTGTGTGTGTGTGTATCTACTAGTTAAAGGCTCATGCGTTGCACGGTTCTATGATAAAACTTATAAAAAATATGTATAAATAATTATTATAGCAAAAGGAATAAATTGCATTGGTATAACAACGATACACCTCAATACAAAATTATCTTCTAGCATACCAATTGTAACATCCCAACCTAATTACATGCATTATTAATTTTATGGATTTATATACTTGTTATTATCTTAATTAATTTAAGTACATAAGACTTTGATATTTTGATGTTATAAAAGATATAGGCCTTTTTTTTTTTTTTTTTAAGTTATGAAAAAGAAGTTTTATAAGTTAAGGGTGTATATGCATAACTATTTTATTAATTGGGCCTTTCTAGAATATAAGGTTATGGAGGGGTGGTAAGTGTAAATTCTGAAAATGTATATAGGTGAGTCATCCACCCTATTACTTTTAGCAAGACACATACCCCACCCAAAACTAGGGGTGTGCACAAAATCGAGAAACCAAAAACCGCTTCAAACTGACCGAACCGTTGCCAAAATTTCGGTTTAGTTTTAGTTCGGTTTGGTTTCAGTTTTATTATATTAAAAACTGAAATTTTTAGTTCGGTTTCGGTGGCAAATTTGTATGCACTGAACTGACCGAAACCAAACCGAAACATATTATTATATATAATTAAACTAAGTAAATATCTAATTAAACTATAAAAACAAAAGTTAGAAAACCCTACCCTACATACCCCACACTTTTCACTCTCACATTCAAACAGCCTCCACTCCATAGTCCCTCTCACAAGTCACACTGAATCTGCCTCTGCTGTCGCTTCCATACGCTGACCTCCCTATGCCAGCTTGATCATCTGATCATTGGCTTCTCAGTTCTCACGATGACCATCTCTCTTTTGAAAATCTCAATAACCCTCTCTCAGTTTTGTATTTTGGGTTTTGTTTAATACCGAATCAATGCTATTTTTATAAGATTAAAGCTAATAGCCTAGTAGTAACAACATAAAATGTTTATTTTTTCAAGCATTATATGCAAATAAAGATAGGATTTTGAAAAAATCGATAACCCATGTGCTTGGCTGCTTGTGCTGGTTGGTTTCTTTATTAAAGTTTGCTACTTGCCTTTGTCTCATGTGCTCGTTGACTTCTGATATATAAAGTTAGTTGCTTTTTTATTTATTTATTGTTGGTATATTTGGTTATTGTTGTTGACATGCTGTGAATCTGTGACTGTGATGTTTGTTATTTTCTTATTGATGTTAGAGTTTTGAAAAAATCAATACCCGCATGTGTGTAACTATGATGTTGGTGTATTTGTTAATAGTTGACTATGATGTTAGGGTATTTTTTTTATTATTGATTTGATGTTGATGTGTTTATTATTATCTTATTGACGTGTTTATTATTGCTGTATACTAGAGTCCTTCTCATTCTTTCTTCTTCTTCTTTTTTTTTTTCTTTTTTTTTTTTTTTCTTTCTTGTTGACTTGTTGTGTTATTGTATACTAGAGTGAAGAATCCTTTTCATTCTTTTTTTTATTCTTTGTTGCTGACTTATTGTGTTATTATTACCCTTTTTTTTTAATTGTGGACTAGACGCATTTTGGTATTAATTTTTTTTTTTAATAGTTGCTGACTTATTGTGTTTATTGTTGTTTTATTTTATATTGTAGATGAATGACACAAGAAAAACCTCAAAGGGTCAAGACAATGAAGCAGGTCAAGGGGCAACCAATATGCATGAAGACAAAGGCAAGCCCCCACTCCCACCAAAAGCAGGTAATGCTGGTAAAAAAAAATCTTTTGTTTGGGGTCATTTCACTATTATTGAAGGGGAGGGGGGAACATAGGGCAGCTTGTAACTACTGTGGCACAACTTATGCTTGTGATAGTAAGTTGAATGACACTACAGCCATGAAAACTCACTTACAATCACAATGTCTGAAATATCCTTATAGGAAAGAGGAAAAAAACCAACAAACCCTAGCATTCAAACCTAAAGAAGAATGAGAAAGTTATGGGAGACTTGTGCCTCATGTGTTTAATTTTGAGGCATGTAAGAAAGCAATAGCGGAGATGATTATTCTAGATGAGCTGTCTTTTAGGTTTGTAGAGGGTCTTGGTTTTAGAAGGTTTATGTCTGTTGCTCAACCTAGGTTCCATCCAATCCCTTGCCACACAACAATGGCCAAAGCTTGCTTTAGGGTGTTTTTGGATGAGAAACAGAAGTTGAAAGAAGCCCTAAGACAGCGGGTTTGCCTTACCATAGATACATGGACATCCATTCAAAATTTGAACTACATGTGTCTCACTTGCCCATTATATAGATAGTGATTGGAAAATACACAAGAGAATTCTTAGTTTCTGTTTAGTGGAAAATCACCAGGGTGAAACACTTAAGAAGACGGTTGAGATGTGTTTGCTTGATTGGGGGATAGACAAGATTCTAACTATTACGGTTGATAATGCTGCCTCTAATAGTGGGCTCATTTCTTTTATTCAAAAAAAGACTAAGCATAGGAAGGCAACAATTTTAGGGCATAAATACTTGCATTTGAGGAGTAGTGCTCATATCTTGAACTTAATTGTTTGTGAAGGGTTAGCTAAAATGGATGAGACAATAGTGTAGGTGAGGAAATCCATGCGATATGTGAGATCATCTCCACAAAGACAAAGCACATTTAACTTATGTGCGGAGAAGGATAAAGTTTGCTTTAAAAGTCAATTGTGCTTAGATGTGCCCATTAGGTGGAACTACACATATTTGATGTTGGAGAAGACCGAGAAGTATCAAAAGGCTTTTGAGAGATTGGAGGAAGAAGATCCAAATTATCTTAGGACAATTAGAGAGGAGGCAAAGGAAGAAGGAAATGATAGACATGAGGTTGATTGGGGAATGGATGATGTGGATTGGGAAAAGATTAAGATCTTTTTGAAATTTCTTAAAATTTTATATGATGCAACCTTGCAGTTTTCGAGTGCTAATTATGTCACTAGCAATTCTTTCTCTCTCTCTTTTTTTTTTTTTTTTTTTTTTTTTTGGAGTTCATGTCAATTCATGACATAATTGACTTGGAGTATGAAAAAGATGGTTATTTGTTGAGAAAAATGGCTGATTACATGAAGATCAAATTTGAAAAGTATTGGGGGAACTTTGATAATATGAATCACTTGTTGTATGTAGGGTTAGTTCTTGATCCTCGATATAAGTTGCGGTATCTTGAGTATTGTTTTGGTACTTTGAATGAGAACCAAAAGGCTACTGATATGGTAGAAAGAGTAAAGGTTGTGGTGAGTTTGTATGATGCTTATACTCAAAATCAAGTGGGGAGTAGTAGTGCTAGTGCTGCAACACAAGCCCAAGGCCAAAAACCCGAGTGGATCAATGGACAGAGATGATTCTAGTGTGGTTGTGGATGTGAAGGCAATGAGGATGACGGGATTTAAGAATCACTTGAAGGGTATTGTTTCTTCAAATACCAAATTAGTGGTTGATAAATACTTGGCGAAGAGTTGTGAAGATGTCTTGGATGAGAAGTTTGATATTTTGGCTTGGTGGAAGGTTAATTCTCCATAATACCATGTGCTTTCAAGACTTGCACGACATGTTCTTGCAATTCCAGTATCCACTGTGGCCTCAGAATCTGCATTTAGTACAGCTGGTCGTGTTCTTGATCCCTTCCGAAGTTCATTGTCTCCACTTATGGTGGAAGCCCTCATTTGTGGTCAAAACTGGCTCCGTTTTTCATCGGCTCCAATTAGCTTTCAAGCTGCCATGGATGATGTTGAAGAGTTTGAAAAGCTTGATGGAGGTATGACTATTGTTTTTTATATTAGAAAAAAAATATGAATGTCTATTTCTTTATTTTTTTTAAAAATTCTGCATGTCTATTTCTTTCTTTATTAAAAAAAAAAAAAACAGTATGTCTTGGATTCTTGGCATATTTAATGTTTTATTGTACAAGTGACTTTTATGTTTTTTTTTCATTTTTTGTTTTTAGAACTTGTGAGTGATGCTGCATTAACATCGGAACTAGACATGTCCACAACAACACCTATTGAAGTTGATGATTGAAGATTGCTCTTTGCTCTTTGGACGGAAGGTATTGATGATGACATATTGGGTTTTGTTAGTTTTTATTTTGACAACATATTGATGTGTGAACTTGACATATTGATGTGTGGACTTTTTGCTATTAGACACTAATAGATAGTGGCCTACATATAGATATAGGCTTTTCTTTTGAGCTTTGACAGTGGCCTATACATAGACAATATATGATATTAGGCAATAGGCAATGACATACGGCCAATTTATTTTGAGTCTTTGGCCAAATATTAAATATAGACAGTATATATTGACATTGACATATGGCCAATTTATTTTGAGTCTTTGACATTCTCAAAAATATATACATACATATATATATATATATATATTGAGTCTTTGGCTATAACACTATTATGTTGGTATTGACATATGGAAAATATGTGGACATTGACATATTACTAATGAATTAATGAAATTTGCACTAGTTATTCTATTTTGACTTGTACAAGTAATTTTTTAATCTTGTTTGTATTTGATGGGTACCTATAACAAGTTACAGATTAGTTTGTGTACTGGAGCAATTTTTTGCTCTAGATTATTTTTGGATTTATGAATTTGTGTTCACAGGTTGTGCAAATGTATTGTTGATAGATTATATGGTTATTTTTTGATTTATGAATCTGTGTTGACACTTGATAGGTTGTGCAAATGTATTGTTAACAAGTTATATCCTATTGACAAGTTATTTTTGGATTTATGAATATGTGATATGTGTATTTTAATGAGAATAATAGAAGCTCTAAAGCAGGTTATGATTATGAATCTATGACAAGTTGTGATTTATGAATCTGCTATATTTGTATTTTTGGATTTATGAATTTGTAACAGGTTGTGATTTTTTTTTTTTTTGATGAATCTGCTATAATGTGTATTTTTAGATTTTTGTTATTGAGCAAAAGCAGGTTATGAAAAATGTAAAATGCAAAAGCAAGTTGTGATTTTTTCTTGTTTGTAAAATGCTATATGGATGTGTAAAAAAGCCCAAAAAGGGCCAAAACAAATACCTAAAAAGGGCCCAAAAATGGCCAAAATAGAAAATACCCGAATCTGGAAAAAGGCCTAAAACAAGTTTCTAAAAAAGACTTAATAACAAAGAGCATAAAAGGCCCAAGAGGGGCCAAAAAATAGTTGGCTTGAATATTGCATTTTTTCTAAAAAACCCAAACAAAAAAATTTTGGGAAAAAAACCAAAGGCCCAACCGGCCCAAACTCAAGACACAAAAAACTGACAACCGACCGAACTGAAACCGATTAAGTTCCAACCATTTCGGTCGGTTTTGGTTGAGAACTTCACAAACCAAAAATTTCAGTTTCGGTTGGCCAACCCTAAAAGAATCCACCGAACCGAACTGATTACAGCCCTACCCAAAACTTTCTTCTTAATCTTTCTTTACTGCACTAGAATTTATATCCCTTGTTCTTCTTTCTTTTCCTCTTTCTTTGTTCTTGAATTGGCAGAACCATTTCACACCAACAACCCTCCTTTCTCTCATCAAGATTATATATATACCCCTTTCTCTCTCACACCAACAGCCCATTCTCTCGTGTGCATTTTCTCTCTCACTGATGTATCTCTTTCTTTAAGAAGAAATCAAACACTTACTAAAGTTTCAGCTTCAATTGTGGGTAAGCAAATAAGATTATTTTCTTGTTGTGGGTATTTTGATAGTGTAATGGTTTGCTTTATTTTCCCTTCTATATTCTCTAATTTAATTTTTATAACCTGGAATTTATGGTTTTGTGTTAGCAATTTGAAAGATTGAAGATATTATGGTCAATTGGATGCCTATTAATGTGTGCGTACCAAATGAGCAGCAAATGTGCTGGGCCTCACCTGGGCTCACAACTTATTTGAGGAGTGGGTATAGGATTTCCCACAATGGGTGGCTCACGGCACAGAGACCCAATGAGATCACTTTTCTCACTCTACTTGGCTATCTTTTTCCTCTCACCCCCTCTCTCTCTCTTTCTCTCCAAATTCTCCAACCCCCTTTCCACTCTCCCACCTCTCTTATTTATAGTACTATGATTAGTGGGGTGTTATGATTGTTTTTGCAGTTAGTGCAATGTGACGTCCAATGTCATTAGTTATAAGTGGCTGGTTAGGTGGGAGTGGGGCGTGGCGAAGGTGGCTTTGGAACTTGATTCCCACTTCAGCGAGTATGACCGGCAGAAATGCCTCAGGGTATTGCCGGTCATGTTCATGGTGGGGTTCTCAATAGTTATCTCGCCTATGTTGTCCGGTAATAGTTTCCCGAGTAAACATTAAGTGGTAAAACCTGGGCCTACACCCTGTGTGGGCTTTAGGATGGGATCCTAGGAAAGAAAGGGAAATGGGAACAATGGGCCGCATCATTCGTGTTTGAACTCAAGGCCCAAATGGGCCTAGTCATCTCAGGGCCGTACATTAGCCCCCTCTTAATTCATGTCCGGCACGTGGGCAGAATCAAGAATCCCAGTGGGCGCATTCGTTAGAGAAGGTTAAGGGGTGGCAGTCAGTGCGGTTTCAGAGACCCATTAATGCGCCATTAAAAGACGTGCCGTTTCGGCTCATTAGGCTCAGCTGTCATCATTACCTAGCGGTTTATGAACTGAAGACGTGTGTGTGTCAGTTGGCGCCCGCTTGAATCCCTCGTTAAAGGATCCTTATTATTGTTGTTGGCACCGTTTCCTTCTTCCTTTGTCCCCTATAAATAGTTCATCCCAACTTATTTCTTCATTTTCCAACTTTCCACTTTCTGAATTTTCTCTCTGCCGAGCATTCATCTGCACACCTAATCGCCTGCCCAGAGCCCTTCCTCCCAACCTAGAACCTAAAGTAAGTTCCTTACCTCTCGCTTTTTCTTCAGCATCTTTCTTCGCATTTCCCCTTTTTATTTTAGATTCTAGGATCGGGTACGCTTTCCTTTTAAACACTACAGCATCCTTAACCACGTTTAGGCAGAAATTTGACATTCCTAATGATGTGGAGGTGGCATATTGCCACGAGAACGAATTCGAACTCCACAGAGGGAATCAAACTGCCTTTTTTCCTCTAATGGCAGTCCTTGAGGGTAGGGTCAGGTTTCCCATGGACCCCCTCTTATTAGACACACTTTGGTATTACGGGCTGCGCCCCGACCAGCTACCTCTCAACTTTTACCGGGTTGTTAGTTGTGTTAGTAGGTTGAACCACACTTTCGGTTTACAGTTAAACCATCATGATATAAACCATATGTATAGCTTGTGCGGGAACAAAAACACAAATTACTATTTAAAGATTAGGGACAAGCGGGTACAGCTGATATCATGCCTACCTGACTCAAACAGGAATTCTGCCTGGGAATACGTCCGATTGCGCGGCAATTGGTTTTCCGGGGATATTCCCCCTCCTCTCACTCGCCGCGAAGTGGGTTCGTATTAACTCCTGACCTTACTGCCTTTGTTTGATAACTATGCCACTTACCTAAATTCCAATACATCCACATTTATGTTAATCTTTTCTCCGTTCATTTTTTGTTTATTTATTTATTTTTTCTTTTTATTACTCATGTTGTCGTTTCTCTTTCTTACAGACGGTAGGGAGTTTGTCTCGGATGTCAGGGTAGTCCACGTAAGAGATTTGAACTTCTTGCTCCGATTCGAGATATTCATTCACTGGGACGGGCAACTCCAAGCATCCCACCTCATTCTCGGCGTTGAGCCAGTTTATTCCACCTGGCAACCTTATAAGCAAGCACTCTTGGTGGACAGTCCCCTTCTGTCTTATATTGACGTCCGGCATGCGAACTTTTTGCCGCCGAACCTTACCGTATGAGAAGCTCGGGAGAATGGCTGGCATTACACTTGCTGGGACGAGTTAGCTCCGATACGCGACGAATCGGTGGAACGTGTGTCCCGGCGCCTCCGAGAACTTGCACACGCTCCGGTTGAGGAAGAGGCTCCCATTCAAGAGGCCCTTGTTCTAGAAGCCCTGGCCCCACCCGAAGGTCCTGCTGTTCCCGATGATCCCGTACAAGTTGCCGAGCAAACTGTTGTTGATATTACCGAGCTTTCTAATACAAAATCCAACCATAGCGTAGATATGGTGACTAGAAAGACCCTGTTTATTGACCGTTTTGTGCCCCGCGCCCGCCAGAGCCAAACGCCTCCCCCTCCGCCCCCACTGTAAACTGGACGAACTAGAAAAAGGCCACGTGCAGGCGAGCAGGCCTCCACTGGGCTGGGAGATACTCCTTCTCGGGTACCCCCACAATCGTCCAAGGGCATCGTCATACAGGAGCCGCTGACTCAAGCCGGGGCAGTCGCGGCCTCCTCCCTTAGGGCAGCTCGGCCGTGGCAGCCAATGTTTCCCTTGGACAGCGAACCACTCCCCGACACCGCCAATGTTCTAGTTTGGGAGAAAGGTGAAGGGGGCCACGTTGCCCGGAGTTTAGC
This sequence comes from Quercus ilex subsp. ballota, assembly GCA_032727855.1. Classification (NCBI taxonomy): domain Eukaryota; kingdom Viridiplantae; phylum Streptophyta; class Magnoliopsida; order Fagales; family Fagaceae; genus Quercus; species Quercus ilex. The sequence continues at coordinate 28,628,463 of CM064912.1, read as the reverse complement.
GCACGAGCTTCTTCTGCCCGAAGACATTCACGCTTACGAGCAAGGGATAGAGGAGTCCATGGGGAGAAGGCTGCAATGGTTCACTGTCGTGGTAATCTCTTACTCGCCGATTTCTGTATGCTGTTACTACTTATCATTACTGTTAACATGTACAGGGTATGCGCACTAACATTTGAAATTTTATCAGGCAGCCTAGCTGGCCCACGTGATGGATGGTCATATAAAGGAACTTTTGGAGGATGCCGACCGGGAAAGGGCGGCCAAGAAGACAGTCACCAGGGTGGCAAAAGAAAAAGCGAAGGCCGTTGATGCTGCCGAGAAGGCCAGAGCGCTGGCGGAGAGTAAGTGCGTGATGCTTCTCGAAAAACAAAATAAGGCGGATGTCAAATTGGCTAAGGCAGAAAGTTTAAATACTGCCCAGGCCGAGGAGCTAGTCGACATGAGAGTTGCGTTAGGAGCTACCGAGGAGAAGTGGTACCAGGAAGGGTTTGCTGATGCGAAAAACTCGGTGGAGCCAGTGGTGAACCAAGCTCGGAAGTTGGGCTTTGAAGCTAGCTGGTTGGCAGCCCTGCAGGCTATGGGGGTTCTTGAGGACTCCCCACTTAGGGACCCCAGTCAAATACCCTTCCCAGATCTCACTCTAGCCGCGCAGAACCCCCCGGCACCTACCGATGCGGGGGATACAACTAGCTTCTAGGAACTGGTGGAATAGATAAACGCCCATGCGGAGGCGGACGACGCGGAAGTCACTAGTGTTCCCCGCCCGACCGAGCAGTAACCAACTGAACGTGCCGACGAGATGAGAGGAGATTGACTAAGAAGCCGCACAAGTTTTCTACTATTTTATTCCAGTTAATGTTTTCACTAGGTTTCACTTTCTTTTCTTGAACTGCCTATGTCACCGGGCTATGGTGACTGAACAATTACTACCCTGCTTTGTTTTGCTTTTTGTATGGTCACCCGGTTTTGGTGACAGGATAACGGTTTTATTTCTTATGTGTTTACGTGGTTTTTGGTGTTTTCCGTTTGCTGAACGTTTGCCTTAAATTTTTTCATAGAGGTTTATTCTTCATGATACCTTTCTCGTTGTTTTCCTCTTTTTTTTTTCTTTTTTTTTTTTTGCATAATTAATTTCCTGAACGCCGGATAACTCGCGGAGTGCCGAATACTGAGAGTTTAGACCAAGGATCCTCTCTATCTGATGGTGAGTGCTGGACCGGGGATGAATTCCTGTCCTTAGGAAAATTAGACTAAGCTTTCTTCCTGCCCGGTGATGGATATCGAACCGGGGACAGGTTTCTTTCCTTAAGAGTCTTAGGCTAAGGTTTCCTCCTGCCCAGTGATGGATGTCGAACCGGGGACAGGTTTCTGTCCTTAAGAGTTTTAGGCTAAGGTTTCCTCCTGCCCAGTGATGGATGTCGAACCGAGGACAGGTTTCTGTCCTTAGAAATTTCAGGCTAAACTTTCCTCCTGCCTGGTGATGGATATCGAACCGGGGACAGGTTTCTGTCCTTGAGAGTTTTAGGCTAAGGTTTCCTCCTGCCCGGTGATGGATGTCAAACCGGGGACAGGTTTCTGTCCTTAGAAATTTTAGGCTAAGGTTTCCTCCTGCCCGGTGATGGATGTCGAACCGGGGACAGGTTTCTGTTCTTAGAAATGTTAGGCTAAGGTTTCCTCCTGCCCGGTGATGGATATCGAACTGGGGATAGGTTTTTGTCCTTAGAAATTTTAGGCTAAGGTTTCCTCCTGCCCGGTGATGGATATCGAATCGGGGACAGGTTTCTGTCCTTAGGAGTTTTAGGCTAAGGTTACCTCCTGGCCGGTGATGGATATCGAATCGGGGATAGGTTTCTGTCCTTAGGAGTCTCTTTCGAAGTTCCCAGTTGTTCGGCAATGATGATCGTACTGGGACCAACCGATAGAATCTAGCATGTGTGCACAGGTAATTTTTCTGTCGTCATTAGTGATACGTGGGGAAGGCATTGCCTTTAACTTACAAAATGGCTTACAACGGATCAGTGGTAAAATTTCTTAAGATTGTGTATATTCCACGGCCGAGGTAATGGCCTCTCATCCAGGTCCTCTAAGTAATATGCCCCAGCGCCAGCGTTTGCAGTAACTCGATAGGGGCCTTCCCATGTCTGGGCTAGCTTCCCGGAGTTCGTATCTCGCATGTTCCCCACCGCTTTCCTCAACACCAAGTCTCCAGCCCTGAACTCCCTTGTTTTTACGCCTCGGTTGTAACGCCGAGCAAGCTTTTGCTGAAAATCGGCCAATTATATGGTAGCCGATTCTCGGCACTCTTCTATCCAGTCCAAGCGTCCCCTCATCAGATCACCATTTTGGGTGTGGTCAAAACCCTCTAATCGTGCGCTGCAAAGGCTTATCTCGGCTGGTATCACTACTTCCGCTCCGTACGTCAAGGAAAAGGAAGTCTCACTGGTTGATCTTCTTAGGGTTGTTCGGTATGCCCACAAAACGCTTGGTAGCTCCTTGGCCCATCTGCCTTTCGCCCCATCCAGTCTTTTCTTCAGCCTACTTAGGATCACTTTGTCGATGGCTTCGACTTGACCGTTGCTTTGCGGATAGGCTGGTGTCGAATACCTGTTTTTGATGCCAAGATCACTACAGAAGGCATGAAAAGCTTTGCTATCAAACTACAGTCCGTTGTCGGATATTAGCGATTCCGGAACCCCAAACCTCGTAACTATGTTCCTCCACACAAACTTCTTGACGTCCACGTCCAAAGATTGGCCAAAGCCTTTGCTTCCGTCCACTTTGTGAAGTAATCAACGGCCACCAATATAAACCTTCGGTTACCCGTTGCTCGAGGAAAAGGGCCGAGGATGTCCAACCCCCACTGCGCGAAGGGCCACGGATAGCTTACCGGGTTCAGATGCCCTGCTGGCTGATGGATTAATGGGGTGTGTTTTTGACATTGTTCGCACTTCCTTACATACTTGGCGGCATCCTTCTGCATCTGTGGCCACCAAAACCCCAGAGTTATTGCTCGGTGTGCCAATGAACGCCCCCCACATGACTGCCACAAACCCCCTCGTGCAACTCGGCCAGAAGCTCGCCTACCTTCTCTGGGTGCAAGCATAAAAGATACGGCCCCCCAAAAGATCTTCGATATAGCTTGCGGTCTGTCGATAACCAGTATTGGGGTGCTGTGCGGCGAACCTTGTTGGCCTCTTTTTTGTCGCTCGGGACTCGATCCTCGGAGAGGAAGTCAATGATTTGGTCCATCCAACACGGACCGAGCGTCGTAATTGCGGCGACGCCAACCTCGGTGTAGCCAACGCAATCTATCATAAAGATACTTGGCTCTGCTATCAGCTCCACTTTAATTAGCCGAGGAACCTCTTCCGTTACTGACGACGCTAACGTGGCCAAGGAGTCAGCATGTCTATTCTGCATCCAGCCCACTTGGGACACCTTCACGGTACTAAACTTGTTCATGGCCTCCCTTGCTGATTGTAAGTATGCTTTCATCCGGGGATCCCGAGTTTCAAATGTTCCCTGCATTTGGCTCACAACCAACCGAGAATCTGAGTGTATCTCTACCTCCCTGGCTCCCATCTCCGAGACAACCCTCAATCCGACGAGGAAGGCTTCGTATTCGGCTTCGTTGTTAAAGGCTCTGAACCCCAGCCTAAAAGAGTGCTCCAACCTTATTCCCTCCGGGGTGATAATAATGATCCCGGCTCCAGCCCCCAAAGCGTTTGACCCGCCATCTACGAATACTTTCCATCGACGAGCTTCCACATGACACACTATTCCCTCGTCAATCTTGGGAGAAAACTCTGCAACAAAATCTGCGAGGACCTGGCCTTTTACCGAACTCCGTAGCCGGTACCGTATATCGAAAGAGCCCAGACGAGTCGCCCATTTTGCTATCCGGCTCGTGAAGTCTAACCTCATCAACAACGATTGCAGGGGATACTCTATTAGGACATATATTGTATGAGCTTGAAAATAATGAGGCAACCTTCTCGTGGCGTGTATCAGGGCCAGCACCAGCTTTTCCAGAGGCAGGTACCTTGTCTCGGCATCAACTAAAGTCTTGTTGATGTAATATACGGGCTATTGAATTCCTCAGTCACTGAGTAATACAGCACTGACAGCGTGATCGGACACTGACAAGTACATAAGCCTTCCTCCCCGGGCTCAGGGCGGTCAACATAGGCGCCTGCACCAAATAGTTCTTCAAATCCCGAAAGGCCTTATCACATTCTTCGTCCCATTGAAACCCTTTCCATTTCTTCAGAAGTTGATAGAACGGTCTGCAGCGATCGGCAAATTTGGAAATGAACCGGTTAAGGGCGGCTAGCATCCCTGTCAACATTTGCACCTCCTTCGAATTGCTCGACAGCTTGAGACCCTTCACGACATCTACTTGGTCTGGATTGACTTCTATTCCTTGGTTAGTGATCAAATATCCTAGAAATTTACCAGCCCCCACTCCAAAAGCACACTTCTCGGCATTCAGGCGTAACCTATGTTGTCAAAGTACCTCAAACACCCCTTTAAGGTCTTCCACATGCCGCACCTCCTGCTTGCTTTTCACCACCATGTCATCAATATACACTTCAATGGTCTGTCCTATCTTATCTCGGAACATTCTCGTCATCATCCACTGATAGGTGGCCCCGGCATTTTTCAACCCAAAAGGCATCACAGTGTAGTGATAGTTAGCACCCGGTGATATGAATGCGGTATTTTCCTGATCCTCGGGAGCCAACGCAATCTGGTGATACCCCTGAAAAGCCTCCAGAAAACTCATCCTCGTGTGCCCGCACGTGGCATCTACTAACTGGTCGATCTTCGGCATGGGAAACAATTCTTTCGGACATGCTCGATTCAAATCTGTGAAATCCACGCAGACCCTCCACTTGCCGTTTTTCTTCCTCACTACCACAGTGTTTGCTAACCATTCCAGGAAATAGATCTCCCTTATTGCCCCAGCCTCCTCCAACCTTCGGACTTCTGCTTTTACCACTTCAACATGTTCCTTGGCTGACCTTTTCGGCTTCTGCTTCTTAGGAGGGAATGTGGGTTCTACATTAAGTTTGTGAACAATGAATTCGGGATCTACTCTGGGCACATCGTATGGGCTCCAAGCGAACACGTCCGCATTTTGTACGAGGAGTAATAATATCTCCACCTTATCCTGATCCTTCATACTTTCTCCTATTTGGAAGTACTTGTCCATGTCCGGCAATACTTTTACCTTGACCATATTCTCAGCACACCCGGTCCCCTTCTCTTGCGAGCTCTGTAATTGGTATAAAGGAATCCCCGGTGATGGGTACTTTTGCTTAGCTTTCTCCCCACGGTCGGTCTGATCTTTCTTCCAACTGACTAGTACGACTAAACATTGTCTGGCCATCTGTTCGCTCCCTCGTACCACGGTGATAGCTTGATCGGTGGGGAACTTGACTCTTACGTGCAGAGTGGATGGGACAGCCCCCATTGCATGGATCCACAGCCTTCCCATTATTGCCGTGTATGGGGAGAAGGAAGCAACTACTATGAACGTCACCACTACCTCCTTGCCTTCCATATTCATGGGCAGAGAGATCTGCCCCTCAGGAACCACCACTTTACCGTCAAACCCAACCAAGGGTGTGCTGTACTTTGAAAGATCCTTATTCCTCAACCCAAGCCCCTTGAAAAGGTCTGGATACATAACCTCAGCCTCGCTTCCCTGGTCTATCATTATTCTCTTCACAACGAAGCTGCCTATCCTGGCCGTGACTACCAATGCGTCGTCGTGCGGCTGAATCATTCCTTCCAAATCGTTGTCGTCGAAAGCGATCGGCTCTCAGGTGGGTCTTATCTTCTTTGCGGGAGGCGGCATGCCCGAACTTCCTTCCAATGACACTACTGTCAACACCTCTTTCCCCCTTGTGGTAGTGAGGCCCCTCGGGGCAACGAGGATAACATCAATTACCCCAAGAGGGGGTGGAAGGGGATTCCCTCTCTGTAGGGCGCCCTGCCCTGCTCCTCGATTCCCGACATCCGTCACAAACTCCTTTAGATGCCCAGCCTTATGCAGCTGTCTAAGATAATCTCTCAACACTCGGCATTGCTCGATGGTATGTCCACTGTCTTTATGGTAGGTGCAGTATAGGTTCTGATTCCTCCTAGAGGGGTCGCCACCTATACGGTTTGGCCACCTGAAATATGGCTCGTGTTTAATCTTGTCCACAATTTTGTGCACGAGCTCCTTGAACATCACGTTCACCTTCCTTACCGGTGCTTTTGGTTCTCGAATTCTCAAATTCCCCCGTGCCCTCGGTTGAAAGCCGCTCTGCTGAGGACGCTCTGTCATCTGCGCCTTGCCTTTGCTTTGTATCCTGTCATCTTCCAACTGTTTATATTCTTCAATGCACCTCATTAGCTGCCTCATATCCTCGGGAGGTTTCTTAGTTAACGATTCCCTCAGCCTTGACTCCTCGGGCAATCCCATTCTAAAAGTGCTTGCAGCAATCTTCTCGTTCCCTCCGCCGATCTCGTTGTAGAGCTCCCAGTTTTGGCTAGCATAATTACCAAGGGTTTCCCTTACCCTCATCTTCATAGACAGCAGTGCGTTCACTGGTTGCAGCTCCCGGCTGCATGTTACGAACCGGGTCCCGAACTCCTATATCTGCTCTGCGAAATTGTGGATGGAGCCCTTGCGTAACCCGTTGAACCATCTTAAAGCTATGGGACCAAGGCTAGAGGGAAAGACCTTGCACATCAGAGCATCATTGCGGGTATGTAGAGACATCATCTGGATATAGTGGCTGACGTGCTCCACCGGGCCCGTTTTCCCATCATACGAATTGAAAGGTGGGCGTGTGAACCTATCCGGCATTGGCGCCTGCTCAATGTCTGCTGAGAATGGGAATTGAGCTACCCTGCGCAGTGCATGGCTCATCGCATCCATGGCCACATTCTGGGGCCATGTCTCCTTTAGAGAGTCCGAGCCCCAATTTTCATACTCCCGCGAACGAGAGCGATTTCGTCGTCGGCAAGATTCCCTTGAATGTGAACGTTCTCGGCGCCAACGGGACTCTCTCGAATGTGAACGCTCTCGGTGGCGGTGGGATCTTGATTGGTTCGATCCCATTCCGTGTTTTTCATCCCCAGCGTCTGGCCTTCCCCCTCGGTTGTCTCAATCCATTCTGTAGCGCTCGTTTCTTGCTCTAAACTCCAAGTCTCGTACTAACCTGCACAACCGTTCAAGCTCCTCATTGCTCTTGTCAAACTGCCTGCGCCCCGAAGCATTGGACACTGTTCTCTGTGTTTGATATGACCCTTCTCCAAGGCCAGACCATTCTTCCAATTGCTCGGAAGCCTGATCTTCACGTCTCTTCTGCCTCTGTTCCCGCCAGGTGGATCCCCGGGAAGATCCTGCTGAGCCACTTTCGGCGTTACTTCCAGACATTTCCCTCGCACGAGTCCCAGCAGAACCACTGCTTTGTAGGAGTTTCCCACGGACAGCGCCAATTGTGCGTACCAAATGAGGAGCAAATGTGCTGGGCCTCACCTGTGCTCACAACTTATTTGAGGAGTGGGTATAGGATTTTCCACAATGGGTGGCTCACGGCACAAAGACCTAATGAGATCACTTTTCTCACTCTACTTGGCTATCTTTTTCCTCTCACCCTCTCTCTCTCTCTTTCTCTCCAAATTCTCCAACCCCCTTTCCATTCTCCTACCTCTCTTATTTATAGTACTCTGATTAGTGGGGTGTTATGATTATTTTTGCAGTTAGTGCAATGTGAGGTCTAGTGTCATTAGTTATAAGTGGCTGGTTAGGTGGGAGTGGGGCGTGGCGAAGGTGGCTTTGGAACTTGATTCCCACTTCAGCGAGTATGACCGGCAGAAATGCCTCAGGGTATTGCCGGTCATGTTCATGGTGGGGTTCTCAGCAGTTATCTTGCCTGTGTTGTCCGGTAATAGTTTCCTGAGTAAACATTAAGTGGTAAAACCTAGGCCTACACCCTGTGTGGGCTTTAGGATGGGATCCTAGGAAAGAAGGGGAAACGGGAACAATGGGCCGCATCATTCGTGTTTGAACTCAAGGCCCAAATGGGCCTGGTCATCTCGGGGCCGTACATAATGTATTTTAACATGTATAGTATAGGTATAAAAATACCCACACAAAATGAAGGCCATAAATAAGTATGCTCATCTTTTAGTATGTCTAGATCATAAATAAATTGTGTATGCCTTGGTTTCTCTATGGTTTGATACATCATGTTTTGATGAATGTATCTTGTATTTTGGGAACCTTTGTGTGATGGGAATTAAGATTTTCTTGAGTTTGAGAGTTAGGTTGTGATTCATGTATAAGTTTAAATACTTAGAAAGATTTGTTAGTAATAATTTTTTGTCTTTCATTTAGGTGACGAGAACAAGAATGTGGACACTTGAGCTCCTCTTATTCAAATCTCTCGCGTTTTTTGTTTTCAGGTAAGGGATATGTGACATGTGCGTTTGATAATTATAAGGATTTTTTAGAAAATTTAATATGCATTAAAACCTTTTAATTAGAGACATTACATATAAGCATGATTTAAGTAAAGATAGATGTTCGTGAGTTGTTGGATCTTATATATATGATAATTTTTAGCGTATTGATGCTATTACTAATACCACAAACACAATATTTAAGAATGAAGTGGATATGCTATTGTTATGAAATATTTATGTAAAAGCATAATTATTAGAAAATTTTATTTTTTGGCCATTATAATTGATGAGGACTCTGCTATACCTGCCCTTGTTAAGAATGGCCAACTTGTGGAGGATGCCAACTAACCCCATGGTTGATGATCTGATCACACCGAAAGGGGTGTATTTTTAGATTTTTGTTGTTGAGCAAAAGCAGGTTATGAAAAATGTAAAATGCAAAAGCAAGTTGTGATTTTTTCTTGTTTGTAAAATGCTATATGGATGTATAAAAATGCCCAAAAATGGCCAAAACAGATACCTAAAAAGGGCCCAAAAATGGCCAAAATAGAAAATGCCCGAATCTGGAAAAAGGCCTAAAGCAAGTTTCTAAAAAAGGCTTAATAACAAAGAGCATAAAAGGCCCAAGAGGGGCCAAAAAACAGTTGGCTTGAATATTACATTTTTTTTTAAAAAGCCCAAACAAAAAATTTTTGGGAAAAAAAACCAAAGGCCCAACCGGCCCAAACTCAAGACACAAAAAACTAACAACCAACCGAACTGAAACCGATTAAGTTCTAACCATTTTGGTCGGTTTTGGTTGAGAACTTCACAAACCAAAAATTTCAGTTTCGGTTGGCCAACCCTAAAAGAACCGACCAAACCGAACTGATTACAGCCCTACCCAAAACTTTCTTCTTAATCTTTCTTTACTGCACTAGAATTTATATCCCTTGTTCTTCTTTCTTTTCCTCTTTCTTTGTTCTTGAATCGGCAGAACCATCTCACACCAAAAACCCTCCTTTCTCTCTCACACCAACAGCCCCTTCTCTCGTGTGCATTTTCTCTCTCACCGATGTATCTCTTTCTTTAAGAAGAAATCAAACACTTACTAAAGTTTCAGCTTCAGTTGTGGGTAAGCAAATAAGATTATTTTCTTGTTGTGGGTATTTTGATAGTGTAATGGTTTGCTTTATTTTCCCTTCTATATTCTCTAATTTAATTTTTATAACCTGGAATTTGTGGTTTTGTGTTAGCAATTTGAAATATTGAAGATATTATGGTCAATTGGATGCCTATTAATGTATTTTAACATGTATAATATAGGTATAAAAATACCCACACGAAATGAAGGCCATAAATAAGTATGCTCATCTTTTAGTATGTCTAGATCATAAATAAATTGTGTATGCCTTGATGAATGTGTTTGATGAATGTATCTTGTATTTTGGGAACCTTTGTGCGATGGGAATTAAGATTTTGTTGATTTTGAGAGTTAGGTTGTGATTCATGTATAAGTTTAAATACTTAGAAAGATTTGTTAGTAATAAGTTTTTGTCTTTCATTTAGGTGACGAGAACAAGAATGTGGACACTTGAGCTCCTCTTATTCAAATCTCTCGCATTTTTTGTTTTTAGGTAAGGGATATGTGACATGTGCGTTTGAAAAGTATAAGGATTTTTTAGAAAATTTAATATGCATTAAAACCTTTTAATTAGAGACATTACATATAAGCATGATTTAAGTAAAGATAGATGTTCGTGAGTTGTTGAATCTTATATATATATGATAATTTTTAGCGTATTGATGCTATTACTAATATCACAAACACAATATTTAAGAATGAAATGGATATGCTATTGTTATGAAATATTTATGTAAAAGCATAATTATTAGAAAATTTTATTTTTTGGCCATTATAATTGATAAGGACTCTGCTATACCTGCCTTTGTTAAGAATGGCCAACTTGTGGAGGATGCCAACTGACCCCATGGTTGATGATCTGATCACACCGAAAGGGTTGTGACAGTTTCTGATATGATCCTGGGATTTCCTAGCATTGTGGGGAATGCTGGATGCCTAGCACAATGTGCTGGAAGCCTTCCAAAGTTATGACAGACTTACAATTGGACTGACTAATATGTTATTAATGAGCTATTAAGCTATTTTGAATTTATAAGAAAATTATGATGATAAGAAAAGTATGTTGAATGTGTTATAAGGCTGATGAAAAGTTTATGATAAAGTATTTTATAGTCTATTTAAAGATAAGGTTGCTGAATTATGTTAAAGTTCCTTATTATGTCCTTTTATTATATATGAAAGGACAATGATGTATTTTCATCTGAAAGTTCATAACTTATTTTAAGAATAGTATGAATACTATTGAAGACTATTTATCAAAGCTAGCATATCCATAAAATACTTGTTTTACATGCATTATTATTAAATGCTCATGAAGCTTAAAACCTTACTGGGCTTCACAGCTCACCCTATTATATTTCAGTGCACAGGTTCTTTCCTGGAAGCAACGAGAGTATTAGAGGTGGCAAGGAATCTATGGTTCTCATTTGATAGAATCTATAGTTCTTTTGTTATATAGAAGTTTAGCTCTTTCGTTGTACAAGAGGAATCAAGATGTACTTGATTCTTTTGAGCACAGATGTATTTCAGAACCTTAGTTTGTTTTGAACCCCAGTTGTATGTCTTTGGGGTTAGGATTGTAAATAAGAGTATTGCTAAATGTTTAGTTATGTAATATTTACATGAATATCTTAAGTTTTAGCCAATTTGTAATCTTGAAAAGTTCGAAATGAAATGAAGTTTCAAAGTTTTACGAATTTTGTATATTATGGATTTTATGCAAGGAAATAAAAAGGAATACGAGAAATGATTTTTGATAATCACCTTCAACTTTAGTTGGTTTGTGTTAGTATTGAATTAAACTTGATATTAACATACCAGTCATTCTCTAAATTCTAAAGTACAGGTTTGAGTCGTGACACCAGTTGTGCTATAATGTCATTTGTAGTTACATGTATCAAACTATTTGCATATGAATTTCACATCTAATGGATTTGCAATATAAGTACTAATTTGTTAGTGACTTGAAGTATTGTTAACAATAATATTAATGATCAAAAAAATGTAAGAAGTAATTTTTACCTTTGGAAAATCGTTGAATACCTATTTGTACGCTATGTTTTTAGAGTAGCCTTGTTCATCTTTATCATTGTTCTTTATCGAAATCTTTAGACATTGTATTATAAAATTGGACATTTTTAGGAGATAGAACTATTTGAAGAATAATAACCTTTGTTCTAATTATAGAACCTATCCTAATTTTTGCTTCCCGTATGTTCCATGGTTTTATACATAAATTTATATAAGACATAATTTATTTGAGAAACAAAAATCAAATGAATAGTTTGAATTGTAAGAGAGACACTTAGTGTAGATAAAAAAAAAAAAAAAAAAAAATGGCAAAGCTCTACATATAGATTACAAACCTTTCTTAGGATGCTTGGAATCTTTTATGACAAATTTGAAAAAAAAAAAAAAAAAAAAAAAGAAGAAAATTAAACCGAGTAAAAAAAAAATAAAAATAAAAAACCATATAGATTGTAAAATTGCATATCTTTAAAATAAATTTTTTTTTTTTTTTTTTTTTAAAGAGCTATCATTTCCACTTTGATTTTACTACTTTAGTCAAATAAGTTCCAAAATTGCAAGGAAAAAAAAAAACCTATTTTATAATGATGGCCCAAGAGTAATAATAATCAATGCATAAAAAGATTGATATTGGAAGAATGATGACTTTTTAAAGATTCTAAAATTCAGGAATTAAATTTCCAAAAATTTGCAATTTAAAACCAAAAAAATAAAAGATTAATGAAGAATTTGTTGGGAATAATACTAATAATTAGCAAAAAAATATTAATTAATGTTGCAAACGGATACATAATTCTATGCAAACTGTACATAAATAAGTGCTAATATTCAAAATAAAAATAAAAGGGAAACAACATGAATAAATCCTATTAGAAAAAATATATTTCATTTTGTTTAATAAATTATATAAAATAAATCCTATTAACTTAGCTGTAGTGTATTTAAATTTTCTAGAAAAATAATGAAGCATATACTTTTGAGCCTAATTACATCTAGCAAAATAATAAAGCATTCAAAATATTCAAAGGCAATTTAAGTTCATGTATGCTTGCATGAGATACGCACATGTCCACATTGCTGCAGGAACAATGGGAGCCTCATCTTTGAGATAAAGAATCAATGTAATGTTAATAAAAGCTGCCTAAAAGAGTTAAAGATTTTATAAAGGTTAAAGAAAAAATTATCAAGTGTAAATAATTATCTCACTAAAATAAGGGGTAAGATTTCTTCGTAGAATTAAATTAAATTGATAATTCCAAATTAAATTTTAAATTGATAATTCTTTAAAAAAAAAAATACTGAGCAATTGATAAGTCCAAATTTGATATAATCTTGATAATATTTTAAAATTGAAATTAATAATTCAAGAATACATGTGTAGAACATCTTGATAATTTGATGGAACAAAAAAATAAAATTTGAAAATTGTTAAAATTAATCTATTAGTTCTAACCATATTTAATCATTAACTCTGAGACCCTAAGCATATAAATTAGATCAAAACTAAGAAAATTAGTTTAAACAAAAGGCAACCAATACACAAAACCCAATTGTAGGGACTCAATTTGTAAGGCCCCAAACAATACATTTTTAGAGAGTGGGTTTGAAGAAATTGGCCCTTGCAGGCAAACGGAACCCAACCATGAACCAATCACCATTGAAGGCCAGTTGCCCTTAAATCTCCTCTCAGGATTGTTCCTCGGCCTTGGTCCGAGGAGCTTTTCTCCTTTTCTTTCCCCCCCTCTTTCTTGCTGTTTTACTGGTCCTTCTTATATAGTCCTATCTTTCCATCTCTACCTTCCATCTGTTGATCATCCATGCGTTTTCCCTCTGAATCTCCGTCCCATCAGCAACACTATTAGTACTCAAGTGATTCACAATAATCAATGTCACCCTGTCCAAGAGTCACATCTTCATTAGTGCGACCAGAGGGTTAGGTGAGCGCATTTAGTGTGGAGGTGACAACCTGTCCTGGGCCCATTTCCCCATCTGTAGCTAGTCTCGGTCTGCCAAGGATAAGGTTATCCTCGGCGGGGGATTTTGGAAGTGCATGCTCCCACGCATCTTCCTCAGACAGGCCTTCTTCCTCGGAATGGACCATGGACCGAACGTAAAGTGGGCCGAAGTCACCAGGCCCTCAAGCCCCACAATAGCCCCTCAAAATCCTGTTGTCCGTGTTCTCAGACGGGGAGGAGGATTTTGATATTCCTGGGCCCCCACAAGATTCGCCAAATCTCAGTCCACATCAGGATTAGGGTCTATTAATCTGCCACAGGTAAATTTTTGGCGTTTCAAGACTCAAAGCGCATTTGCATTAAATTTTGGCGGCTCCGTGTTTCCCTCTTTTGATGGTGTGATGGTAATCTTCTGGCAGGGGCGACCTGTTTTTATGGGCGGGAAGTTACACTTGGTTAATCTTAATTGGAGGTATAAATACTTATTTGAACCGCTTGGTTTCTTCATTTGCGCGCGTACAAACTTTGGTACATATATTCTGAAGTTGGTCCAATTTCTGCGTTAATAAGCACCCCTTTCCAATCGTAGAAAGCTTGCCAGAGGAGAATCTCACCGTTTCTACAAATCTTCTACTTCCTGTAGCACAAGATTCTCCTTGATTGATTGATCATAGGAGGTTTGGTTATTTTTCTGCAGATCCGTACGCCTTCGTGTGTCCTTTCCTTCTGGTCAACAAGGAGGGCTTGGAAACCGCCATTAGTAAGGAATTTTTTCTGAACAAGGTTGATAACCAGATTAGGGCTGCCCAAAAGATCCTCAGCTCAGGTGAATCGCTGCGGTAGAGAACGGTTTTACCATTTTCGAAGGATCTTCCATTTCAGAAGGCATAACATTGGTAGGCTCTTAACTGCCCCATAAAGCGGCGGAGGCCGAGGAAGGGAGTTTGGAGGAAAGAGAGGAAGTGATCGAACTAAACTCGTGCGAGGATGAATTCGATGTATTTGACCGAGCTGACTAGCCCAAGGGTTGGTACCCAACTGAGATGGGTCCTAGTAGACAGCCCCCGATCAGCCTTCTTGACCTACTCGAGGGCAAGTCTGGAAAGGGGGTGCCAATGAAGTCGCAACCTGAGCCTCCACCACCTAGCTCCCAGCCTTCACCCGCGCGAGCCAGGTCTCTACGTACCCCTCTAATCTTAGAATCTCGGCCTGAGTCCCCCGAACCAAAAAGGAAGAGGTCTTCCAAGGGAAAAGACCCAGTGGATGGGGGCCGATCCCATCCCTCTCTAGAGAAGGATGAAGCCCGATAACCCTCTAAACAACTGAGGCTGGGTGGTAAGCGAAAAGGGAAAGAAATTATTCAACCGTCCGAGCCCCAGGCCTGGTTGCCCGCCGCCATGCTCCATGGAGAACCTTTGAGGGATGACACTACTATACGGGACTTCCGAGGAGGCGAGGGGACTCGGGTAGCCAACGCTCTGGAAAGGTCTCTTCTCCTTCCCACCGACACGGCTGAGCTCGGGAACATGAAGGGGCCAGAGTTTGCTAAAAACCTCAAGAGATACCTGGGCATGGTAAGGCATCCGATACTTGTTTATTTCATTTGAATTTTATTACCTGGCACCTCCCCTCCCCTTTACAGCATATTCACTTCAGTAGGCAGGCTATCCAGGCTGTTTTCAGGCTGGATGAGAAGGTTGACGGCCAGGGTAGCGCTCTGGCAAAAGAGCGTGATAAGTTCTTAAAGGCTGCGAATACCCTTAAGAGATCTGAGGCAGATCTGAAGAAGGCTACTGAAAGTCTTGAGGAGATGACAAAGGCTAGGGACATTGCGGCCTCTGACCTAGTCGCGGCCATGAAGCAGGCCGAGGATCAAACAAAGCGCTTGCATGATGTTGAAGGCCAATTGCGTTCTGCCCAGGAGGACATTGCCGACCTGAAGAAAAGTTAGCCGAGGTAGTATGGACAAAGGGTGTCGTCGAATATGCCAGGGACGAGGCCGTGAGGGCCAAAGATCTGGCTGAGTTTGCAAGAATAGATGCAGAGCGCTCTGTAGAACAGGCAGAGGAAGAGGCCTTTGCTGAGGGAGTGACCAAGACCGAAGCTACCTTCAAGGCTCAAGTCCCTGAAGTATGCAGGTGTATTTGTTCCCAGACTTGGAATGAAGCCCTCAATCAAGTGGGAGTCGATGCTTCGTCAGACCTTAGGAGGGCAGAGAGGGTATATTACCCCCCCCCAATCCGTGAGGTTGTCCCCACTACCTCCGAGGGAGGTTCTGTATTACCAGCGGCCAGTGAAAGTCGGACCAACACTGCCGAGGATGCACCTTTAGCTGGCAGACCTCCTGAGGAGGCTGAGCCCCGTAGAGCGTCAGAGGGGTCCCTTGAAGGAACCTTTCCAAGTCAGGGTCCCTCATAGTTAATCAAAGTCTTTCAACGGGATCCTCAAGACCAGCTTCGTAGCGAGTTAGGGCAGTAACCCATTTCATTGGACCAACCCGTTGTGACATCATGGGGCATTCCTATTTGTTTTCTTTTTCATTTTAGTTTTCTTTTCGCCTTGGCGACGTTGTAACGAAACTACATGCCATCTATTTGAAAGATATATTCAATGGTTTTGCTTCTATCTCACTAGTTGATGCTTTCTTTTACTTGTTACACTTTAATGTTTTGTTGAATACTTTCATTCTGTTCTGGACTTAGTCTCATGAGATAATCAGCTGTCTTTCGAGTTTGCATCCGAGGACCATACCACAACGCGGTCCCTTCTAACGCTTTTATTCTTCAGCAAATATCTAATTTTCCATAAGTTTGAGTACGAGGACCATGCAATACGTTGATTCTGTCTAACACTTCTATTCTTCTGTAAGTAGCTAGTTTCCCCAGAGGTTTGAGTCCGAGGACCATGCAATACCTTGGTTCCGTCTAGTACCCAGGTATATTCACGTGGTTAGTTTCCCCAGAGGTTTGAGTCCGAGGACCATGCAATACCTTGGTTCTGTCTAACACTTCTGTTCTTCTATAAGTAGCTAGTTTCCCCATAGGTTTGAGTCCGAGGACCATGCAATACCTTGGTTCCGTCTAGTACCCAGGTATATTCACGTGGCTAGTTTCACCAGAGGTTTGAGTCTGAGGACTATGCAATACCTTGGTTCTGTCTAACACTTCTGTTCTTCTGCAAGTAGCTAGTTTTCCCATAGGTTTAAGTCCGAGGACCATGCAATACCTTTGTTCCATCTAGTACCCAAGTATATTCACATGGTTAGTTTCCCCAGAGGTTTAAGTCCAAGGACCATGCAATACCTTGGTTCTGTCTAACACTTCTGTTCTTCTATAAATAGCTAGTTTCCCCATAGGTTTGAGTCCGAGGACCATGCAATACCTTGGTTCTGTCTAGTACCCAGGTATATTCACATGGTTAGTTTCCCCAGAGGTTTGAGTTCGAGGACCATGTAATACCTTGGTTCTGTCTAACACTTATGTTCTTCTGCAAGTAGCTAGTTTCCCCATAGGTTTGAGTCCGAGGACCATGCAATACCTTGGTTCTGTCTAGTACCCAGGTATATTCACGTGGTTAGTTTCCCCAGAGGTTTGAGTCCGAGGACCATGCAATACCTTGGTTCTGTCTAACACTTCTGTTCTTCTGCAAGTAGCTAGTTTCCCCATAGGTTTGAGTCCGAGGACCATGCAATACCTTGGTTCTGTCTAGTACCCAGGTATATTCACGTGGTTAGTTTCCCCAGAGGTTTGAGTCCGAGGACCATGCAATACCTTGGTTCTGTCTAACACTTCTGTTCTTCTGTAAGTAGCTAGTTTCCCCATAGGTTTGAGTCCGAGGACCATGCAATACCTTGGTTCTATCTAGTACCCAGGTATTGGGCTGAGGAGATTATCCTTAGCATTGGCCATATTCGGCATGATGATGGCCTCGGCCCTGCTTCGTCGGAAGTGGGGCATTATGTGGACCGGACCATTGACCTGCAGTGCTCCGGACGAGGTTGACTTGGGACTCTAACCTCACACGTGGCAGTAACGCCACCTTCCGTTCGAGTTTCTACCCTCATCGGTTACGAGACGCCTCCTGACTGCTCGCATTCCGCGCTTGACGTTTCAACACACGAGGCGCGCTCTCATTAACATTCCCCTGGGCTGATGCAGATCACACGGTTGATAGGCGCCTTGAAATTTGGTCAGGATTAATGTTGCCGATAATCCTCTTTTTGAATTCCGCGTACATCAATTCTTATTAATTTTCACCCCCTATTTAAGGCCGTATGGGGGAAATGTCCTTCTACACTCCACGAACCTTCTAATACACTAAGAAACATGTCTTCTCCACTTTCAAAGCCCCCTCTATAACCCTGCCAGAATTGTGACAAGAGTTTGGAGAAATGGAGAGGTCTTGGATGGAAGTTAGGGTACTCAGGCCCAAAGTCCCCCTTCCACGACCGAGAGCCGTTGTAGCCGTAGCCCTCGTCAGATCTCCGGCACGGCTAAATTTGTGCGTCATCCTCATGGTGCCGTGCACAGCGGCCAAGAGGGAGATCCTTGAAGTACATAACGCTCCTCCCCAGGGCACCCCCACCCCGGTGGAAGCGTTCAAGAATATGTCATGCCTGGTGCTCGAGTGTTGCCATCTCCAACGGTCAACCACCGTGGGGCTGGAATAGAATCAAGGGAACAACACAAGGAAGGGCCGCCCGGCGCCCTTGCATCTGCTCCTCTCTTCGCGCCAGCGCCACCGCACCGGCTTGGGCGTTGTTGGTATCCTTAAAACAGGCCTGCCTCAGCCCCCTTCCCCTTAGTTAGCTTTAAAACAGGCCTGTCTGGGCCTTTGTTTGTAAATTGTAACTCTTCTACATCTAATAAAATACTGATGTTTGTCTTCTCTTTTCCTTTGAATTTTCTACTTTTCTGCAATGGTTTTTTTTTTTTTTTTTTTTTTGAACTTTCCGTCGATTAACCACCTAGTGACAACCGTCCATTACACCTGCTAGTGCACAAATTCCTTCCCACAGACGGCGCCAATTGTAGGGACTCAATTTGTAAGGCCCCAAACAATACATTTTTAGAGAGTGGGTTTGAAGAAATTGGCCCTTACAGGCAAACGGAACCCAACCATGAACCAATCACCATTGAAGGCCAGTTGCCCTTACATCTCCTCTCAGGATTGTTCCTTGGCCTTGGTCCGAGGAGCTTTTCTCCTTTTCTTTCCCCCCCTCTTTCTTGCCGTTTTACTGGTCCTTCTTATATAGTCCTATCTTTCCATCTCTACCTTCCATCTGTTGATCATCCATGCGTTTTCTCTCTGAATCTCCATCCTATCAGCAACACTATTAGTACTCAAGTGATTCACAATAATCAATGTCGCCTTGTCCAAGAGTCACATCTTCATTAGTGCGACCAGAGGGTTAGGTGAGCGCATTTAGTGCGGAGGTGACAACCTATCCTGAGCCCGTTTCCCCATCTGTAGCTAGTCTCGGTCCGCCGAGGATAAGGTTATCCCCGACGGGGGATTTTGGAAGTGCATGCTCCCACGCATCTTCCTCGGACGGGCCTTCTTCCTCGGAATGGGCCATGGGCCGGACGTAAAGTGGGTCGAGGTCACCAGGCCCTCAAGCCCCACACTAATCAATTTAATAAAAACAAAATACAAAAACAAAGAAGGAGCCTTTAGAAACTTAACAAAGTTTTCAAGTGTTTTGAATTCATTAATTAAAAATTACATGAAGACAAAGAACCAATAGTAACACCAAAGAAAATAAACAAAATGATGATGATGATAATAATAATAATAATAGTAATAATAATAATAATTGTAGGGGTTAAGGGCCCAAAATTTGTATATTAGGCCTTGTGCTTTGTCCGAGGAGGTTGACTAGTCCGAAGACCGATAAACGTTAGTGAGAATGTCAAGTTCCGAGTCCCATGAATGAGATACAAACAGAGAGAATGGGAAAGGTAGTCCAAGGAGGCTCACCTCCTCAGATGAGCAAAGCACTGATCAAATACATGTCCTATTATTCAAGGTGACCTTCCAGGATGTTTTACTGATAGGGACGTGTATTATGAACGCACAAAAGGGATGGAAGCTCAGAAATATCTAAGAAAAAGCTACTACCAGGGCATCAAATGTTCTGAAGCTAACTTTCTGACCGCATTTATATGAAGAAAACCCCTGAATAGTGCTACCTTGACTATCCCAACTCACAGAGAGCTAAAGAAGGTGTCCGATAGGACAAGCACTCAAGTAGTAGTTTGAATGATCAACAAATAGAGGGTCAAGATCATTAAGAGGGAGATATATAATGTAAGAGACCCCTGGAGGGAAGGGGATTGGGAAATCAAGAAAGAAACACTGTATTAATCTAAAACCATACTTATAACCATACTTAAAAGCATTATATAAGAACCAGTCTCCTCGGACTTTGCCAATGACATTTTTCTTCAGTTTAGATTTGTTTATTTTCACTCTTTTATTATCAAGCCTACCTAACTTGTTGTTTGATTAACCAAAACCCAGTTTTCTAACCCATTCTCTACAAATTCATTGTTTTGGGCTTTTTGTGCCTAAGTCCATTCGTATATTGGGTTAGAAATTCAAATCTGGTCCTTACAATAATAATAATAATAAATAAGTAAAAAGAAGAAAGAATGAACACCTGCATTGTCATGGGATTTAGGCATTCACATATTGGAGAAAGCTTCACTCCAAAAAGGATATATAAGGTTATATATATTGGTAGAGTTCCATTTGATATAGAATTTATTTAAATCCTATTGAAATTAAGATATCTAATCAATGTGTTTGTTCTTATCCCATAAAAAGTGGAATTAAAAAAAGGTCATATGAATAGAATGGAAAAAAAAAAAAAAAAAAAAGTTGATATTAACATAACGTAAAATATTGGGGGAAAAAAGAATGTGAATGGGTTACTAAGGAATATAAGATAGATTTTTATTTTTTATTTTTAAAGGATGTATAAATTGGTAGAGTGCCATTTTTTATAAAATTTAAATCCTATGAAGCAATAAGCAAATATAGGATATAATTTCTTTTTTAAATGATGAATATGTTGGTAGAGTCCATTTGATATAAAATTTAAATCCTATTGAAATTAAAAATGAAATATATTTGTTGAGTCTCATTTGATATAATTATAGAGTATAAATCCTATTGAAATTATAATTTCTAATCAACATTAATATTTAAAAAAAAAATGAAAAAGAGAAGCGAAAGAAAACGTGATTGATAGCTATAAGGAAATATGATAAAATATTTTTTTTAAGTATCATCAACGTAGAAATTATCAAATTAATGGAGATATATACCATTTTTTGGGATAGATTTATATTAATAGAGTTGTTATACAATTTGTTAGGATTATCTAAAAATTCCCTAGTTAGGTTATAAGTTAGGTCTCCTTTAAGTATAGTAGTTGTATGGCCACCAAACAACTACATTTAATTTTTTTTTAAAGAAATTTTATGCAATTTGATACAGCCACTTGACACAACCACGACTTCTAAACCCAACTTTTATTATATAGTATATGATATCGTCAAAGTTGAAAGAGAAAATTTAAAAATGTTCAATTTCGCCCCATGTGTTCATCGTTTTTGTGTGTGTGTGTAAAGTGAGTCATTGGGTTCTACATATGAAAAGATTATCCATAACTTTGCTCCACAATCCCTAGAGACCTCGAAATTCTCTCTCTCTCTCTCTCTCTCTCTCTCTTCCATACTTGTTGATCTGTAAAGGGAATTTTTTTTTACCTTCCTCATGCTTATCTACAAAGGTTGTCCATCTTCCCATAAAACAAAAACACCTAATATTTCTCTCTCTTATCTCTTTCAAGTGCCGAAGGTCTCTAAAACACTAAATTTCTACCCCATTTTAAATCACATCACGTTACTATTGCTAATAGAATAAAAAAAATAGTCATTGAAATCCAAAACATGTCTCAAATCTTTTTTTTTTTTTTCCCCTAAAAATATGCAGGCTAAACTACTTCAATTCAAGCAATTCATCTTTCTTTTTCATTTTTTCTTTTTTCTTTTTTTTTTTTTTAAAAAAAAAAAAAATCTTTTTCAGTGATTCTGCATATGCATGGTAATGTGGTTGGCCTCTCTTAACAAATATATATGTTTTGTTCATTCAAGTATTGCTGATTGTATTCTGTTGAAGTGGCACTCTTATTCTTTGTTTTTAATGTCGTGGCATTTTTTATTAATTGAGCTGGCAATAGTCGATGACCAGCCTGGCCATACGTGCATTATATGTGTATTTCAAATGTGCACGTAGCAAAGCCCTTAAAAATATATATATATATATATATATATATATATATATATGTAGAGATCCTTTTCTCCCCATTTGGAATGTAGAGATTCATTTACAAACACATTCTGTGCAAGAAAATATATAATTAGATAATTTTCTTCTTTTTTAAAATAAATTCCATGCAAATAATTGAATCAAAGAAGTGCTTAATTTTGGCGCCTTAAAAATTGAATTTTGGATGTAATTTATGAACTATTCCTATTTTAAGATTCTCTTTGACAATTTTGTATGGCAGTTTAGAAGGTACCGATGTATTGGAAGAGTCTATGAAGAATTGCTATTAAAACTATGAGAAAAACATTGTTAAGAGTTGTTTCTTACCAATATTTGAGTAGAATATATATTATGTATTGAGAATAAAAGAAAAGTAGAGACTACTGGCCTTCTTGTTGAGTGGTAAATCTTTCTTTTTTTTAGGTTCAATTCGGTGTTATTCAATCCATGGAAGGGAGGGCTACCCCTATCATGTGTAGCCTATATAAAACATATTTAAAGAAAGAGTTGCATGCCAATAAATTAAAACCTTCCAAGTCGACCCGTGCTAATTGTGCAATTGTTTACAATGAAAAGCTTGAAATGCTTACCATTCTATAATTTGTCAGGATTTAGGTTGGAAAAATATTCTTGACAAT
Organism: Quercus ilex subsp. ballota; assembly: GCA_032727855.1. Classification (NCBI taxonomy): domain Eukaryota; kingdom Viridiplantae; phylum Streptophyta; class Magnoliopsida; order Fagales; family Fagaceae; genus Quercus; species Quercus ilex. Next base: position 28,605,916 of record CM064912.1, on the reverse strand, counting down.
GTAATTTGCATTGAGGATGTAATTCTGTGAACCCAAAAAAAAAAAAAAAATTATAGTTTGGAGCTAAATAGAGAATTTCCATTTGAAGAAGCCCTCTCAACCAGAGATTTCACTTATTTGCTGGACCATTTTAAGCAAGAAGCCCCCTTGAGCGAGCTTGTCAAATAGCATTTTTTAAATAATCAAAGTATATTGAAGAAGCGTGATTTTTCTTATGCAGAGCATTCTTAATCTGTGTGCCCTACATTTATTTCACACTTGCTAAGAGAATTTGTATGCGTGGGAAGACTTGAGACTTCATGCTATCGTCTGGGAAGAGCAAAGAAGAATTGAGACTGGGGCAAATCATTTTTTAAGCTTTAGAGAGTAGAGAGAGCTTTCTATGTTGAACGCATTGTTGCTACCATATTTTCATGACTTCCAATCTTTTGCTTTCAATTTTTTATGAGTTATACATGTTGAACTCTACTCTACTCCCTCAGCCCTCCTTCCCTCCCCCTAATTCAGTCGGACCATAAATGTTCTTAGCCAACAAAAAAGAAACAGTGCAAGGACATATATAACCTAATCCTTAAATAATCAATACATACATACATACATACATACATATATATATATATATATATATGGACCAATTAATTACCATTTAATTAATCCAGGAAAAAAAAAAACTTATTATAAACCAAAATAACTTAAAATTGAGTTCAGAAAACTGCGTCAAAAAATATAATTTTGCCATTCATTTTTCAAAATTGGTTTAGAACTGAACTCATTCAGTTTTTTCGAACTATTGAATTTCAACTATTGTGCCAAATTACCCAGCTTGAAGTAAAGTCCCGGCTATGACAATGCTTATATTAAAATATTTTCCAACCGATAACATGTTTTCAAGGTTTTGAAAAGTTTTTATTACATGTATAATTATACTCCTAGATTTTTTAATTAGTTAATTTTCCTTGATTTTCCATTGACAAAATAAAGAGATGAACAGAAAGAATTTATAGATCAAACAGTTCCCAATAATAACAACAAATCCCAAAAAGGCTGTCTGAGAAAGATTATCTGACTATGCTGCCTAGATAAAATACCATATCAGATTAGTCGCTATCTCTGACCAACTAGCAAAACCAATTGTCAAGTGGATAATTCTCCCTCTTATCGAACCTATATCAGAGAAGGCTACAGGAATCAAGATATAAAATATATAAATTCATCAGCCTTCACAGAGATTCCTAACGTTTTCATGTAAGTTATTAAATAAACTTTATACAGCTTAAATTTCATGTACGAGGGGGAGAGAGAGAGAGAGGGAACAGCATGCACAAGACAGAAAAGACTCTTCACTATTAATAAAATTAAAAATAATACAAATATCACCTTTCGATAAAAGAATAAGATTTACAGCTCTATATAACTAACAGCATTGTCTTTCTGATCCACAGACTCTTCACTATTTATAGAAGCAATCAATACAAATGTGACCTTTCCATCAAAAAGAGATTACTTGTCTATACAGCAACAGTATAGTCTTCCCGATCCAAACACAGGTTACAGGTATCAAAATTGCAATACTAAGTCAGCTTTCGCCATAGATATCCCTTGGAAGCTGATAAGCACTTCACTTTTGGGAAAACAAATCCTGCCTTAGGGGGGTTTCCATCAACAAAAGAATTCTCGTAAATCTCTTTGCACTCTTGTACTACCTGTATGAAAAAATAACAGAAATATCAAGCCTACAGAGGACAGAACTCAAGTATTTTCTCCGAAGCAACATTGGGAAACGAAACAAAAGTATTTTCTATGTTGTAAGGTTGGCCGTTTGCCTATGTCTTATTTGGGTATGCCTCTTGGGGCTCATTTTAAGGATGCTTCGATTTGGAATCCTATTTTAGATAGGGTGGAGAAAAAGCTCTCTGGTTGGAAGCAGTTGTATTTGTCTAAAGAAGGTAGGCTTACTTTACTGAAGAGTACTTTGTCGAGTATCCCAACTTATTATCTATCGTTGTTTACAATTCCACAACACATAGCAGATAGACTAGAGAGGATTCAGAGGAATTTCCTTTGGGGGAGTTCTAATGAAGTTTTCAGATATCTGCTTGTTGCTTGGGATAAGGTTGTTTGGCCGGTGGAGATAGGGGGTTTGGGGATTCGGAAGATTAGGCCTTTTAACCAAGCTTTACTTGGGAAGTGGCTTTGGCAGTTTGGGAAGGAAGCTACCCATTTATAGCGTCAGGTAATAGCCACCAAATATGGAGAGGGTAGTGGAGGTTGGTGCACTAGAGTTGTGAGAGGGACTCATGGTTGTGGGTTATGGAAGAATATTATGAAAGGTGCAGACAATTTTTTCGGTCATGTGGTGTATGCAGCGGGAGAGGGCAATCGTATTTGGTTTTGGCACGACCCTTGGAGTGGTCCTATTCCTTTGAAAGAATTATACCCGGAATTGTTTGCCTGTGCTGTTGTTCAGGAAGCTTTGATTTCTGACATGGTTATTTTTGCACCAGACAGGGGAGGTAGAAGTTGGAACTTCATTTTCCGTCACAATTTTAATGAATGGGAGTTGCGGAGATTTTATTCTTTCTATGAGCATGTCTCTGCCAGGATTCCTAGTGGGGAGGGTGAGGATATCTTGATTTGGTAGTTGAATCGTAGTGGTGTTTTTGATGTGCGATCCTTTTATATTGCTCTATTGAAAGCCCCTTCTATTTCTTTCTTGGCAGAGCATTTGGTGTGTAAAGGTACCTAAAAGGGTATCTTTCTTTTTATGGACTGCTGCTAGGGGTGGGATTCTTACAATAGATAACCTTGTTAAGAAGAACTTGCCCCTTGTTAATTGGTGTTGTCTATGTAGGTGTGATGAGGAAACTATGGATCACCTTTTACTTCACTGTAAGTTTGCATCTACTTTGTGGAGTGAGGTCCTTATTATGGTTGGGGTTCAGTGGGTGATGCCAGATACTATTGTTTCTCTTCTTTTTGCTTGGAGGAATTGGTTGGGAACTTACTCTTCAAAGGTTTGGAATATGGTATCAGCATACCTTATGTGGTTAGTATGGAAGGAACGCAATGCCCGAACTTTTGAGTATATTGAGAGACCTATAGATATGTTGAAGAACTTGCTTGCTAGGTCTTTGTTTGAGTGGTCTTGTATTTGGGGTCTTACACATTGTAGTTCCTTGTCTGATTTCCTTATTTCTATTAGACTTTCCTTATGATTTGATTGTATTTGTTTCAAGGGCAATGAGTTTACAATCGTAAACACATTGTTCTTTTTCATCAATAAAACTCTTATTATCTATCAAAAAAAAAGATATATAGATGGAATACATTCTATTGTGGTTTATACCCATATAACTTAGTAAACTTGGTCCTTGTAACATTTATAAAGCAGTACACATCTCATGAGGCAGTGATTTGCACCATTACTTAGGATCGTCCTGTAAAGTACTATGAAGTAATTTTGGTCTCCATCAGACATCATAATACACCGTAAGGAAACTCATTTCTCATATTTTAGCATCCAACACTACATCTATGATTTAAAGCTGAGAAAAAGAACTAAAACATTGCATACCTCCTTTACATCCTTCCTTGGTATGCCTTCCCGTAGTCCAACAAGTTTCTCAACAACCTCAGGCTGCAAGAGGAAAATATCAATAATTATTAATGAAGAACCTGAAATCTTCAGGTACTTTAGAAGAGGTCAAGATTTCTATGCCTTATCTTCGGTGGCAGGAAAATTAGCGTTAACTTAAAAGAGAATAATGAAACAGTGACCCAATTGATGGATAAACCATGATTTATAATAATAAAGTAAACCAGAAGATAATTCTAGGAGCACCGTATTGTTTATTAATAACAAGTAGGGGAGAAAGTGGATGAGATGGTCACTAAATATATAATTTATTTATATTTAGATTACTAAATTATTCTAATAACCTCAAAAGATTAATTGGTTTAGTTAAAAGGTTCATTTTGAAATTTCCAGTAACAAAATTGTGATGGAAAACTCAGATTTCTTCATTAATAAAAGAGATTACCGGGCAGTCAGGTTGATGTTCAAGAATATTTGTGTAAATGAGCGTGAAGGTATCCAGGCTCTCTGCTGAAGCAAGTTCTCTTAAATCACTCATTATCCTGACTCTGTTTTCGACTTTCTGCAACCCAAGTGAGGAAAATTAGAATAAAGAAGCATTGGAAGAAATTAAAAGATAAATTTAACCAAGAATTAAAATAAATAAATAAAATTCTCTGTAATAGGAATTCACTTCAAAAGATAAGGAGACTTTTCGAAAAACCACCCAAACACTTCCAAAACATATTCAGTACTTACAGAAACAGTCAAATATTCCCTAAAAAAGTCCATAAGAACTTCTTCATCCAGCCTCATCCGTTCTATAGTGTCTTCCTTGATATAGTTTCTCTATAGTCACAAGCATCATTAGGTTCATCATGTTGTAAAATAAAAATAACTATATAAATTACAGGGGAGTACAAACAAAAGCACAGTCTTTTCAATGTGAAATAAAAACCTGTAATAAAAGATGATCAACGTAAACAATCACTGTTTCCTCCAGGCAAGCTTCAACAAATCTCCTAAATGATCTTTCTTCAATGTACCTTAAATACCCAATATAACATGCAAAAATAAATGTCTTATTTTTATGAGACACACAGCAGTACCATAATCATCATAATACGGTAATACCAAACCAAGTATAAAAACCTTAATCTGTATTCTGCAACAACAAATTTTGTTAAAAATAAGCCAAAGTTCCAAAAATTGGTGATACTCAAACAATTTTAAGGCAAATTAATAAGTGATTTTTGGGTTAATTTAAAACAAATCGGATAGAAGGAAGACTCAGGCATAAGCATTTTACCCGTAGAGTTGGATCAAATCAAACTCTACTATCTTGGGACAAAATCTGATGGAGAGACTACGCCCCAATATTTTGATGCCTCAATTACATTCAATCAATATAGAAAGACTAGAGTTGGATTAAATCAAACTAAAATAGGGTTTTCATGGTAACACAAACCTTCAGAAATAGAAGGCATATACCATCACTACTATCTTGGGAAGATAGGAAACTACAGAATATCTTAAGATCAATGCGGTACAACACATATTTAATAACATGAAGTAACTTTTAAACTGGTTTTGTGTGATATTTGGGATCAGCCATTCATTACTCCTGCTGTCAATCAGAGAATTTGGTGGAGACAAACTCAACCTAAATATTATACTCAAGCAAGAACTAGGAGAACTATATCATCCAACATTTCATCCCCTTTTCATTGGTTATCATACTAAATTTTCTATTTCATTTAAAAATAAAAAATAAAAAATAAAACCAACTAAGTTAACTCCAAGCTTTCTTCTTTTTTATTGAAGACAAAAGAAGGCATGTAGGAAATCCAATCAAATATGTTGTTTAATCTGTATGTTGGTCCCCAACCACCTCAAATGGTTGGCAGTCCCATCTCCATATAAAGTGATGCTCTAGAATAAAACTATTTAGAAGAAACAATTAATTTACAATGCCATCCCAATGCACACAAACTTATCAAGGATAATTGATGGCCATAAGATAGAAGAAGGGAACAAACTAAAGGCTGTAATCCTGTCCATGTCAAACGCTTCTTTTTTTTTTTTTTTTTTTTGATAAGTGTCAAAGACTACTTTTAATTCAAAACAATAGAAGTACGCAAATGTATGTTGAACTAACTAAAGCCTGCAGTACTGAAACCTAGAAAAATATTTGTAAAGTCAGAGAAGAAGAACACTCACATTTTCACATCTGTAAAATAATCACCAAATGTTGCAACCAGGTACTCCGTAACTTGTCCTTCACACCACTCTGGAACATGCAAAAGGTGAAAACCCAACTCAGATACTAAGACAGTCGTTTAAAGAGAGTAAGAAAATCAATGAAGTCATTTCCAACTAAAACAGTTTCATCATTAACAGGTGCACAAATTGCATCAGAAAATCAATGATTGCATGATTTGAGATCACTAATTAATATTGAAGCAATATGTATCAAGTTGTTCCATGGGATATATTGGGCACATACTCAAAAAATTGTCAAGTTATTGAAACATAACAGACATAAATTTCTTAAGACTTTTAATTTACTGGGACGCTTCCAAATCTTCTGCATGAATACTATGAAAAGCCCGAATCACTTTTTTTCCCCCTACATGCATCCACTGATGGTCTGGTTGTCTCTTGTACATAATGACATCCATCATGAAATCTTTACTTCAGCGATAGCTTAGCTTATGTTCTAGAGACACTGTCTTCTGCCTACCTAATCTATTTTTCCCCTAGACAAACTGAACTTGACCCAATGACAACTTATTCTAATTACATGGGGATGTGCATGTGGACAGTTTTGCACAATTCTACACCAATCACAATAATATCTGCTGTTAGGTCCTTAGCAATGTATAGTTTTTTTTTCTCACTGTCTCTGTCCACGTCATTTTGGACAATGCATTTGTCCTTTCAATCAGGGAGAAATTTCCTTCAATTTAAGGTGAAAGAAAACTCAGTACGCATATTTAGAACTGAGGTATATAAACTTATAAATATGAGGACAATTAAAGGCAATAATACAATTTGGACCACCCAATTGAAGCCTGATACAACATACAGATTGACGCAGCAGAGGCCATTGGGCCCATTACACAACCAACTTGTGACTGTCGAAAATATTCAAAGGGTCAGGCTGACTGCAATCAAGCCATAGTGACATTCTAATGTCTGAAAAATCTTAATTGTTGATTGCAAATATATATATATATATTATTAGATAAGATTGGCAAGAAAAAATACTGACACTTACAAATTAAAATTCTTATTTTTGGTAGCTGTCCACAATCATATAACCTCAATGCGTAAGGGAATAAATTCCCTTTTTTGTTTATTCTCTATTAGGCTATTAGCCTCTATAAATTAAGAGTATAAAAAAGATAAAGTTTGACAAACATGCAAAGATAGCATAGTTCCACCATTTAGGTATCAAATCCCAATCACTTATTATGAGATGTTTTAATGATCTGTACCAAAAAAAGAAGAAGCCAGGTCATGTGAACTGTAGCAACTCATTGCTTTTCTGGTCCTACCAGTGTTTTAAATGGTTCAGACCAAATTCAATTCAGAATAAAAATTGGAGGTTAAATATGGGAGGTATAAAGAGAAAACACAAAAGTAAAAGAGTAAAGATCTAAAATTTAAAGAATTTAAAATTCCATGAAAGACGAAGAACAAGATCCCTCAATTGTCCTCATCAAATCGAAAAACCACCTCAGATGTATAGAGTTAAAATATTGGTCATATCTAGTCCCATCAAAGGTCCTAACCTTGCTCTCCCTCCAAATACTTTACATAAGGCATAGAGGTGTAGAAATCCAAAATGATGCTACTCTGATACATACTAACATTCCAATTGCCCAACCACTGTGTTTGTAATAACAACTCTACAAATCCCAAACAAAGAGAATACTTATGACCATAAAACAAAGTGGTTCACTGTGTCCCCTCATTTTACACAAGCAGCACTAGTCAGTTATAATCTTGCTATTCTTCCTGAGAATATGACTGTCAATATTTTACCATGTGTTGCTGTCCAAACTAAAAGAGCCACCTTTTGCAGGCTTTTGCCTTCCAAATGGAGTTCTAGGAACAATTAACCTGCCCCTCTTCTTTTTCATTTTCCTTTTTTTTTTTTTTTATGAACTAGTAACCTCCACTTCATGGGGCACGACCCCAGCTGATTGTGTTAACACTTGACAGTAGCATTCTATCTGATTCATCCCCACTCCAATTAACTCAGCCACGTAAAGCAAATCAAAGAGATGTTGAACAGATTCAAGAATGCAGTCCAATAATGCCCATAAATATGCTGGATTCCTATGTGAATCATCATTAGAACAACGCATATGACATGCTATGGTTACATCTCAATTGTCTATCTATTGTAATTTCTAACAATCCCAGAAATAAGAGTATCTAAGATCTTCTCCACACCATAAATCATAAGTTGGGTAAAAACAGAATTATTGCCATCCCTAAAATTATACCTGATAACAAGTGGAACTTTCCCTAAACCAATCTAATATTTTTTTAAATTTCAGTCAATGTGTTCCCTTAAATTATTTTCTTTTCTTTTTTTTATTTTTTTTTATTTGTTTTAGTGCATCCCTAACCTCAACAGTTTACCACTTACAACAATCCTCCCCATATTTTTCCCTTAATGCCCAAACCTCTGGAAGAAAATTGAGAGCAAGTCATCTCCCGATTCACAGAATGACACATCACCTTATCCCTTTATCTGTTCAACAAAAAAAAAAGCCATATTTGAGATTCTCCAACATAAAGTGGGTAAGTAAACTAACCCAATTGAGGTCTCTTCCTGACTAGCTCATGATACCCAAATGTCTAATCGCCTCTACAGGGGCACATTTCTTAACAAGCACATCAATATACGACCTCCTTTATTCCACCTTTTAAGATGTAGCTTCAGCCCCTTGAGCTTCCCACCTAAAACAGTAATGGAATCCTTTTGAAACTAAAAACCAAACCATTGTTGCACGCTGTCCAAAAGTCCTTCTGAATTTAGTCACATGGTTTGGAACCTAAAAGGCCTTTCCCTTGATGCATACCACCCACCACCCTTCCCACACCCCCCCCCCCCCCCCCAACCCAAAAAAAAAAAAAAAAAGAATCCAAAATAATTGGAGAGTGGTCTGCCATGAACATACCCCGGCCAATTGCTCCCAAAACCCTCATCTAGCCCTATCATCACTAGGACAATGAACACATGGAAAATATCAAACAAAGCTGATCTCCATTGTATGACAGACAAGTAATGGTAAAAACTACTTGACCTTTCTTATAAAGCTTAATAGTAAGTCCAGCACTCCTGGATCTTCAGATATGGTAAAATAGGGACCACAAATGGTAAAAATAATTTACCTTTCTGATAAAGGTTTACAAGTAACTCCTGCACTCCTGGATCTTCAAATATTACACTAACTGTTTGCTGGACAGCTTCCTATCATCAACACAGAATTTAAATATTAGTTCTGAAGATCTATTTCAAACACATTAAGCCATCAGGATATACAATGTATGCTAGTATATTATGAACAGCACATATAACAACTTTATGGAGCATGAAAAAATACACAATTTTGTAAAATATTAACTACAAAACAATTATGGTTTCATTTCAAATCTAGTCTGGTGGCCAAGTACAAGGCCATGGCACATGTCATGTGAGCTTATGTGATTAAGTACCTTATCACAGAATTAGGTTTGATGCGCAATTGCCTATAGCTATGGACCTTTAACTCGAGAATATCTTTTCAGTTATTCCTATTCAGCTCAAGCCCACGGGGCAGCTTTGGTTCAACCCCCCACCCCCCAACACACACACACACACACACATATAGGTGCATTGTCTTCTTGTTTGAGAAAAGAGTGGAAAGTGGTGTAATTCCCAACCATATGTGATGAGATATATTGTAAGGGATAACGTAAATTTTAAGCTTTATGATGAAGTACAATTCACATGGAAGTCTAATGATAAAGCATTTAAATATATCATGTAGTAATAGAATTACAAAGATATTCCATGTAGGGCATGATCCATGCAAAATTAGAAGGCAAATACACCAAAAAATATATAATAAAAACCTTCAAATGTGATCATACCTTTGCAAACTCTAGAAAACCCTTGCAGGTGTCTTCAAAATTAACCTATATATAAAAAAGGAAAAAGGCTTTGCATTTATTTTACAATAACATTTAAAAATTACATCAATACAAAAAGATAAGAAAGGCCAAACAAGAAAGTCGAGGGAGAGGAGGAGGGGAGGGGGGGGGGGGGGGGGGGAGTTGAAGATCTTTATACAGGAGCTCAAGTCAACTACAAAAATAAAAGGAAGACATAAATACGCTAGCTGTCATTCTTTTTTGATAGGAAACACTAGCTACTGTAAAATAGACTAGTTGTCATTCCTTATCAAATTGATTATGTAGATGGATTTTAAATGTTAGATAACAGATTATTGGTGTACCTTTTGTTATGCCCCAATGTTAGGATTGTTCCCTTTGTTGCACTTTTTTAATAAATATTCTTGCATATTAAAAAAAATTGTTAATTTTTTTGTTGGCAAGGAATGTATATTCGTCGTCCAGTAGCAAAAACCATCTTTTATATTGGTATCGCAGTAGCACTTTGGTTGGGTATCGGAGCAACATTACCGATTGATAAACCCTTAACTTTAGTTTTTTTTTAAATTAATTCAATTATGAAATAAAATATCACGACATGCGTATCTAGGGAATAGTTGCTGCAAAGTGAATTCTCCCTAGATACATTTATGCAATTAAATTTTGGATCTATTCTGAGTACATGGATTGTGCTAAAGATTCAAAACCCTTTTTTTTCCTTAATTTTTTTATAAGAAATAGAAATGGTCCAATTTAGAGCATCACCCCACTCTGCCTTATGTGAACAATTTGGACAGAGAAACAACTGTACTTTCAATGGCACTAATTATCTAATTCTGAGCATAAATCCATATAAATTTGTGAGAGTGGTTGAATGTAATTGGCGATGTCTCTTCTCTATCTCTTGTAGGTTTTCTTGATGATATTCAATTCTAATTCTTTAAAACCCTTAGTAGAACATCTACACTTAGGCTGCTCATCTTTCTAATCAAACTTCCACACTACCTATATTAAGAAAGCATGTACATATATTTTTTTTATTATTATTATTGGTAATCTGCACACGCACATAGTGGATTTTCAACCCACGACCTCACCCTCCATCTCATTATTATAAGAGAAGGATGGGCCAATTGAGCTATAATTCATCGCTCATACATACATACATATAAATAAATGTGTGCGTGTGGATGTGAGTGGGTTTGAAGTAATGACTATTGGTTTTGTGTAATTTGAACTTAAATTATGGGACCAGAATGAAGGTACTCTTGGGTTGAAAAATAGTTTCCAAAAAACTAGAAAGGGATGGGACAAGTTTAAGTTTAAGGATAAGACTTTTTAAATGGGACAAACATGGGACTGTACTCCCAAATTTGTGTTGGATTGGGATGGATCTACAGCATATAATTGTCATGTATAATGTAAGTAACAAGAAGCCAATTTTATTTAAGTGTAAGCAATTCTGAAATCTTTTTGTTTTTGGACGTGGGATGTGCTATTGGTCCATCGGGTCTTATTTTGGGTTTCTTTACTTTAGTGGGGTTTATCTGTGAGTTTAGTTATTTAGTTTGGACTTAATTATCAAACCCCAAGGAGCCAAAGTCATATTAGGGTTAAATATATGACTCATTGGGCTTTGATAACTAAGCCCAACTAACTAAACTCACAAAGAAAACCAAATCAAATAATTATACAGGAAGCGCCTTATTGGGGAAGTAAAATATCACCTGGTTAATTGGAAGACTGTTTGTTATCCAATACAGTCAGGTGGTTTGGGTAATACAAGTCTTATCCACTTCAATACTTCCTTATTAGGGAAGTTGTTATGGAGTGTGGAAATAGATTCACTTTGGATGGTAGTTATAGCTACAAAGTATGGTTGTTCTGGGGGTGGTTGGAGTTCTAACGTGTCCAATGAGCCACATGGTGTTTCCTTGTGGAAGCACATAAGAGGCAATCCCTGGAGATGCTCTCAATATGTTCAGATTGAGGTCAGTGGGGCTCTCAGATTTGTTTCTGGGATGATATGTGGTGCAGTGAGGTACCTCTTAAAGAGGCTTTTCCATTATCACACCGCATTGTAAGGAAGAAGGACGCCTTGGTAGCAGAACATTTGTGCGTACAGATGGGGCTCTTCATTGGGATGTTATTTTACTAGATCTATCCCAGATTGGGAATTGGAGAATTTACAACATTTCTTTGCTCTTCTACATTCTGTTAATATTGGTAGGAGTGGGGAAGATGGAATGGTGTAGTTGTCTACCTGGAATGGTTATTTCGAAGTTAAGTCATATTATATAGTTCTAACAGATAGAGGGAGTCCCTCGTTCCCTAGGGGAAGCATTTGGAAAGTGAAAGCTTCTTCTAAGGTAGCTTTTTTCACTTGGGTAGCTGCCAGGTAAGGATTCTTACATCGGATAAATTAGAGCAAGAGTAATATATATGTTGTAAATTGGTGGTGGACGTGTAAGTGTACATTGCAATCATGTACCACTTACTTCCATTGTTCCTGTGCACACAGTCTATGGACACTTGTGTTTAGCATGTTTGGTGTTTCGTGGGTTATGCCTAAGCAGGTGGTGGAATTACTAGCTTGTTGGAATGGGGGGCGTGGGGTGAAATCGAGCAGCCATTATTTGGGGGGCTATTCCATTGTGTATCATGTGGACTATTTGGAGAGCACGGAACATTCAAACTCTCAAGGGAGAGGAACATTCCTTCATTGACTTGAAATAGCTCTTTTTGCTCTCCATAAAATTGGATGACTACTGTGAGTGGTCTTTCTATTCCTCCCCCTTTGGATTTTCTAGATTTAAGTACTTTTGCATAGTGTTTTGTTTTCCTTAGTCCACTGCCTGTGTACCAGGGGAACAGAATTGCATTCCTTATTTTCTGTTTTTAATAAAATGCCTTATTTACCTATAAAAATAAAAATCAATACAGGAAGCGCAAAGAACCTGCCTCCTACAATTCTTTTTTGACTTCTACAATCAAACCTTTCCTTAACCAACTTGAATTCCGATGATCACTCTCCTTATCAGACACAATTCGTTTTGAATTTGAATTCGTATTAAACCTCAGAGGCAATCTAATTTTATTTCCTTCAAGGATTTTCACCTCAAATTTATTCTCCCCATTAATACGCCGATCCCCCCCCTCCACACCACCCACGGCCAACAGAACAGAATTTCTAGTTTGATTATCAAAAACCACCAGCTGCATGCGAGGTTTATCTCTCGGAGATTCAGTCAATCTCTCCACTATTTGAGTCCCCTCCTTATCTTTGATAACAAACTGCTGTGTTTGCTTCATATCCCTTATCTGCACAGGACCTTTCAGCATTTCTACAAATGTCTTGAGAAGAGTGAACCACAGAATAAGGCTTATGCCTATGAGGCCTGAACTTCGGACCACCCATCGCATATTGGGAAAGATTCAACAATCTATGTAATTCAATACCAAAAGCCCTCCAACCTTGTTGTGCCCTTCCCGCAGGGATAAAAATAGATCTCCTAAGCCCACCAACTTTGAGTTTTGTCACTAATAAGTATGGACCGAACTAATTGGAACCCCGTTGCATTGTGTATACCATATCTCTTTCTCTAAACATGAAAAAGTGCTTGGGATTAACCCCAATCAGCGTGTTCTATACTGTGCATTAGCCATTGTGCAGCATGTTTACCCATAAAACTGATTTCATGAAGTATTTTCCCCGTTCGAAAATCTTAAGAGAGAACAAGATTCCCCCTTCCTCAACCACCAACTAAAAAAATTCTGATTCAATAAAAAAAACTGCGAAAACCACCCATGTTGATCTGAAGATACAAGAAAAAACACAGTTTCTGACTAATTTGAGGTAGCCGGGCCTCCTGTACTCAATCCCTAAATAAGTTTAGAGTTATAAGAGATCTGAAACTATCAAACCCAGGAGAATACCCTCGGCATGCATTTAAAGCCAAGTGTTTAAACATGACACTTCTACTCTGAATTTAGAAGATGGGAAGCTGTACAGTCCACTTTTTAGAAATATTGATGGCTAAGGACATGTCACGGCTGGAAAAATATGATTGGAACTATAGTCTTCTTATATAAGAATGCTATTATACTTTTTTGATAAGTAAGTAAAGTTTAATTAAAAACCCAAGAAAAGGAGTCTCCCAAAGTGGAAGTACACAAATGGGGACAAAACAATCAAATCCTCTAATTACACAAATCCAACTAGAGAAAAATATAAGTTAAGGGAAAACAGCCCAAAGTGGACATCCAATCAAACAGAGTTCTTAAAAAGAACATTTTAAAATCCGGTATGTTTCTTTAAAGATCATTAAAACTTTTGAGTGTTACTCTCAGACCTCTCCCACCAAACACACCACATGACACAATGTGGAACGGCTTTCCAAGTAATACCATTTTTATGATTTCCAAGGTGCCCTTGCCAAGCAGCAAGAAGGTCAACAACAGATTTAGGCATTACCCAAAACACTCCGAACAGCCCAAACACCATAGACCATAATTCCAAGGCAATCAGGCAGTGAAGCAAGAAATGATCCACTGTTTTCCATTTCCCTTACACATATAACACCATTCCCAACACCCCAATGCCTTTCTTACACAAATTTTCAATGGTCAGAATTTTTCCTAAGGCTGCTATCTAAGAGAAGAAAGCTACTCTGGATGGAATCTTTGCCTTCCAAGTGCTCTTCAATGGGAAAGACAAGTCACTGGGAGAGATCAGATCATACTATTATACTGCTATGAGACAAGTGTGATTGATTAATAACATTTCTCTTAAAAATTTTCTGATGGTCTTGTGCTGACTCTATCCAACCCTACGTACGGACTTCAAAGTTTGTTCTCTCTTACTCAATTCTGATTCAAGTCTAAGTATTGACTCCTAGTAATCTATCTTTTAATTTTTTTTTTTTTTTTTTTTTTTTTGTTCTTCAATTAGTTTGTTACATCCACTTTATTTTTGTCCTAGATTTGTCTGTGTCAATTTTTTGTTTTTTTATGAGGTGGAACCTCACCAAGGTAGGATCCTACCATAACCGAGTATCAAGTTATCTGGGGGAACTTTTAGTGGGGATCCTGTGTCAAACAATCAACACCAATAAAGGCCCAAGGGCCAATAGTACAACCCATGTCCACAAATCAAAAAATTACGGAATTACCCTCAACACAAAAATACATAAATAAAATTAAAAAGAAATTGGCTTCTCTCTTCCTGCCTGTGTTATTGTTTGAGGGGGGTTGAGGGAGATTTTTTTTTTTTTTTTTTTTTTTTTGATAAGTAAGAAAGATGTATATTCAAAAAACTGTTTTACGCAAAGAAGCACAAAGCATATCAAAGATTACAAAAAAGAGAGAAAAGCAAAAACGAATAAAAGAAACTAATTACAGAGAAAAATAGAGTTAAGGAACAAAGAGAGAGATTCACTAGATGTGAGTCCTCAAGCCCTAGACCAGTCAAAAAGGAAATCAGTAAAGGAAGCAAGCAATTGGTCATCAAATCTATCCAAGTCCTCAAAAGTCCGCCGGTTACATTCCTTTCAAATTCACCACATCAAACACAACGGAACTAAATTCCAAATGTTAGATCAGTGCTTCCCCAACCAATTCCACCAGCCAAAAAGGAAGTCTGCAACCAATCTTGAGAGAACCCACAAAATCCCAAAAGTTCTAAATACAAAACTCCACAAACGATGTGCCTTCCCACAATGTAGCATCAAATGATCTATTGTCTCCCCACAACAATAGCACATCAGTCAACAAATTCAAAACTCCTACTCCGCAAATTATCACCCGTGAGAATCCTATCCCAGTCAACTGTCCAAACAAAAAAAGAGACACGCCTAGGTGCCTTGACCTTCCAAACACCTTTGCAGGGAAAAACAACAGAAAAGGAACCACATAACTTATGATAAAACGAGCGGATATTAAAATCCTCATTGTTCGTCAACTTCCATCTCATACGATCCCCTTCATCCACAAAAGGTAAATTGGCAACCAAGAACCGAAGAAAATCATCCACCATCTCCATCTCTCAATCATTAGGAACCCGAATAAAATGAACATCCCAACTTCTCCTACCCCCCACTCCTTGCCTTATCAACAAAGAATCAACAGAGGCAACTCAGTTAGTAGCAAGATTGTATAAGACCGGATAAGCCAGATCCCCACTCCACCGATCTGTCCAAAATTTCACTCTATTCCCTACCCCAACCTAAAATTAAATGTGTTTGCTAAAAGCATCCCACCCCATCCAGATACTTCTCCACAAACCACCCCCATGAACACCCCTTCCCAGCTTGGAAGTCCCCCCCCCCCCCCTTCTTCCCCAAATTTAGAAGTTACAACCCTCATCTAAAGCCGAGTCTCCTCAATCCCGAAATGCCAAAGCCATTTTCCTAATAATGCTTTATTGAAGGTGGTCAATTTCCTAATTCCTAAGCCACTATTGGCAATAGGCATACACACCTTATCCCATCCTAACAAAGGAGTCTTAGAATCACCCCATAAGAAATCCCTTTGCAACTTCTCAATTTTGTTAGCAACATGAGTAGGGATGGTGAAAAGAGTTAAAAAATAAGTAGGAAGGCTAGATAATGTACTTTTAAGCAAAGACAATCTACAACCTTTTGACAAATACAACTTCTTCCACAAAGCTAGGTTCAGTTCAATTTTTTCCAATATGGGATTCCAAATAAAGGAGGACTTATGAGACGCTACCAATGGCATACCAAGATAAGTCAT
Source organism: Quercus ilex subsp. ballota (assembly GCA_032727855.1). Classification (NCBI taxonomy): domain Eukaryota; kingdom Viridiplantae; phylum Streptophyta; class Magnoliopsida; order Fagales; family Fagaceae; genus Quercus; species Quercus ilex. The sequence goes on along the minus strand of CM064912.1, from coordinate 28,589,415 downwards.
TAGCAAAGACCCAACCCTACAACCGAAAATCTTTGCCAAAACATTCACATTATTCACCTCCCCTATAGGAACCATTTCACTCTTAGACACATTGACCTTCAAGCTTGTCACAGCCTAAGAACAAAGTAATAACAAACGAAGATGTATGAGTTGATCCATATTTGCATCACAAAATAGAATAGTATCATCCACAAACAACAGATGCGAAACACATTCCCCTCCACCCCTCCTACCATCAACCCTAAAGCCACAAAGTAAACCTGCCCCGTCCATTCTCTTTAACATCCTACTAAATACCTCCATCATAACCAAAAATAACATAGGAGAAAGTGTATCCTCTTGTCTCAAACCCCTTAAGCGGCCAAAAAAATTTGTTGGAGACCCATTAACCAACATAGAAAACTGAACTGTGGAGATACAAGTACGAATCCATCTACACCATTTCTCCCCAAAGCTCATTCTCTTCAGCAAATATAAAAGAGCCTCCCAATTCACATGATCATAAACTTTCTCAATATCTAGCTTACAAATCACCCCCTGAAATCTTACTTTTCACCCGACTATCAACACATTCATTGGCAATAAGAACTCAATCAAGGATTTGTCTACCTCCCACAAAGCTATTCTGAGAGTCTAATATCAACTGATCTAACACCACTCTCAAACGATTTGCCAAAACCTTATCCAAAATTTTATAAATACTCCCCACCAAGCTGATAGGTCTGAAATCTCGAATATTAGAGGCATCATTCTTCTTAGGGATTAAGGCAATAAAAGTAGCATTGAGAGATTTTTCAAACTTACAATGCTAATAGAACTCTTCAAAGACCGCTAAGACATCTCTCTCCACAACTCTCCAGCAATGATGGAAAAAGGCCATAGAGAAGCCATCCAAACCTAGAGCTTTATCCCCTTCCAGTTCTTGAACAGCTGATAGAATCTCCTCCTTCTCAAACCTCCTTTCCAACCAATCCCTCTCCAACCTCCCAATTTCATCAAACTCCAAGCCTTCCACAAAAGGCCTCCACTCTTCTGTCTCCCGATACAAAGTCTTGTAAAATTGAACAGCTTGAGCAGCCACTTCTGCTCCCTCCTCATAAATCACCCCATCTATTTCCAAAAAACTCAAATGGTTCTACCTCTTACGAGAATTAGCCACCTTATCGAAGAACTTAGTATTATTATCACCCTCCTTGATACATAACAACCTCGATTTCTTTCTCCATGAGATCTCCTCCAAAGAAAGAAGGTGATCTACTTGAGACCTCACTGCATTTCTCTCATGGATTTCTGCCTCAGTGAGTCCAATATCCCCTTCCTTAACATCTAATAAATATAAAGCTCCTAGTAATTCTACATTGCCAAACTCTCTACAGTTCCATCGAATTATGTCTTCCTTCAAAGCCTTCAACTTTTTAGCAAACACAGAACTAGGTGTACTAGAGAATGAATGACAATTCCACTAAGAATAAACTCTATCAAAAAACTCATCCATCTTCAACCACATGTTCTCAAACCTAAAGGTACTCTTCCCCCTCGCCATTCCCCTTGCCTCCAAAAGAAAAGGAAAATGGTCTAAAATAGGTCACGGTAAAATCCACTAGATCACATCTGGAAAATGTTCCTCCCAATCATGTGAAATCAGAGCTCTATCTATACTAGACATGGAAGGCTAGTCAGTGCCACTAGACCTAGTATATCTCCCTCCCTCCAAAGGCAAATCAATCAAGTTTAGATCCTCAATAAACTCTCAGAATTTTCCATAGCCAGAATAAGATGAAAACCACCCTTCCGTTCACTTGGAAAACGAACAATGTTAAAATCCAAAATACAACACCAAGGAACATTCCAGTATTGCTGAATACCAACCAATTCATCCCCTCCACATCTTGTCACTAAACCGACACCGAATAAGAACCCACCAGAAAATCCTACTTTTCTAAAACCTTCCTATCGCACATAATCAATACTCCACCAATCGTCTGATCAGCATCTAAAGACACCTAATCCACATACGGACAACTCCATAGACTGCTAACTATCTATCTATCCATGCTAGCAAGCTTAGTTTCTTGAAGGCACACTACATCACACTTCCATTCATGTAACAAGTTTCTCATTGCCAAACGTTTTTGGGAGTCATTTAACCCCCTGACATTCCAAGAAATTATTTTCAGCTTCATAATGACCATTATTTCTCTACTACCACTACAACGCAACCAACACTCTACCGCCCATCATAGTTAACCGAGGAAATTAAATTCCTTAGCTCTCTTCTCCCTCTACCTGTAGGAGTAACTACTTTTCAATTAGTGATAGCTTTTCTTCGTAACAGTTTGTTCTCCTCCATCTCCCTTTCTAGCCTTTGAAGGTGAGTAATACACAACCTCTCATGGCAACTAACAGAAGCCCAACCAATTTCCAAAACTCGGAATTTTGTGCTTCACCCAATTTGAGACATCTAGCTTACTACCAAGTCCCAATACCTCAAAACCATTGTGCACTTCCTCCAACAAGACCAGCTCCAGAGGAGCGATAGTAATCAGGGGGTTGCAATCTGAAAAACACTCCTCCTCACCCGAACCGAGTTTTGAACAAGTCACTTCCTCCCCCATCAAACCACACATCCCTGGTAGGCCATAATCTATCATTGATGGTATCAACACTAAAGTGGGCGAATCGATCTTGAGCTGCATTCGGGTTGATGAACCTGTCTTCCTTCCCCTAAATAATACTCACACAACTCCCATTACCAACTTCTTCACCACTATAGTCTGTGACACCAAGATCCATAAACCCAGCTTTTGATAAAAACCAAAGAATATCAACCAAGAAAAGGCCAATTGATGCTTGTGAAATTACCTTGCTGGTTGTACCTGGGACCATTGCGAGCCCATCGGAGCTACACCCGTTAGAGATGTCGCGGTGGACCTCCGTTGGAATCTCCACCAGTCGGCCCATCACTGCTACTTGAGAAGACTCCTCGTCGGCGACCTGAGAAACATCCTCTATTGTTGAGAATTGGACCAGATGGCTCAGGCTTAGCTCCCCATCGGAGATGCCACAGCTGACCACCATCGGGGTCTCCACTAGTTGACCCATCACCGCCCTCACCGGTTGACCCATCACCATTGAAGGCTCATGGGCGACTTGAGACTCATCCTTTGATGCTGAAGGGAGAAGGCTTGGGCTTGCCTTAGATGAGTTCTCACCCACTTCAAAAATGCTTGGGCTCGAGAAACAAGATGTGACCTAATTAGAAAAGCCCACACAGGGCTGATTCTTCATGTGGTTCATGCCAAGGCCCACATTGTGCTTACTATCTGAATTTTTTATCACCCATGAAGCCCATTTAAAAAACTTTGGTCCACCTATATTATAATCCCACGTAACCCTCCTCTTTCCTTTCTCATCCACCTCCACAATCAATCCCTTCCTTGTCCAGCTTGCATTCCTATAATCATGCCTTCCACCATAATCAGAAACTTTTGAATTTGAATTGAATGTCAACGGAAATCTCTTTCTATTTCATCCCATAATTACCTCTCCTAAATTAAAATCCACATTAATGCTCCAAGGTCTCTCAACACCACCACCTACAGCAGTCAGACCAAGATTGGCCACTGGTTTTCCGCTCAACAACAGCTTTGCAGGTTCTGGATTCGGAACCACCATCCTCTTCTCCCCTAACTGAGCCTTCCCTTTTTCGTTGGTAGCCAACTGCTCTGGGTTTTTCCTGTCCCTTGCTAGCATGTGATGGCCTTTCACTGTATCAACAAAGGTTCTAGTACTATGAACCTCAAAGTTTTTAAGAGGCTAAGCAACGAATTTTGAATGGCCTGAACCATCCACAGCATATTGGTTAGGTTCCAACATCTTTCTTAAGTCAAGCCCAAAAACCCTCCAACCATTTTTTGAGTTCAGTCAATAATAAGAAGTGACCAAAAGAGTTGGAGCTCCATTGGAGAGTGTATGCGATATACCCGTCCCTGAATGTAAAAAACTGCTTGGAACTCACCCCAACAGCAATGTGTTCGATACTCTTCATCAGCCATTGTGCCGCACTCTTACCCATAAAAATTGATTTTATAAAATATTTGCCCCGTTCAAAAATCTGTAGAGAAAAATAACGTCCCCCTTCCTCTATCACCAACTGAAATAATTTGGATTCAATAAAAAAACTGCAAGAACCTCCCATACTTGCTCAGAAAAAAGAATTACAAAATATCTAACTAATCTGAGGTAGCCAGGCCTCCTCTGTTGTAGAGATGTCACAATCTTTTCTCCAAAATGTTTATGAGACTAAAATGTTTGAGAAATCTTTGAATGCTAACTTCATCGCCTTGATGCCAAAGAAGATGGAAGCTAGGAATATTAAAAATCTATGCCTGGTTAGCTTGTTAAGAAGAGGTGCCAACAGTTCGTCAGAAAAGACTCACTAAGCTGAAATAATAAGTGTCAGTAATACTAAACTTTATGCCTGGTTACTCCTGGGTTTGTTCTAATGAGGCTTTACACAACTAATCCCTCATTAATCAGAAAACAACTAAAACAAAAACACTTTCATTTAAAAATAAAAACAAAAACAAAAGTGAAAAGTAAAAAAGAAAATAGAGGAGCTTATGACATGTAACCAATTTGCAAAGGAAATTGGTAAGCAGCTTTAACCCAATTTTGCAAAGCCTAATTCCCAACCTTGTAATCGGTTGGGCAAAAGACAATAAACACACATACATGAAAAAAAAAAATACAAAACAAATGAACCAGGGAAAAAACAACTACAAGCGCTCAAGTTCAATCTTTTTGGGTGAAACAATTTGAGTAGCAGGAGAAGAGTCTTCCTTTTTTTTCTTTTTGATAGTAACAATAAGGGAGGAGGGATGTCCATTTTTCCGCCTGTTATCTTAATTTATTTAAAAAGAAATGGAAAATTAAAAAATAAGAAAGAAGATGAAAATTTGGTTTTCCTTTGCTTGGAACATATTACCGACACAATGATGATGAACAATGTTTTTCCAGGATTACCAACAGACAAGCCTACCTAAATTAATGAATAAAGTACAACACTGATTAATCAATTTCAATGAGACGGTCAGTATTTGGTTGGAAATTATAGCAAAAGAAGACCAGAGACCTCCATTCCAGTAAACCCATTTTTTAGAAAAAAGAAGAAGAAGAAGAAGAAAGGCAGCAAAATCATAAGTTCACACGTTCATGTCCATTTGGAACCAGCATATTTAGCTTTTTGCTACACTTTTTACTGAAAGTACTGTAGATAAAAGGTTAAAACTAAATAAATAAATAGGTGATTCACGTGGGACCCACAAATAGTAGGAAAAATAAGCAATAAGGTGGCTTATAAGTGCATCCCAAACGGGCACGAATTCATGACATGATTACTTAAAAGGGAAATATGTAATATGAACAAAATTTCAGTAAATAAATTTCAGGACTAAAGCTAAAAGGAACCAATTGATATACAAAATGTAGCAGGGTCATGACTTATTTTAGCATTGCAATAGACAAGAACCTAAGAGAGAGAGAGAGAGAGAGAGAGATGAATAATAAAAGATAACGAGAAAACAGATGGTTTTTCTATGGCCTTTTTTCAATCTTGCTAGCGCTTTTTGTAAATGGATATTATGGTTGTCCTTCATAATTTCCATAATTCCATGTGCAAGCTGTGTTTGAAAAAATTCTTAATGCTACTTTCCTTGCCCTCATTCCCAACAAAACTGATGTTGTGGAAGTGAAGGATTTTCGTCCTATTAGTTTGGCGGAAGGGATGCATAAAATTATTTCTAAGGTCTTAGCTAATTGTTTGTGAAGGGTGGCACATGGTCTTATTTCAGATTCTCAGAACACCTTTGTTAAAGATAGGCAAATTTTGGATTCTGTTTTAATTGCTTCTGAATGTATTAACAATAGGTTGAAGACGGGGTGCCAGAGGTGTTACACAAGTTGGATGTTAAAAAAGCTTACAATCATGTAAATTGAAATTTTCTTATGTATTTTGCTTCTACAGTGTGGTTTCTCAGAAAAATGGATAAGGTGGATTATGTGTAGTATTTCATCTATCAAGTTCTCTGTTTTGATTAATGGCACCCCAGCTAATTTTTTTCGAAGCACTAGGGGTGATGTCAAGGGGATCCATTATTGCCTCCTCTTTTTTATACTATCATGGAGGCCTTGAGTCATATGTTGGATGTGTTTGCCATTTTAGGTCAGTTTTCAGACTTCTCAATAGGCAATTCAACTAGTACGTTGTTGTCAGTGTCTCATCTCTTGTTTGCAGATGATACCCTTATTTTTTGTGATGCTAACTCCAATAATATAGCTGTTCTGCGTGGGATTCTCACCAAATTTGAAGCGGTGTCAAGTTTAAAAATTAATTTAGGAAAGTCAGAATTGGTTCCAATTGGTGATGTGCCTAATATGGAGGAATTAGTGGAGATGTTGGGTTGTAGGCAGTCTTCACTTCCTTTGAAATATTTAGGTCTTCCGTTGGGTGCTACTTATAAAGAGGAGACAATTTGGAATCCTATTTTGGAGAAGATGGAGCGGCGTCTAGATGGATGGAAGAGGTTATATTTATCTAAGGGGAGTAAGGTAACTCTTATTAAGAGTACTCTTTCCAGCTTGCCTACTTATTTTCTCTCTCTCCTTCCTATTCCAGCAAAGGTGGCTACTCATATGGAGAAATTATAGAGAAACTTTCTTTGGAGTGGTATTGATGCTCCTAAGGTATCTCTGGTGAAATGGTCTTAAGGTTTGTGAGTCGGTGCAAAATGGGGGGTTTGACATTACGCGTTTGAGAACATTTAATTCTACATTGCTAGGAAAATGGTTGTGGAGATATGATACGGAGAGAGACGCCCTTAGGAGGAGGGTCATTGAGGTGAAATATGGGGACGATTGGAGTGGTTGGTGTACAAAACTGGTGGCAGGGACTTATGGTATTAGTGTGTGAAAAAACATTAGAAGTGGTTGGTTGTCCTTTTCTAAATGTCTTCTATATGATATGGGTGATGGTACTAGTGTGAAGTTTTGGAAGGATGGATGGTGTGGGGATTATTTTCTTAAAGAAGCTTTTCCTGAGTTGTATAGTAATAGTTGGGCAAGGGGGTCTTCTATGTCGGAGGTCGTGTTTTTTTGATGGGAGGCCTCGTTGGGACATCCAGTTTCATCATCCAGTGCAGGATTGGGAGTTCAAAGCATTGGTTTTTATCACTCTTTATTCCCTTCTTCTGTCAATTCTTTTCCTTGGAAAATGGTGTGGCAATCAAAGGTTCGGCCTAGAGGAGCACTCTTTTCTTGGACTACCGCTCTAGGTAAGATTTTAACTAAAGATAATCTTTAGAATAGGCATTTTGTAGTGCTAGATTGGTGTTATATGTGCAAAAGGTGTGGAGAATTGGTGAATCATTTTCTTCTTCATTATCCTATAGCATATGAGTTGTGGTCTATGGTATTTTGTTTGTTTGGTATCCATTGGGTTATGCCGTCTAAAGTTGTTGAGTTGTTAGCTTCATGGCAGGGAAAGTTAGGTAGATATAGAAATATAGATTTCTGGAGGTTTATGCTGCATTGATTGTTTTGGTGATTATGGCATATTGTAGTGCTAGATTGGTGTTATATGTGCAAAAGTTGTGGGGAATCAGGGATCATTTTCTTCTTGATTGTCCTATAGCATATGAGCTATGGTCTATGGTATTTTGTTTGTTTGGTATCCATTGGGTTATGCCATATGAAGTTGTTGAGTTGTTAGCTTCATGGTAGGGAAAGTTCAGTAGACAAAAATATAGATTTTTGGAGGCTTGTGCCGCATTATTTGTATTGGTGCTTATGGCGGGAACGGAATGCTAGATGCTTTGAGGATTGTGAACGGTCTATCCTCGACTTAAAGTCCTTTTCTTCAGTGCACTCCTTGAATGGAGTTTGTTCTTGCCATCATGTTCTTGTTTGTCCCTCCCTATTCTAGTTGATCATTGTAATCTGGGTTCTTACGTTATTTATCCAAAAACAAAAAACAAAAAATGAGAAAAGAACTCAGATTGATAATAATATAACCTGTTCAGCATAGTTTTGTGGAAGAGCTTCCATGGTGCTATTACTTAGCTCTATTGCAAGATCATAGCAGCGCAGATTGTTGTTAACCTGTACACAATGACAACAGGAGATTTTTGTTAAAATGTACAAAATGTCAATAGAGAAACATATAATAAGCTATTTCAATGCAAGCGCCAAAGATTGTCCCTGGCTAAATGATCAAATAACTCACAAACCATTGCACACAAAGGCTCCAGACCAATTTCAGAAGCAGGTTCTTCAAGTCTCTGCCTCTCAGCTGCTTGAAAATCAATCATCACCTGAAGCAAGACAAACCACGAGGTCCAAACATGCAGGGAAATTTTTAAAAAAAAAAAAATATATATATATATATATATATATATCAAAGCTCTTAGTTATTTAATTATACTTTTAGCAATATTACTGATCAATTAACCCACCACACATAGTAAAGTACTACATAAGATTGTAAGAAAGATATTATCATCAAGAGAAACCAAAGAAAAATCATTTGTTAATATCTCCATCAAGTGAAGCCATCAGACACATTCATATATGAAAAAATTAACTTTTTTTTTAATACGAAATTTTATTGATGAAAAATTGTACAAGTAAATAGGGAACAAGGAATCTATATTGGCTGTATACGGTATACCAAAGAGTTCCTCTACAAAGATCATGAATACAATGAATCTATGAAATCATACAAATTGGAAGGCCTGTGATCTAGGGCATGATGATGTGGCATGGCCAAATAATCTACAAGGGTATGATGAGGCAGGCTACTATTCCACATGGGATGATGACATGGCTGAGAAATGAGCATGGCAATGGTCACTCTTTAAGAACATATGACTAAGGTCCCATATTGTAAGCTTAACTCAAAACAGTTTTCAAGTATTCAAATCCTGAAAACCATGGGTCCCACTATTAAAAACTATGTTTGGAAAGAGAACCTTAAATAGAGTTTTTAGAATACAGTTTTCAATTTAAAGTGTTTAAATCATTTATTTTGAAAACACCTAGAGGGGTGTTTTCTGTTTTGAGGAACAGTTTTTAAAGTTACTATTCATTAAAATTATAATTTTTCTTATACATTACTATCTCTCTCCCTGTTCATGACTCTCTGCTCCCACCCCCACCCCCTTCTCTCAAAACCAGTACCACTGACTCTCACTTTTCTCTATCTCACCACTGCTTGGCCGCTAACGATTCACGGCTACCATTAGCTGGGAGTTTATTGGCCAATATTCAAGCCATTAGTTCCTATGCACAAGTTTGAGTACAATGATATTAATAGCAAAATGCATTTATGAAAATGAACAGAGAAAAATCAGAGGACATACTTACAAATATGAAAACAATAACAATAATTAAAGTTTGCTTCCTTCTCCTTGTTCCTTAGATCCACCTGGTTCTATTCTTTTAAAATATATATATATATATATATATAGACCTGCCTGGTTCTGGTTCGGATTTCATCAGAGTTAATGAGTTTTGCACAGATTTGGTTTTGGTTGGAAGGGCTAAAAGGGAGGGTTTGCTTGCTTTTGATAGATGGTGGTAATGGCCAATTGGCTATGATGGTACTGAAGACAGAAGGGGGTGTTTCATTTCACTCCTTCCTAGAATAAGATCTGGTAGTTGGTGTGCATTGTGGTCTTCAATTTTTTTCTTTCAAATACTGTTTGGCGAGCCAGAAATTCAGCAGGAAAAAGCAACAGAGGATGTGCGATTTGGGTTACCATTAGTTCCGAATCTGTGTTTGCGTCAGATCTGGATTGGTCTTTCACAGTGAATTTCATTTTTGAAACAGCTCCCTCTAAAGCCAAACCTCTCAACCCAACTCTTCTTAATAATTTTAAGCCCAAGCCGATCTTGGTGTGGCGGCCCAAATCAAAAGAACTTACCTCCTCATCTTTTCCGATTCGCAAGACCCAACGATTTCTTCTAGGGCATTCATCCTCTCTGCCATCGGTCTCGGCGATCCATGCAATAGATAATTTGAGCTCCAATGTAGTGGATGCAGTGCCGATAATGTTGCTGACCAAGTTGAATAAGGTCTCCAATGTAGCCGCTGCTGAGATTCTCGGCTCCGACGAGGCCAATGAGGTCAGGAATGAGTTATCGGCACTGCCCAAGTCAATTAATGTCTCCGATGTAGTCGTTGTTGCGATTCTAAGCTCCGATGAGGCCAGGAATGAATCGGCATGTACCTCAGATGGTGAAGAGAGCCTATAGCGAGACCTCCGACTGATACTTCAAGAGCATTCCAGCAATGTAATCAAGAAATGGGGGAATTCAGAGCAGTGGGTGCTTGAATTGCATGACGGAAGGAGGGTTGCAGTTCCGATTCAGATTTCTTTGCCACATGGTGAAGCCACCAAGGTGTTGGAAGAGCAAAACCAGTTGGCCTTAGTTTCGATGAAGTCTTCAGACTTTATGGATGTGTCATCGGCTCATTTCGAAGAGGATAAAGTATTTGTGGAGGATTGGGTTTCGGACACCTATTCGGAGGATGCTAATCTGCCTCTAGCTGGTAAACCACTTGCTTTTTCTGTACCCTTGGCCATGGAAGAGCAGGAAGTTGTGGGTGTGGATAGTTCAGTGAGGCAAGAACCTTACTCTGAGTGGTTTCAAAGTAGATTCAAGAACTTTGACAGCTTCTTAGGCACGTCCCTAGAAGGTTTGGAAAATCAAGCAACAGAATTTTTATTGGCTGTTGAGGCTGAATTAAAACAGAGGGCTGCTTTGAACAAGAAAGCACGTGGTTAGGGAGTGAAAGGTTTAAGAGAGTTGAAGGGATTGTTCAGTTCTATTAATTATGGCTCTACCTCTGCTAGGCGTAGTGGTAATAGTAGGGATCGGGCTCTTTTTGTTTCTCAATGAATTTAAAGTTACTTTCCTGGAATGTCAGAGGGTTGAATGAAGTTGAAAAGAGGCTTCAGATTCGTAATTTGTTGCGTACCTGGAGAGCTGATATTGTGTGTTTGCAGGAGACCAAACTTGAGTGGATTACTAGAGGAATTGTTCGAAGTATATGGAGTTATCCATATGTAGATTGGTTGTACCAGGGTTCTGAAAGTGCTTCTGGAGGTATTTTATTGATGTGGGATAAACGGGTTGTGGAAAAGGTGGAGGAAGCAGCGGGGCATTTTTAAGTTTTCATGCAAATTTAAAAATATTGGTGACTAATTTGAGTAGGCTTTTATAGGTGTATATGGGCCAAATTTGAACAAAAGGCATAGGAAAATGTGGGAAGAACTAACCGGGCTGATCAATTGGTGGGATTTGCCATGGTGTCTAGGAGGTGACTTTAATATAATCCGCTTCCCATCAAAGAGACTAGGGGCTGCAAGTTATACTTAGGCTATGTATGGTTTTTCTGACTTCATCTCTCTTCATGAGCTGATGGATATACCTATGGAAGGGGGCCTTTACACTTGGTCCAATTCATCCTCAGCTTCTCGACTAGATCGGTTTCTTTTCTCTCCACTCTTGGCAGATCACATCACACAGTTTTCCCAGAAAATGATGTCTAGAGTACTTTCAAATCACTTTCCAATTTTGTTGGAGGGTGGGAATCAGTGGAGACGTAGAACTCCTTTTCGTTTTGAAAATATGTGATTGAGGGTGAAAAATTTTGTTGACAAAGTGAAGGCTTGGTGGGCATCCTATTTGCTCCAAGAAACTCCTAGTTTCATACTAGATAAGAAGTCGGCAGCCTAGAAATTGGATCTAAAAAAGTGGAATGAAACGGAGTTTGGCAATGTCACATATAAGAAACAGCAACTTTGGAGCAAGTTGAATGTTTTGGATGCTAAAGAGGAGACTCATAGATTAACAGCTGAGGAAAAGTTAGAACAAGTTAATTTTTGTATGGATATTGAAAAATTGACTCTTTTAGAAGAGATAAGTTGGAGGCAAAAGTCTAGAGTGTTACACTTGAAGTGGGGACGCCAATACCAGATTCTTTCATAGAATGGCTAATTCTAATAGAAGAAATAACGATATTAAAAGTCTTATGGTTAATGGTAGCTTGTCTTCCGATCAGGGTATGATTGCAAATTGTATTACTCAATTTTTCATGAATTTATACCCTAAGCAGCAAGTTGATAGACCATTTACAAATGTGTTGGTTTTTCCAATGATATCCGGCAATAATGCAGATTGGTTAGGGAGACCTTTTGAGGAGGCAGAAATTTTCGATATCATACAGAATTTTAATGGTGATAAATCTCCAGGACTAGATGATTTCCCAATGGCTTTTATCCAAGTTTGTTAAGGAATTCTCAAACCTGATCTTATGGCTGTATTTCATCATTTTTTTGTTAAAGGTCAGTTTGAGAAAAGTTTAAATGCAACTTTCATTACTCTCATCCCTAAAAAAAATGCAATAAGTGAGATTTGGGGTTTTACACAATGTATTTCCATTTCCAATTTCTTCTTTCTATTTGCATCTCTTCCTGAGGTACTTGTATTCATTTTAAGGTCTAAGTGTTCACCATCGTGAACATGATGTACTTTTTACGAAATAAATCTTTGATCACCTATCAAAAAAAAAAAAAGGGATTTTCGCCCCATTAGTCTTGTTGGGGGGGTAAATAAAATTATTGCTAAAGTCTTGGCCACCCAACTTCGCACGGTTATGGAAGATATAATTTCAGCATCTTAGAATGCTTTTGTGAGGAATAGACAGATCCTCAACCCTGCTCTTATTAATAATGAATGCTTTGACAATAGATTGAAGGCTGGTGTGCCAGGGCTGCTTTGCAAACTAGATGTTGAGAAGGCATTTGATCATGTAAACTGGGGTTTTCTTTTGCAGTTGCTAAAACGGAGTGGGTTCACTGCTAAGTGTAGGTAGTGGATTTTCTTCTGTCTATCTACAGTTCATTTCTCTATTTTGATTAATGGCTCTCCTTGTGGGTTTTTTGAGAGCTCCAGAGGGTTGAGACAAGGCAATCCATTGTCTCCTTTGTTGTTTGTTTTGGTTATGGAAGCCCTTAGAAGAATGTTGGATAAAATTGTCCATGAAGGACACATGTCAAGCTTTAGTGTGGGTAACTTAGAGGGAAGATCCTTGGTGGTGTGTCATCTCCTCTTTGCAGATGACTCTCTAATTTTTTGTGATGCTAACCTAGATCAAATTTTGATTCTTCGTATGATTCTTATTTGGTTTGAGGTGGTTTCTAGTTTAAAGATAAATCTGGGCAAGTCAGAATTGGTTCCCGTTGGAGTGGTGCATAATATAGACTTACTGTTGAATGTCCTGGGCTGCAAGTAGGGTACTCTTCCAATGAAATATTTGGGTCTTCCTTTGGGTGCTAAATTCAAGGATAAGACTATATGGAACCCGATTCTGGAGAAAATGGAAAGGAGATTAGCGGAATGGAAATGCTTGTACTTAGTCACTTTAATCAAGAGCACTCTATCTAATTTACCCACTTATTTTCTATCTTTATTTCCTATACCTGCTATTGTGGCTAACCGAATGGAGAATTTTCAACGGAATTTCTCATGGGGTGGCATTGGTGATGAACCTAAATTTCATTTGGTTAAATGGGCTACTTTTTGTTCTCCCATTTCTTCAGGTGGCTTGGGGATAAGGAAGATAAAGACTTTTTAATGAAGTTTTGTTTGGGAAGTGGCTATGGAGATTTGGAATTGAGAAGGATGCCCTTTGGAGGCAAGTGATGGAGGTGAAATATAGATGAATATGGGGGACTGGTGTACCAGATCTATTAATGGTCCATATGGTGTTGGTTTATGTAAAAATATCAGTCGGGGATGGCCTTCTTTTTCACGCCACATTCTGCATACTATTGGTGATGGATCTAGGGTAAATTGAAGACCGTTAGTGTGGAGAGACATCTCTTGCAATCAGCTATCCTAACTTATTTAGATTTTGCAGGAATAAGAAGGCTAGTGTGGTTGAGCTTATGAAGTCCACCAATAGCGTCCTCTTTTGGGATGTAAGCTTCTTTAGGGGTGTGCATACTCGAGAATTAGTAGCTTAGTCAGGTTTCATGGAAACCATATAAAGTTCTTCAATAAGGGGGTTTGGGGAGGATAAGATGTGTTGGAAACCGGGTAAAGATAAGGGGTTCATGGTTAATGATTATTATAAAATTTTAGTGGGCTCTACTAACTACTGTTTTCCTTGGAAAAGTATTTGGAAACATAAGATTCCTTCTCAAGTAGCTTTCTTTGTTTGGACTACTGCTTTAGGGAAATGCTTGACGATTGATAATTTACAAAAAAAGAAGGTTTGAATATTTGATTGGTGCTACATGTGCAAGAGTAATGGTGAATTAGTTGACCATCTCTTTCTTCATTGTTCCGTTGCTATGGATTTGTAGTCTATGGTCTTGGGTTTATTTGGAGTAAGCTAGGTTATGCCACAATCTGTTTTGGGGCTCCTAGCGTGTTGGCAAGGTAGGTTTGGTTGTCATCAAAATGGTTATATATGGTCAATTGCTCCTCATTGCTTAATGTGGTGTCTTTCGAGGGAGAAAAATAGTAGATGTTTTGAAAATATTGAGAGATCCATTTCAAACCTCAAGTTATTTTTCTTTAGAACTTTATCAGATTGATTGGTTGAATTGCAAAACCAATCATTCCCTTCTTTTATTGATTTCCTTGATTCTTGTGATTTTTGTACTTGATTTATTGACCCCTTGTACACTTCCTGTGTACTAGGGTGTCCCTTTTTGATATCAATAAAACTTATTTCTTATCAAAAAAAGAAAGAATTTGTTGTGGGTTGTGATAAATTTCTATTAGATGAAGACCAGTTTTGAGTGAAAAACTCATGCCAAACACGCATTTGAGCATTTTGGTAACTTCAATACAGTTTTTTAACCCAATTTGGAAAACTCTGTTCAAATTGTTTTGAAAACAAGAACACCAAATACTATTACCAAACGAACCCTAATTGTTTCTACACATGCAGATTATAATTACGAGTTTTAAGCATGTGATAAATTGTTTAACACGTGCTAGCTATAGTTTGTTATGACTTTAACAAGTGATTAATTATTTTTGCTGATGTGCTAGCTATAGTCTGTTAACGGGTTGTTATTAGGGATGATGTCCATGTGAGGTCAGCATAACCAATTCGGTGCATAAATAACAAGGTTGGACATTGTAAACTCAACCATCTGTGATTGAATAAAATTTCCTCTAGAATCAGAATTGAGATTTGAGAATTCTCTCATTTTATGCCAACACTTTCTCTTTCTTTGAAATTCCTAAATTTTTTTTTTTTTTTTTGCATCATTCTACTGCCATCCACTAACATCAAATAGAAGAGAGAGCCATTGGAAGGTATACTCCCATCCAATGTCTTTAAATAGAAGAGAAATCCAAGACAATGAGATTTTACTCTTTTCATAGATGGCTCTTGCCCCTCAAAGTCCTCCTAATCTTTCCCTAATTTGCCACTTCAAACAAGATGGAACTATATTCCAACTCTAATTCCGCAGGTTTTGAAAAAAGTAGCTTTTCTTTTTTTGATAATTAATGAAACTTTATTGAATTAAATAAAGAGTCACCCAAGTATACAGTCAAACACTCAAATTTCAAACATCTATCAAATCACAAACTGAAAATAAAGAGTGACTTCCTACAGCTGACATCCATTCTAGAGAAAAAAAATTTCAGATCCAGTAAATTCCTCTCTAAATCTTCAAAACTCCAATTCCTCTTCTGCCAACTACACCACATAAAACAATGAGGGACAACCTTCCAAATAACACCATTACAATGACGCCCAAACTTTCATTGCCAACAAGCTATTAGATTTAGATCCACTACAGTTCTCGGCATCATCCAATGGATACCAAACAAGACAAAAACCAGACCACAACTCAGTAGCATTAGGACAATGAAGTTTTGAAAACAGTAACTTAGCATGTAATTTCAGCTGAAGTTAAAATCTGATTTTGTCGGAAATTTTAGGTTCAATATGTAGTAGGCAACGAATCTGATTTTGTTGGAAATCAGGTTAGAAAAGAATAGGACACAAGAATGCTGAAAGTAGCAACGAGAGATAAGATTAGATAGGAAAGTAGAGGAAGTAGAGGGAGGACAATTCCAAGCAATAACTCAACAAGCTTAACTTTCAATTCATTTCATCCCCTCAACAAAGAATACAGAGCTGAAACTTTTTATAGCCAAGATTACTTCCTGAGGAAGTATTCACCCTCCTTTTTTTTAATAGGAAACAATCTTTATTAATGTGAGTGTATGTCCAAACATGTTATCACTGCTGCATGGTCCTGGATGTGAAAAGCATAAGCATGCAGAAAGTTGAAGAAAAAAAATTTCCATGCACACTTTATATTATGAATTTATGTGAACCTATTCTAAAATTCTTTTTTACTTTATGAGTCGTAATTTAATTTTTGAGAAATTAATACATATCAAATATGCTCATGAAAAATTGTCTTAATCACCTGAATAATTGCCAAGGCAATTCTGTATAGCATGACATCGGTGCTATTTTCCCGAACAATCTGCACCTGCTCTCCAAGGATTCTAAATAAATCAACTGCAGCTGGTGTGTACAGCTTTCCATCCTCAGTTTTCTTTGGTGGCTGTATCTTATCAGCCTCCAAGATATTTGAGTACCATTTCTAGAAAACAAAACCAGTAAAAAGCAATAGTTACATGGGAGAAGTAGAGAGGTAATTTGCGTAATATCATAAACTATCAAATATGATTTGCAATAGGTTGATTTTTTTTTTTTTTTTTATGATAAGTTGCAATAGATTGATAAGGCAGATAAATAATTACCCTTGTTGTAGCTTGCATTCTCTCTACATATGAGTTCATGAGGGGATCCATGGCACCACTCTCAGAACAAACTTGAGCCAAAGAGTCATCAACACCAAGCCCTATCAGGTTATCTTGATATTCAACTACCCAACCAGTTACCTAGTTGTAGGCAATAAGAAAGAGAAACAGAAAGTAGGAAAAAGAAATTCAAATGGAAATATGAAACACATTATACCTAAATATTCAGAAATAAAATATACTTCAAAGCCTTCAATAAGAAAAATACTTAAGCCACTTTTCCACCCCCAAGTACTTTAATTAAAGTTGCTTCTAAGAAAAGTGCCATGTCTGATGTAATTATTAGGCAGTAGGGCGGTTCTCCAGTAATGTAATTACCCAGTTGTAGAGCACAATGAATGATCTCTGGAGACCAATAATTACATCAGTCAGCAGCATCAGCAACAGCACGGTGGAGCTTATCATCAACTAACCAACAGTTTTTATGAATTTAGATGCTCATTCATCACTTGATAAACAAAGAAATTGCTAACAAAATCCACCTCTATTAGCCTAATTATTTTACTATGATGATATCTTCACAATGGCAACAAAAATTAAATATATCCAAACTAGATTCCGTCAAAATTCAAAGTGCAAGTCTAACTACAATGACAAATCTTGGTCCCAGTTAACTTGCAAATAGCCAAGTTGTTCCATGTGCAATAGCACATGGTCTGTTTACTTCTGCAAAGGCTATTTGGAAAATAAGATGCCTGTTTGAAATTCATAAGGATTTGAGCAAAATACCTTCAAAATCTCTATATTTGTTAATTCATTTGCCCTGTCACCGAGCAATCTAAGCATCTGAATAAACCTCTCAGTATACAGATTTACCATGAGTTGGAATATTTCATATCTGCCAGCATGGAAGACTGAATCAGTACAAATAAAACATTTACATGGAATATAACCCTCAACATAATTCCCAAGTTTAATTCAAGTACAGGCATATGTGATGACGCACTCATCCATGTGGCTCGGACACACACACCGCACAAAATATAGAATGATAATGCTTGCTGCATTAACCCTTCCAATAAACTAGAACCTTGCTCACAAAAGTGATGACTGGGCTTTGAACATTGGCACACACATACAGCACCAAAATAAGCCATATAATTACCAGAAGCCTAAGTAGCCCAAATATAAATTAGCAAACTGTTTCAATACTTCAGCAACTAAGCCTTAATCCCAAAATTTTGGGGTCAGCTATGGATTAACAACAAACTAGTCAGGTTTGGCCACATTATTTTCTACCATTTTATTCTATTTGAAGTCATATACTCTGTTATCTCCTTAATTGACATGTGCTTTTTTACAACATTTTTTTTTAGAATCACTTTTTTTTCGATTTCTACTAATGCAATTTTAGACCTTCCTCTACCTGTCTTTGTTCTCTCGACTTGAATCAACTCACTTGTTCTCACCAGTGCATTAATCGCTCTCCCGTAACAAACTATTTCATAGAAATCAATCTTTTCTCTTAAATTATTACATTGCAACCCACTAGAATTTGCGCTCAGTTGTATTGGATTGTATGTAAGGTATATGGCTGTCAAGACACTTTTTCTTTTTATGAAAGCGAAATGATAAGATGGAACAAGCTGTAGAACCACTTATTCCCATATTCCTCCAGAAATTTTCAGACTGCTGCCTTTTAAGTGTTCAAGGCGACAAACTGTAGTGCTTAACTGAAGGTGAATTATAGAAAACAATCTGACTTGGGTCTCCATTGGTAAAATCCTGTAAATTGAAGTTTGCTTAGACTTGGATATTGGATCAGCAAAAGAGGTATTTAGACTCAAATTAACCCAAAAATGCTTTCTTAAGCCTTCCTAGTAGAACAGAATTACATTTGGAGGGCTGAGTCATCCACTACCAGGTTAACAAACAGGACAGCCAATTGTTTGGCATCCAACTACTACCCACACCAACAAACAAAACCTTTAGTAGAAAGTAACAATAAGCCTAAGGATACTATGTAAAATCAAGCATATTTAGGTAAAAAGACAGAGATCCAACAGTACCTCATAAGGGAATAATTAAGGGGTAAAAAGAGGATATAGCAAAAATATAATCTTAAGGACAAACCTCAAATTAAAGAGAAAGAAACAAAAAGGTAAGAAGAAGAAGAAGAAGAAAGAAGAAAAAAAGAGGTAGATTTGACACAGTGCAAACCTTGGAGGGAAACAAGGGGCAACATAGTCATAAATATCTCCGAGCTCTTCTCCAATCTGAATGTTGTAAAAGAAACAACCAACATTATCAATGAAACAAAAATCTAAATCAGGTTTTTTACAAGCTCCTTATGGTAAATGAATAATGTATAATTATTCATAATGCCACCTAGCATGAAATGAGCAAAGTCCTGTGTTGTATGCTACCTAATGATGCTAATTTGTTATTCAATGAGTACTGTTCATTTGAAGAAGAATTCACAAGCTTATGTTTTTTATGCATAAAATCTTATCAACTTATCGATGTTAAGGAGATCACTCTATATTGGGCAAGGTGGCAAAGAAAGAAAGGACGGAAAGGATTATTCAAAATTCCAATAGACTGCGGGATATTGAAAACAAACTTGAGTATGAGTTGTCTTCCAACATGCGGAGAAATAATGTAGGACACAATCTGAAAACCTAAAATAAAGAATAATGTTTGAGGATATATAGCTATACTATTCACATGGTAATATAGCAGCCTACTTTATCTTTAGGTTATTTAAGGATATTTGCTTCTGATTTATTTGTATTACATACAACTTGTATTAGTCCAAATCAAGGGACACGATCATTTATTTTAAGGGATGAAAAGTTTTGCGTTCCTATCAATAAGAGATTATGATATCTTTGTAAGATAACTTATTTTATTACTAACTTAAAACCTTACATACATACATATAATGTATATATGCGTGTCATGTGTCCACTCAATAGTACATATAGTAGTACTTTGGTTTGTTAAAGGGGAAAAAACAATATAAAATATATATATACACACACACACAAAAATGCTATTCGTCAGCCTCCACTAAGAAGTAGAGCACAAAAACATAAAAATTGAAAACTTAAGTTGTACTTACTGTTCGAGCTTCTTCCAACGCTGCTTTAAGGTCCTCAAAAACAAGCTGACGCACAAATTACTGTTAGAATAAGAGATATTTAACACTCAATGGTTGTACAACAGAGTAACCATTAAAAGAATACCTCTGTCAGAAGTTTGTTAAATCGTCCTTCAACAGTCTTCCTTATTTGCTCATAGCATTTATCCTTATAGCCTTTCCCCTGAACATTCAATTTCTGCTGTGATAGATTTTTTGAAGTTGTTACATTGGTCGACTTCCTGTAGGAAATAAGAAAAAGTAAAAAAACTATGGTGCATTATGTAACCTTAAAAAATAAGGTTGCGATATACAGTTTAAGAAAGCTTCTGAGAAAGATTATACACATTATGAATATAAGGAACAATGACTTGAAATTATAACCAAACTTCAAGGTGAAAGAAAGTAACTAAAATTGAAAATTAATTCAAAATATTTACTTGGCAGTTCTACGAGGATTTGAAACTGAAGCCATTGCACCAACTCCCTCGGCCTCAGCTGCTTCCTCAGCAACTTGTTGATCAAGGATTTCTTGCATTTCAACAACCCTAGAAGGGATAGAAACAGTAGAGAAATATAATTATACACTACAAGACTAGCACAAGAAAATGAACCAAAATGGCCTCCTAAATAAAAACTCCCTCTATCCCCCAAGTTCTTAGTCCTTTATTCCACTTTCTTATGTCCCAAAATGTAGTCCTCTTTGAAAAATCAACAAATAAATTTCCTAACTTACCATTTTATTTAATTTAAAAAGTCAATATCCTTCTTTCACTAGTATTTAAATTAATGAGGTTATTTTAGTAAATTTGTACCTTTTATTTAAAGAAGAAAGTGCATATTAAATGATTTTTTTTTGATAAGTAATAAAAATATATTAAAAAGAAGAAGGGTGTCACCTGAGTATACAGGAAGTACACATCAGGGACAAAAACCAAGAAGAGTGGGAATCAACAAAATATGCAACAGAACTTGTCACTTGTGCCTAAGGTTCAAAACCAGTCAGATCTCAATAAGTTTGATTTTAGCTCTATAACAGTAAAGTCTATTGTTGAATGTTTGGTTATTCCTCTCTCCATATAGTCTGTATTAGACTTGGGGTTTTTTGGGTGGTACAGAATACACAGGGAATTTGTAGGGTTTTTGGAGTTTTATTTGTTCATTTTTCATATTTTTTTGTCGTTTTGGGATTATCCTAAGATGCACAGGTACAGGTACAGGTACGGGGATAAAACATTTCTTGAAAAACCTTGGGTTTGATATGTCAGGAATGTGTAATAATTAATAATTACTTATTAAATATTTTTTTTTATTTTTTAGCATTTATTATTCATATATTATTAAGCATATATCAATTTAAGAACAAAAGTTTTCAATAAAATTATTTTTACCTATAAGAAAAAATCAAGAGCAATAATAGATAATAAAGTAAATCCATGGCTGTAAAATAATGTTTAGAATATAAACCATAAAATAATGTTTAGAATACAAACCAAAATCCAGAAGAGTAAATAAAAGATAACTAGATCAGTGTTCAACATTGAAACCACTATAGAAAAAATATAAATAAAAAATCTTACAAGTTAGGGCTATCTCTCACTATCAAGGGCAGGGTTTCAACAATATCCAAACCCTATCACGGGCATATCTTGAACGTATTGGCATTTTTTTTCCAAAAAAAATAAATGACTAGGACTACGTATCTTAGATGTATCAAAGTATGATACGTATGGGATACCAGTACGTGAGCCAAAACGGAGTATACATGCATCCTAGGCGTTATCCTCTCAAAAGGATTGATAAATTTTAAATTGGTCAATAACTTCGAATTATTTTTCTATAAATTTTTAATTACCAACCAAAACAAAATGCACGTCATTCTCTGAAGGGGATTGATACGGAAAATTTCAATTGGTATGTAACTTTGTTTTATTAATTCTATTTTTTTAATAAAATCATCTATTATCTATTAATTAAAAAACACACATCATTTGTTTGAACAAAACATTGGAAATATCAAATTTACCCCCACGAAACTAGTTTGGGAAGAATGAGAGGAAGAAAGACACAAAGAAAATTAAAACAAAATTCAAAAATAATATATAAGAAGACGAAGACTAAGGATGTTCATCACAGAAATACCTTAAAGCACGAACCAAAGTTTGCGGGCTGCAAAAAAGAACAAATGTAAAACAATTAAATGACCATCAGAAGAATCATAAAACAGATTACATAAATAACCTAAGCAATAATGACTTTGAAGCATGTGCTCCAAAAAGAATAGAAAATAAATCCATAACAAAATGAGACACTTCCAAGTCCAGCAAGAGAGGAGAGGGGGGGGGGGGGGGGGGGGGGGGGAAGGCAATTATTAGAAGGCAGGCCTATTTCGCTTGGACCACTACTCAGAGAAAAGATTTTGGTCATACTGGTGCAACATATCTAACAAAGATGATGAAACAGTTAAAATTCACAAACTTATAGGATATTTAACATGTGACATAACCATCAACCCTTCTTTATGAAGGAGATGCCATTTGATCAAAAGAACATTAACAAGCTTAATAATCCATCCCAATTTAAATGTTTAGTTTTAAATGACAAAATGTTTGATGACGAAGAAAGAGTATAATAACCTTACTAAAATGCCTGAAGGTAACATGACTTTCAAAATGCGTTGATTTTTTTTTTTTTTTTTTTTTTTTTTGCAGAATAAGGTATAATATGGGCAGATTAAGTTGAAAATGTTTTTATTATTATTATTTTTTTTTTTGATAAGTAACGTAAGAATATTATTAATAATAGAATTATTTTTTTGGAAGTGAACACTCCTTTTGGGACATCCCAAAATGGAAAGCAAGATCTTTATTTATGATTAAATGGTTGTCTATATAAGTTAGTTAATACAATTATTTTTTTGATAATTAAGTTAGTTAATACAATGATTAAAAGTGTCATGAGGGACTGCAGCAGTTGTACATGAAGTATACAAATGCTAGTCAATTTTCAGTTAAATTCTATCTTCTTGACAAGTAAGCAATTCATCTAAGCTAAGCATATTCTAACGCTCAGAAATTCTAGCCCACAAAAACATGAAATCACAAAATGATAAATAACCTTAAAAAAAGGCAATCAGACTCTGCGTCAAATATCAGCCCAAAACTGCATCACTACCATTAACTTTCACGTTTTTAAAGCTTAAAACATAAGCTTAGTATTCTGCTACTTGCTGCACAAAGTTGCAGGATCAAACAGATCTCTCACTACGTTGGGCCTAATTTTGGTGCATCAATGCAGTGTCATTCTCAATGGTATCCCTAAAAAAATTAGTTGCCTGTACATCACATGTATGCCACCTTCATCCAGTAAAAGAATGTAAAATATATATATATATATATATATTCCACCTTTGGCCCCACATGCAACTTTTACTTTTTTTCTTCTTTAGGCGGGGCAATGATGGAAGAGAGAGAGAGAGAGAGAAAGATAGAGATGACTCACCAGCTAACATGCTTATCATACTGATTTCTAAGCACATTTTTACTTTGTGGCATTTGCAAGTAAGATAAATTAGAAGGCAAGTAAATACCAATAAGCATTTCCAAAAAGTAAATCAAAGCCAAATCTCAGGCCAGTTCAAACCACCAAACACAAAATATTATATCAAATCACAAGTAATACACAATCTATAAAGCTTAAATAAGTACAAAATCTTTCTAAGAAAGAAACTCATCAAAGTTGGGTGCAAGAGATAAAATGAATTTCATATGGAAAAAGTACAATCACAAATTTCAAGTTTTTCCACATTAGAATAAAAAAAATATACCTTTCTTTAGAAAGTTCATAGAAGTTGGAAATATGACCCCATAATGTCTTCTCAAATGTCTCCCAAGTCTGATCTACATCTTCAAAATATTCTCTGGTTCATGGCCCATATGAGTGAGAGAGAGAGAGAAGTCACTAAGCTTCAGAGTAGCATTAATCAAAAAAATCATGGAAATAATATTTTTACAGTGAAACATTTAATATAAAAGGCATCATTATCATAATCATCATCATCATCATCCTTAAAAGCCAATTTCTACTTTCCACACTTGTGTTGTTCTTGCAGCCAAAAGAAAATCTCGATTCACCTTTTCAAAGTGATTAAATGTTGAATGCATAAAGGGCAGATAATTCAAGCATTAACTTAAAATAAAATCATCAATGCTGCTTTGAACCAAGAATTAGAAAACACCAATCATCAGCAACGCCAAATTAAGCTAGCCACTCAATTGCCTCTTTAATGTCAAGCTCATTGATAAAATCATAAAAATTTTGTGGCTTAGATATAGAGACATAGCAATTGCCACAAGAATTTTCCCAACTCTTATAAATTGGCTATAGTATTAGGATTGAAAAACACCAAAAGATTTGCTGAAAAACTGGCAAGAACTGACAGCTTAGAATTAGCTTAACATTTTCTTTCTTTGCTGCATCCAGCTCTTTTATACTTTTTTGATGTATAATTGTTACTAGCTTTGGGCTCACTACAAGAACTATAAATGCAACAAGGGAAGAAGCTAGAGAGTATTCTTTAGTCAGAAAATTTGTAAAAGTAGTTAATTCTTAATACTAAAGCATATTTCCTTTTCTTTTCTTTTTTTCATTTAATGTCATTGATCCAGTAAGTATAATTTACTTTTTGTCTGCTGATGTCGAATGATGATTGCTGGAGCAGTTTCTTTCTTATTCTTCTACAAGTTAAAACAACTTTGGCTTGACATATAATCCCGTATAATTGTATTTATCAATATTAACATGTGAAGGAAATACAAATGAAAATAAATCACCAAGGTTTAAAACTTTTGATTTTATGTTACTGTTTTCTTATTAGAATCACCCCAAACCTTAGTATGGATTGTGAGCTTATAGAAATGTATCCTTGTAGTTGGGTGAATATGACAAATAAAGAGAAGTTGAGGGAAGGGCAGGAGGGATGCATAGAGGAGCCTCTTTCAAAAGGAATGACAAAAACGGGGGGCCTTCTAATCTAATGGGATGCCATGGCTCCCCTTGGCCCCCGCTAGCACCACTGAAGAATGTGACAAAAAACTTTACAAGACAATACAGACCTTAGCCTGCCAACCTCTTCCTTGTGAGATCCTGCAGCTGCTAATGCAAACCTCCGCTTCCCATCAAGAGCTGTTAACCTCTAAGACAAATTTAAGGACGAAAATCCAAAGACCCGACTATGAGTACACTATAATATGTGAATTTAGTTCCAAGTAATAATATGTATGTAGGGAAGAGAACTATTACCTCAAAAGTGTTAACAAGTTCTTTATCATCACTCAAAGAATCCCTTGCTTCAGCTGCTTCAACAGAAATGGACATCATGCCCTCGACATCCTATTAAAAGATCAAGAAGTGAGCTAACAGCAACCACACAGAAAAGTAGAAGAAACAACAAACCATTAGATTCTAAAGCTTCATGCCTCTAGATTTAAAACTTAAAATAGGCATGCTTCACAAAAAATCAACATGAATAGCCAATGAACTTCTGGTCCACAGGATAGTGGTTTCTCATTTTCTTTTAGTCAAGATAAAAATTTTCAGGCAATTCCAACCCCACTTGATTGCTGATTAGTTGCATGTAAGTTGTAACACTCTGGTGTAACTGCATTCTCACTGCAACACCTTTCACAAGATAGAGGGCATTTTTTTTATATGTAAATAGGAAGACAAGGCTGGTGGAGTTCGAACCCCAGTGCAGAAGCACAACAAGAGTTACTGGAACCACTGGTTTTTCTCAAGCCCCAAGATAGAGGGGGAAAATTGAAAATGGAACAATACAACTCCATTTCCAGGTGTCCAAATCGTGGATAAAATAACACATGCACACACACACACACACTAGTCATGATAAAAAACTTATTCAACTCAGGAGCATTTTTCAACTCAGCCAAACACACCCACCTTCAAGGTTGTATTTAAGTTGTTCCTTGCATTGCTAAGGAGCTTTATTTGATCATGGTTTTCAATTAATGTTTGGCATTCTTGACAAAGCCTGATGCAGAAGGCAGTCATATTAACCACAAAATCAGATACACAAATATTGCAATCGAATTTTACAGATAGGATACCAAATTAAACCCCTTATAATGTTAGAAAAATCCCCTCAGTATATCTCATCAACAACATACTTTTCAATAGAAACAAAGTTTTCACGGAGTTGGTCTATCGTCTTCTCAGATAAGGACAGAGAGTCCAGCCCAGCTTGTGCCTGTTCAACCTACAGAGTCAAAGAAGTACCATGTAAGCACTATGAAATATGAGACTTGTTAAGCTCCCTCAACTCAGTAAATGTCTCATAATAGCAGGTAAGAGAAAAAAAAAATGGTTGAAAATAATTATGACAGCAGTTTTCCCCATGAAAAGGATTGGAATTTGTGTATAAACCTGCTCGGCAACCATTGTACTAAGTTGTGCATCATTTGCCTGACAATAAAAATAATAGCAACATTCAGAGTTGACAATATAAAGGTTTATCAAGAAATTCATTGAAATAAAAGCCAATATAATGCCTTTTTTCTAACAGCAATTATAAATTAACCAACTTTTCAAAGCCTCGCGTTTTCATAATTTATTAGCCGGTACTTCAACAAGTAATTTGCAAACACTACTCACCCAAAAAAAAAAAAAAAAAAAAAAACGTTACATACACACCCAATAAGTTTTGAGCCCATAACCTTACCTTCCACCTATTCTTGCAAGACAAGAAAGTGTCATTCGAGTCAAAGCACACTAGCAAGTAGCAACATTACCCACCAAACTAATAGGTCTAAAATCCTTAACATCTAAAGCAACTACCATCTTCAGAATAAGTCTAATTAAAGAAGCATTCGGACTTTCCCCATACGGGCCGCATCTCCATGCTCACAAAAAGTAACAAACATTCTCATTAAATCCTACTTTACTAGAAACTAGCACTACCGAATGAGGGGAACAGGAAACCATTTTGAAGCTACTTCTTCATTCACATTAACACTCTTTACCCTCTTGATTGTTGCTTAATCAAAGTTTTTTTTTTCTTGATGTCGTGGAACCTCACTAAGTGTTAGGAGCTTTACTTGTTGCTAATAATGGCATGAGGAATGTGAGTGCTTGGGCAACATTAGGCCAGTCACTTGGATTCATGTTTCCTCAACGCACTCATGGCTCTTCATACTAAATTAGTAATGCTCCTAAGGGCTCTTTGAGGGGGACATGCCCAATCTCCCTACTCAAGTTGGATCAATGAGCAGGATGAAGGGGCGGCATATGGAGGCACCTTACTCCACATGATGCCCCAAGCCATGGTGGACAGAGTTGGTTTTGATGATGGGCAGATACAGGTGGTGCTGACCCTACTTGGTGGTGCATGGCATTGGTGGCTTAGTTGCTGGTTGCTTGTGTATGGGCTTGGTGGCTTGAGTGCAAGGCAGGGCTGGGCTGCCATGATGATTAGATACTGTGTGCAAAGCATTGGGCTGGTGGGTGCTAGCTGATGCATGGACAGATGCTAGTAGGATGATGGCAGTTACTTGGTGTGCTGCATATGGACATGTTGTGTGGGCTGTATTGCTGATGGGGGAAGACTTGGGCATGGGCCAAGCCTCTCAAAACGTGGGAAACATGCTGTGTGGGCTGCTGTGTGATGGGCAGAAGCCCCATGATCTGCTGAGACATGGGCTGTGAATGTGTTGATGTGCAGGAGCAGTTATTGGGCAATTACCATGCAGTTTCTAGCTTTCCTGATGATCAGACCTGCTGTGTAGGGGCTGAAAACGTGGAGAGCAGACCAAAACAGCATCAGTTGAAGGTGTCCTCAGTCAAATCACAAGTGGCAGAATGTCCAAGACCCAGGCAGTTACTAGGCAGTAACTGCCATAGCAATTATTTATGTGTATATGACCATAAGGCTGTTGGGGGTGTCAACAGCAGAGTGTATTTTGCCTTAGAGAAAATTCTGTGTATTTCTCTATCTTGTAAAAGGGTTTCCTTTGTACTTGAGATTGAGTAATAAAGGCTGGGGGTGGGTTCCCTGTAAACATAGTGTGTGCTGTGTGTGAGTCCCTATATAATCTGTTCTAAGTGTTCCTGCAGTGTGTGTGGTGTTGGCTGAGACTAAGTCAGGGACTTAGGGCCATCACAGGCAGAAAATTGAAAATTGAGTGAAAATTTTGACCCTGTGACACTAAGGCAGGGCCCTTTGAACCCACCCCTAGGGGATTAAACCCCGAATTCATGACCACACAAGCCAGAACCTTGTATCCAGTAATCCAGGGGAACCACTGAACTGCACCCGGACCAATAATTTGATCAAAGATATATATCATCAACAGATAAAAAAAAGAAGTCCCAATGAAAATGGATTTCTCTTCTCCTATGAGAGAATTTGCTAACCAACGCAAAGAACACTACATATCAATCAAATACAGAACTCATCAAATCACTAGAGAATTTACTCTTACCTATTCAATTCATCATGCCAAATCAGATTTTCAACGCTTTTCAAAAAAAAAAAAAAAAAAAAAACTAGGAAACCCTAGAATTAGGCAAAATTTGATGAATCAAAACTAGAAATTAGGCAAAAAAATTTGAATTTTTTTTAAGAATGGAAATAGGACCTGTTGGCGAGTAATGTAATCGGCCTTTATGGATGCGATGGACTGAAGAAGCTCCGGCAGCGGCAGAAGCTTCGCGACCTCGCGCACCGCCGATTCCTTCGCTTCCACTCCCAGATCCTCCACCATCATTTTTCTTCCTATACCAACACAGTAACTGTAACACAATTCACGATCAGGTTGGAAATGAAGGATTTCTATATCTACCTAAATTTTAAAAGTTTTTAATTTTAATAAAATTTATAGTAAAAATGAAAAAATATAAATTAAAATATTAAATACATCATAAAACTTCCTCTCTTTTTTTTTTTTTTAATCTTGGCAGCAGAATTTCAATATGGTTTTTTTTTTTTTTTGGCATAAATGCACTTTCAATCCCAACAATTTGAGCCAATTCGCATTTTGGTCCTAAAATTAATTTTCATCCCTATTTTTGAAAAATTATTTCTATTTTAGTCTCTGACATCATCCAAGTAACGAAATCTTATTATGTGGCAAACGGAGTGCTTGGTCGCTGATGTGGCACAACATTAAAATATTATTAAAAAAAATTATTTGATATTTTTCAATACCACATCAACATTTTAATTTTTTTTTAATTTCTAATAAAAAATTCAAATTAAATTGTAAAAATTCAAAAACAAAAACAAAACAAAAAAACTTTACAGTTTTAAAGATTGAGAAAAAAAAATTTAGAGCAATTATTTCAACTTTCTTGAAATTTTATAAGAAACAAACACTAAATTAACACTATTCACGCTATATATTGGCGTTTTTGTGTTTGTATTTGTGTTTGTATCTATTTCATTTTCTTCTTTCTTTTAAGATAAACCAAAAAGGTAAAATCAAAACAAAAATAAATTAATAAATATCCCAAATGACATCAGCCAGAGATGCGTATTTATAGCGCTAAAAAACCCAAATTACTTTGTGTGTTTGCGTGGCATTTGTCTCTCGATCTAAGACGACTTGCTCTCAGATTGGGTTGGTTGATAAATATCCCAAACCACAGCTGAGAAAAAGAAGAGGAAAGAAGATCGACCCAGAAGAATTAGAAGAGGAGATCGGCCTAAGAAAAAAGAAGAAGAAGAGGCAGAGGAGATTAGCAACATGGGCACGATATGCAATCTCTGACTTTTGCTTGTTTGTGTTGTTTGTGTTTGTATCGTTCTTTTGCTTCTTTCTTTGTTCAATCTCCGACTTTTTTTCTCTCTCTAAACTCGAATCCCTCTTCCTCTCTCTTATTTGATCAACGATGGTGGTAGTGGGTTTGGTGACTTTGTGGGCGTGAGTTTGTTGACTGATCGGTGGGTTTGATTGTGAGAGCGTGAAGTTTAAGTTTTTTGGTTTCGGGTTGATGATTTTTCTGGGTTCATGGGTTTGATTTTTCTGGTTTCGGGTTGTTGATGATTTTCCTGGGTTCATAGTTTTGATTATTTGCTAAGAAAATCCATAAAAGAAAAGAAAATATTGATTATTTTAATTTTCTGGGCAAGTTTTCATCTTCTTTTTCGAAGAACATGAAGAATAGTTTTGGGTTCACCTGCACTATTTTGGGTTTGCATTTGTTCTAGGTTTGCTCTTGATTTTGGGTTTTATTTCTTGTTTTTCTGGATTTGATGGAGATTAGATTTGGTTGCTAGATTTGGATTTGGGTTTGCCAGAGATTGGATTGGTTGCTAGGTTTATTTCTTGAATTTGGGAAGAACATGAAGAATAGGTTGTTATGTTCTTATGGAAAAAAATAATGAAAGTAAAAATAATAATATTATTAGATTTAAGGCCAAAATAATAATAATAATAATAATAATAATATGAAAGTAAAACAAAATTAAAATACTGACGAGGCATTGAAAAATGCTAAATAGTTTTTTTAATAATATTTTAATGCCATGTCAGCGCCACGTCAGTACCATGTCAGTAACCAGAGACTCCGTCTGCCATGTAATAGGGTTCTGTTACTTGGCTAACGACAATGATTAAAATAGAAAAAAATTTATAGAGACGACAATAGGAACAAAATCAATTTTTGGACCAAAATGCGAATTGACCCAAAATGTTGAGTCCAAAAGTGCATTTACACCTTTTTTTAATACATTTTGAAACTCTGAAATAGAGTTTTCACTTAGAGTACACACGTAATATAATGTGAGAAAATTATGCTTTAATTACACCAAATTTCAATTTTTATCCAAAAAAATTACAATTTTTTAAATATAAGAAAAAAGAGATAATTCCTATAAAATAAAAATAAAAAGAACAAAGAGCTAATTTGTTCTTCAAAGTATCAACTATTGCTTTATTGCTTCATCAGAAGTTATTGCTTCTTCATAGCTAATACTTCTTTAGGCCATGTTTGGTTTGATGAATTCATCACTTATCACTCAAATTTTTCATGGTCTTACACCTACTAAGGTTGTTTGGTTTGGTTTTTTTTTTTTTTTTTCTTTAATTTCCATAACTCATTACTTCAAAAACTAAGTTAAAATTGTGGATAATAAGAACAACTTTTTAGAAATTTCAGGTGTTGAATATGAGTTAGTAATATATTATAACTATCTCAAAAAAAATTTCAAAATTCACTCACATCCGTCTATACAAAGTTATATAAAAATATACAGTTGTTATAATAAAAATCTAAATTTACACTAGCATTATTCATTTTGTATTAGTTTTTTTATTATTTCTTCACGCATTTCAAAATAAAGGAAGAGAGTAAATAGTGTTGTTGTGTATAAAGAAAAATAAACAATTAAGAAAAGTTAATATTTTAATGAAATATAATATAAAATAGATAATCTGGTATTGGATGTTATGAAAAAAAAAATATATGTAAAATAGAAAAGGAAGATTTTTATGCTAAAAAAGATAAGAATTTTTGCAATACCTATGCTCCTAGATTTCTCTTTACTCCCAAACTCTCTATTTCCATACCCTCTATGTAAACTTAAATTAATTTTAAAAACCTAATTTAATTACAATTTAAAATTCTATGTTAAATGCAACTCTTCCT
Source organism: Quercus ilex subsp. ballota (assembly GCA_032727855.1). Taxonomy (NCBI): domain Eukaryota; kingdom Viridiplantae; phylum Streptophyta; class Magnoliopsida; order Fagales; family Fagaceae; genus Quercus; species Quercus ilex. Next base: position 28,557,743 of record CM064912.1, on the reverse strand, counting down.
TCTATTATAGTAAAACCCTTCTTCTTTTGATTTTTTTTTTTTTTTTACCATTTGGATGGCAACATCCATGATCATTAGAAATGTTAATTTCACTAAAATTTAAATTTTATATCAAATGGAACTCTACCCACATAAATATCCTCTTCTATTTTTAGAGAATATGTGAATACCTAAATTCCAAGACAACACAGGTATGCATTTTTTTTTTCTTCTTTTTGTTTTGGTTCTTTTTTTTAAAAAGAAAATTTAATTCATTCGGTAGAACAAAATGAAATCCAACAAAGGGAAAGCACAAGAAAAAACCAAATGTTACAATGATTAAGGGGGCCTTGGTAGAGCAAGTGTTGAAGCTCTGGGGGTGTGACAGCTTCTGGACTTGTGTGGTTCCAGATAATCTTGCAAATTGGGGGTCTTTTATTTTTATTTTTATACAAGATATAAACTCTGCTCTAATTTAATTTAAGTGTATGTGTATGTGTAGCTCCCTCTTAGAGACTTGAACCTCGACTCTTGCCCCCCACATCCCACAAGCACTTATACTTGTGGAGTGACCATCAACTTCTTCTTTTTTCATACCAACTTCTTCATAGTTTTAAATTTCTCTATATAAAGGTAGGTATTATATGGTTTCTATTTTGGGGGTATTGTATCATTTTTACACCTACCCTTTCTATCAACCATGTTGTTATGTCTTTTTCGTTTTTACTTTTGTTTTTCTTTTTCCATCAAATTGATTAGGTTTTGTGCTTAGGTTTCATTTTGTTTAAGTAATTTTTCTTAACTTTGGTCTAATTTGTATGCCTATGGTTTAAGAATTAATAATTCATATGCTTACTCAACTAAATTTCATTGTTACATTGCTTCCGAAAGTAAACCAAAAGCATTCAAAAACAATAGGAATGAGCAATACTCATATTGTTGTCTTAGTTCTCAATCGATTGCAGGCAGCTCTTCATTCGTTACAACAACTCAATCATTTGTCATGCTCATGCTCTAGTTGCTACCCTTAGCCTCTTTAAGGCAATAATAAAGTTATGGGTGGAGTTGGGTTCAGTTCCACTGTGGAAAATAAATTTGTTTTTCATAACCAACTTGTTCACTAACAACAACCAAAAAACAAGAAGGAAAATACATATATGCATAGAGGGACGGAGTCGAGAATTTTGGTTTGGGGGAGTTGAGTTACATATTCATAAATACATACATCTACACAACTAAATATATTGATACATAAATACATTTTATATAAACTTTAATGTGAATACACAAATTGTCTACTTGCACCAACATGTACAAAACATTTTACCATTATTTAATTATAATTTTTTAAATCTTTTATTTTTGGAGTGTTATCAAACCCAACATTAAATATCCTCTATTTTTTTTCATTCAACATTTTTAGTCTAAATCAAGCATTGACAAACAATTAGAAACTTAACAAAAATAGCAATGACAACAAAAGACTTGGTCCCAAATTGAAAAGGAAATAAAAATTATATATTTATGTCCAAGAGAAAATTTCTTTTTAAGTATTGTCACTTATATATCCTCACCATAGTTTTTTTCATTTAACATTTTGTGACTAAATCAAGTATTGGCAAAAAATTCGAAAATTAACAACAACAAAAGACTTAGTGCCAAATAAAATAAAAGAAAATAACTCTACCAAGAGAAGTGCATATTCTTGCAAATAGGAGAAAATAAAAAAGATGAGGACAAGAACAGAGCTCTACTATCTAGGGGAAGAGACAATTCACTCAAGCCTATGAACACCCTACTTGGCTCCCCTGTCTTGTGTTGGACAATGTAAACCATCATGCCATATTTCACCTCAGACGATCAAAAAGTCTTGGTCCAGACCCTAGTTGGATTCAAGAAGGCAGAAAATTAGCTTGACCAAGGGAACCCTAGTTTTAAAATGGTACCTCGTATCTTTGCCATGTTGATAGTTGTATACCCAATTCACGTCATTGTGGGTGAGATTAACCCCCATCTTACGGTTTAACTCATCTACACTACCTAGTATCCTAAATAAGTTAGGCGAACCTTGGGTAGGGGCAAAGCCTATGGGAAACTAAAAGTCCCTTGTCACTTTACCCATGAGAATTTGCATCCCACCTTCTGTAAAGGCAATCATGGGAATGGCCACAGCCTTTTGCGGCCTCATGGTACGCCACTCTCTTAAGAGGTAGTGCTCTATTCTTATCTCGGATGAAATATTGTATTTGGCCTTCAAGGCCTCCCTACCCTCAACTAAATCAACTAAACTAGCAAACCTATTCATCTTTATGGAAATTGAAAATGGAATTAAAAACCATGAGACGAGGAAGGGAAGGACCCTAAAAACTATATGTAAGCTGAAAGGAACTTACGAAAATAGGGACTAGGGCACCTTGGACTGCTTCTTTGAAGGTTAGAAAGATGGAAAAAATGGGAAAGATGGTCCCTCCATACCCCTTATATGGGGAGAAAAGATGAGCGGGAAAATTCCTGCTCGAAACCTTATAAGGGATCGCAACCGTTGGATCTTCATCGCGTCGTAGAACGTGGGGGATACAGCGTCGTACTAGGCATTAAATAGAGTGTTGCAAATACCAAAGCATCAGGGACATGTGCAGAGCAAGCGAAAAGACACCACCATGTGGGAACACTCCCAAAACATGTGAGACCTATAGAGTATTATCAAAACCCCATCTTCTCTGAAATGGGAAGGAATGGAGTTTTGAGGGGCTATTGTGGGAGTAAATGATTCGAGAACATTCTAAGGCCTTGGGCCCTGTCCGAGGATCATCAAAGACCCACACATATGTTAACCGAAGTTCGACATGTGGACCAAGACCGAGGAGGGAAGACGTCAGGATCATTTAGAAACGGACTAAAACTTGGAATAAGAAGTCCAAGGAAAGAAGGCTGATTGGTCTATTGATCGAGGATCCTAAGGAGCAAATGCACCTCGGGAGTACTTTATATAACTCCCTACACCGGAAAGTAAAGCTTTAGGGAAGAAAATAGAGACGTACAAGCAACGGAAGGGGGAAATATCTGAAAAGGTGACTACCACCTCCACATTTAATGCATTGCACCAACTGAATTGGTCGTATTCATGAGGAAAAGACACCTGAACAGTGACTTCATAGCTCACAGCTCTCTCTACCACCTCCAGAAGGGTCTTGATGTGACAAGTATCCAATTTATTCCCTTAAGAACTACAACTGGAAGGTTGAGATGCAATGTAAGGGACTATATAAGGAAAGGATAATATATATATATATATATATATAGAGAGAGAGAGAGAGAGAGAGAGCAAAGGATCATTATGTAAAAATCTCACCCTTGCTTGTTAATAAGAAGCTTATCCCCACGCTTGCTCGAGGAGAGCTTACATTGAATTGTTGTTCCTTTCATTCATATTGACCACTTTGATTCTATTGGTCCTAAGCTTGTAATTTCCTTAGCATTGCAATTGACTTGGAAGCCCACTCTCTTAAAAATTCATTGTATTGGGCTTAGCTTGAAGGACTGGGAGCCACTATTCTAAGTGGGCTTGGGCCTTTCTTTTTGAGTCCTTACAACTATCAAATATAAAATGATAAAACTTAAATAAAAAATTATTATTTTGTAACATACCAATTGTGCTTTAATGAGAATTTGGTATCTTTGGGAGATTGTTGAATACCTTTTTATACACTATATTTTTAGTGTATCCATATTCTTATTTGTCATTATTTTAAATGGACAGGCTACCTTCTTTTATAGTCAACGTGTACAACTCTAATTAAAAGTTAGTTAGTTGAAGCTATTTCAATTAGAAAAAAAAAAATCAAATTGTTATGAACAATTTATCATCAAATTTATGTCAAGACATGCTTAATAATAAGCTAAATAGACGATTGTTCTCTAAATCAAAATTTAGAGGATGAAAGCAACATATCACCATTGGAACCCATGTCATAAAACACAAAATAAACCAAAAAAAAAAAAAAAAAAAACAGCTCTGAGCATATTTAATGATTGATTCTCAAACCATAACTATATAAATTGGATAAATTTTAAGAAAATTAGGGGTTTTTTTAAAAACAAAAAAAAAAAAACAAAAAAGACACAAAACATATTCAATTGAATGGAAAATAAAATTAGAGTAAACAAATATGTACCCGCAAGGTTGTAGGTAGAAGAAGAGAAGAATAGAGAAAAAGAACCGTATGGTAGGAATTCATTATGAATTATTTGATATATATACATTTCACGTTGAAGAAGTTAATATAAATAAAAAGTATAATGTTAGTCTAATTTGTGAAAGTTTGAAACTGAAATCTAAATCTTAAAAGAAGTGGCATGTGAACAAGAAACCCAAAGAAAAAAAAAAGTCACGGTGTGTGAAGAGGAAATTTACAAAATTTCGTGTTTTATTTAAACACTAAAAGTAGTTGCTGTTTTTATTTTCAGGTGTACAATGTTGCTTTTTTATTTATTATTTTTTATTTTTACATTTGTTGTTAGGACATATGTGAATCATGTTAGGAACATATGTCATCTAATATTGGCTAATACTTTGACAAAATGCACTTATAACTGGGTAGATCTAGGATGTGTTTAATGCTTCAAGGAATAAGAGTTCAAGTCCAAGTGTTAAATCCATGCAAGTTTGTTCAAGAAACAAGTAAAGAAGTGCTGGATTTTAAAACTCGACAGCTAGCTCGACAGATAGCATCTATCGAGATTTAAAAGACAGTTTTTGCTTGATACTTTGCAGTTGCTCGATAGATTAACTATCTATTGAGATTTACAAAAATCAGTTTTTCAGATCAGATTTCACACCATTTCGTGTATACATGTTTAGGCTTTCTTTTCTCACAACCCTAAACAAATATAAGGATTATTTTAAGGGCCGTCATAGCTGATGCAAGTGGGTGCAGCTTGATGCAAAGGTTTTTCACAAGCATATTGTGACCGAAGACATATGCCCTAGTTCATCTTTCTCTTGAAGAAGCTGCTGCATTTATACGCCATAGGGTTTTGTGACTAAGGAGCTTCTTGATCTTCATCGTGTGGATGAATTGAAGAACTTTGCAGCTAACATCCTTCTCAAGTTGGTTGTTAGTCACGTATTGGGATCTGTGTATCGATTGATTAGTCACATACTGAAAGCCGTGCATTGAAAATGAGAGATTGTCACTGCAGAACAAGTCCAATTGGGTATTGGGGTAAGGGTTCAATTGTAGATTGGTATAAGGTACTGAGATTCCTTTACTTGTAACCGCATATTGTGATAATAGTGGATTTTTGGGAGTGGTGACTTTAAAATCACCCGGTAGGGTTTTTGCCTTGCAGGTTTTCTTCATTAGTAAACAAATCACCATGTCAACTTTATTTTCCGCAGCATATTAACTTAGTTGGTGATTTGTTTGTACTACCACGCATATTGCATGTTAATTGACTTAATTAATTGACTTTTCTAATTAATTGGTTAATTCATTACAAGGGGTCAATATATTCTTGGCCTATCATTTGTAATATTAAAAAAAAAAAAGATTAGATAAAGATTTTGGATTGTAATCAAATTAATATTTTTTATCAACTTATAAATTATAATAAGAAAAATAATTTGGATTGTAATCAAATTAAGATTACAATCAACTTAGAAATTATAGGAGAAGAAGATAAGAAAAAAAAAATTATATCAATTTTTTTAAATCTAAAAAAGAATTAAAATTATAAGAAGAAAATGATTAATTGAAGAATTTGGATTGTAATCAAATTTAGTGTTTTATTTAAACACTAAAATTAGTCGCTGTTTTTATTTTTAGGTGTACAACGTTGCTTTTTTTTTTTGTTAGGACACATGTAAATTATGTTAGGAACACATGTCATCTAGAATTGACTAATCCTTTGACAAATCGCACTTTACTTGTAATTGGGTAGATCTAAGATGTGTTTAATGCTTCAAGGAACAAGAGTTCAAGTCCAAGTGTTAAAGTCATGCAAGTCTGTCTAAGAAACAAGTGAAGAAGTGCTGAATTTTAAAACTCGACAGCTAGCTCGACAGATAGCATTTATCGAGGTTTAAAAGGTAGCTTTTGCCCGATGCTCTAAAGTTGCTCGATAGATTACCTATCTATCAAGATTTACAAAAATCAGTTTTTTAGATCTAATTTCACATCAATCCGTGTATATATGTTTAGGCTTTTTTTTCTCACAACCCTAAACATATATAAGAATTATTTTAAGGACCGTCACAGCTGATGCAAGTGAGTGCAACTTGATGCAAAAGTTTTTCACAAGCATATTGTGATCGGAGACATATGCCCTAGTTCATCTTTCTCTTGAAGAAGCTACTGCGTTTGTACGCTGTAAGGTTTTGTGACCAAGAAGCTTTATGATTTTTATCGTGTGGATGAACTAAAGAACTTTGTAGCCAACATCCTTCTCAAGTTAGTGGTTAATCACGTACTGGGATTCGTGCATCGATTGATCAGTCACATACTGGAAGCCATGCATTGAAAATGAGAGATTGTCACTACAGAACAAGTCCAATTGGGTATTGGGGTAAGGATTCAACTGTAGGTTGGTATAAGGTACTGAGATTCCTTTACTTGTAATCGCTTGTTGTGATAATAGTGAATTCTTGGGAGTGGTGACCTTAAAATCACCTGGTGAGATTTTTGCCTTGGAGGTTTTCCCTATTCGTAAACAAATCACCGTGTCAACTTTATTTTCTGCTGTATATTAACTTAGTTGGTGATTTGTTTGTGCTACTACGCGTATTACATGTTAATTGACTTAATTAATTCACTTGGCTAATTAATTGGTTAATTCATTACAAGGGGTCAATACATTCTTGGCCTATTATTTGTAATATAATTTTTTTTAAAAGATTAGATAAAGATTTTGGATTGTAATCAAATTTCTTTTTTTTTTTAAGACTGTTTAAGTTACAGTTCTCAATTTAGGATGTTTAAAACTTGTATTTTGAAAACTCACCATGCTAGTTTTTAGTTTTCAAGTAACGCTGCTGAGTAGTCTTTTTGTAAATAAGTTGAAAATTGTAGGACCCATTGACAAGACAAAACTCTTTTTTTTTTTTCCTTTCTTTTTCTCCTACAGGCCCACCACTTTGTCCTTCTCTCTTATTTTTTTTCATTCTTTTTCTCTCCCCTTAAATAAAATACCATTCTTTTTATTACTACACACACACACACACACACACACACACACACACACACACACACACACACACACACACACACACACAGGGGCGGAGCCACGTTGCCCCTTGGGGGGGCCATGGCCCCTGCAAAAAAATAAAAAAGTATATTAGTATATATACAAATTTTAATTGCCCCCCCCCCCCCCCCAAATGATGTACATCCGGCCCCCCTCCATTTTTGTTCACTACCTCAATTCACTCCCAGGCTCTAGTTTCAAATGTAGGCCTTTTTATCCTCTAATAAAAACAAAACATGGCCCACAGCCCACTTATATTTAAATTCCCAAAGCACTAACCAACAAAACAACACTTCATCACCCATTCTCCAACTCAAAATCAGAAGATTTAGAACCCTTTCTTTTGTTTCTCTTTTTACTCTCTTCTTGCTTATTGTGTACACGCTGCTGCCCACTCCACTGGTTCCAGTAGCCCCTAAACAAAACAAAACCCTCAGCTCAACTCAGCCCTCCTCTCAAACTCAATCCTTACGATCCCAAAAAAAAAAAAAACTGACCATTATTTTCTTTCTTCTTGCTTTCTTAAAATAAATCATTCAGAAAAGGAGCGTAGCCAGAGGGTGAGTTTTCAGTTTCCGCTTCATCTCTTTCTAGTGTTTTTTTTTTTTTTTTTTCTCAACTATCTACACTTAAATATTCACATGCTCTTTAATTTTTCATAGATTTTTAGAGAAATATATGGTTGAAGGCATGGGCATGGGAGTTTGTTTGTGATGAGTCTTGAAGGGAAGATAAAGTTTGCACTTTGTGAAGATAAAGTTTCTAAGATAAATTTTTTTTTGATTCATTACCTATTTTTGATTAGTTAGATATCATGTGGCAGTAGATGTTGTTAAATTGTTTGGTTTATGTTGTGTACTTGTGTGTTTAATTTTTGCTTTTGTTTGAGGGGTTATTCTTAATTAAAAAAAATTAAAATACAAGAAAATTTGAATAATAGGAATGATGATGGGTTGATTGTTTAAATTATAGTGGAAATTTTATTTTTTTCTTGAGTCTGAATAACATCTATATAATTAAGTAAAAATTTCTAATTAAGATTTTTTTTTTAAAGTTCTTTTTAGGTTAATTTTTGAGTCATATTCTTAAAGTTAAAAGAATTATGAGCAAACGAAAAACAATTGATGCATTCGTAAAGAAAAAAGATGTTAGAAATTCAAAATTTAGGACACCTGTGGTTATAGAAACAAATGTGGCTATAGAAACAAATGTTGATACTTCAATGCCTAATGAACACCCCGTCAAATATTCAAGAATTTAATCTAAAGAGATAGATCGTGATCCAGGATCACGTAAACAAATATATGAATTTCCTATCAACAAACAAAATGAAATCTGATGAGCTTATCTCAAAGAAGGTCCATATCAACCTAAATATATAGACTGTCCATATAACGATGATAATCATCGTTGTCGAAAAACGGCCCCCCCATGTAAAAAATCCTGGCTACGCCCCTGCACACACACATACCAAAAATACAATTATGTTTTTTCATATTTTAAAATATGTTATTTGAAACATGGTACCATACACATTTTTTGCATTATGAGTACTTTAAACACATATTTTCACAACACTTTTTAAATCACAATTTTCACATCGTTTTGAACAATAATACTTGAGCACCACTACCAAACCAGCCCTAAATGACTAAATGGGTAAACTATAATGTCAATGAATAAAATAAAGTGTAGTAATAGAAGCAGATATGCAATTATCAACAAATCACTCAGATCATTAAACCGATTATTTCCAGTATTGCATTCCACTTACAAAACCTAGCTTTTAGATCTTCGTTTCTCTTGATTGTTTAGTTTTTTATGTTGTGAGAGGAGAGAGACATAAAAGGTAGCAAAAATAAAAATTTACCCCTATTTTTAATAGTGGTAGATAACTGGAGACAAACAGAGCTTACCTTAGATGAGTAAAGTGCCAATTTTTAAACTACAGGTAAGCAAAATGTTTTTTAGGCAAATCACATGTGGGCAAAGTGTAATTTTCCCTTGTTCAATTTTTCATCTCCTTTAACCATTGCCTTCTTAGGCCAACATTTCATCTCCTCTAATCATCATCTTTTTAAATTTTCCATTTCATTCCCTTTATGCATTCTTAAAATTTCTCCTTCAAATCTTCTTAAATTCTACCGTTTTATTTTGTTCAACCTTTCTAGAGGGCTACAAGTTGAAGTCAATTATCATGATTGGAAATACTTTATCCCAACTATATTATCGTTAGTAACAGTATGTAGTGACTTTCGCTCCTTTTATGCATTCTTAAAATTTTCATTACTTGACAAAGAAAGCAATATGACATCATTTATTTTTGTAAAAAAAAAAAAAAAAATCATTGTCCAAAAACAATTAATTAGTAAACATAATTTAGATTAATAATGTCGACAATAATAATAATAATAATTGTAGGGGTGATAGGCCCAGTAGTATGTATCTATGTATATATTGGGCTGGGGGCCCAATCCGAGGACATTAAGTAGTTCGAAGACGGGTAAAATATTGTCATGGGAGTCCGTGCTAGTGAATGGAGAGGTGAGGTTTGGTCATAAGAGTCCAAGAAGCTGGTCCGAGGATGAATGCATCGTTGGCTGAGCAAAGTCGAGGTCCGAAGGTGTGGTCTGTCATCCAGGGCAACATTTCAGGAGCTTTTGTTAATAAGGACAAGCATCCTGGAAGCACAGGACAGAGGAAAGCCATATAATATATAAGAGAAAACTGCTACTACCGCATTGAATGCTCTGTAGCTAACTTTTTGGCCACATTAATGAGGAAGTGATATCTGAACAGTAATTTTCAACCTTACAGTTGCTATCCAAAGATTTCAAAAAGGTGCTGATGGGACAAGGATCAACACCAACAATCTAATCTACACGTGGAGGGTAGAAATGAAAGAGGAAGATATTATAAAACAGAAAGAAGACATTAAGGGAAAAAGATCGGAAAATAAAGAGAAAAATACTGTAGCAACAAGAATTGAGTTTGTAATCAAATTCAAGAGATATATATAAGAATTGATCTCCTTAGATTGTGCCGAGGACGATTTTATTTAGATAAAGCCAGTCTATCTTTACGTTATTGTCATTTGGATCCATTATAATTGTTTCCCAACTCATTAGAGCCTAGTTTTCTAACCCACTATCTACAAATTCATTGTATTGGGCTTTTTGGGCCTAGATCCTTTTACTTTTTGGGCTTAGGAACCAAATTGTGTCCTTACAATTGGCTCCATCTGTGGTAAATTACTTGAGCTTTTTTGAGTTCAACGTCCAAGATGGTAGGTTCAGGGCCAAACTAGGAGGAATCTATTAGTTCCCAGTGTCAGGATCAGTTCCTCAACCTCGAGCGAAGGAGAGATCGGGAGTTTAGCGTGCATACCACGCACACTAGAGGAAGTCAGTCTCGAGGTGGAAGTCACCTCTCTCATGAAGAGAATACCAGGATCATGCAACTAGAGATTGACCGTTTGCATAGGAGGTTGCGCCATGAGTGACGTAGAGGAACCCTTTCGAGCTCTGACCCCTCTTCTGACGATGATAGTGATAATAGCTACCGTCCCAGGTCTAGGACTCCTCCTATTAAGTCATTTTCGTGCGACTAGGATCATCGTTGTAGGCGAAGAAGGGAGAGTCTGTCTTGCCGGGGTCTGGGCAATGACACTATGGGCAGGGCTTTAAAAAAATTTCCAACTCATCTTTTACCCGAAGGATTGATAGTGGAAAACTTCCTCGGTGGTTTACTCAGTCAACGTTCACCATGTACAATGGTAGAACGGACCCAGTAAAGAAAGTTAGCAACTTCAACCAGAGGATGCCCGCTCATTTCAAGAATGAGGCCTTAATGTGCAAAATGTTCCCATCTAGTTTGGGGCCTGTGGCAATGAGATGGTTTGATGGTTTGAGAAAGGGCTCTATTAGCTCCTTTAAGGAGCTCACTAAGGCATTCCGGTCTTGGTTTATGACTTGTAGTAGGGTTCCTCGGCCTTTAGATTCCTATTGTGTATGGCCATGCGAGAAGAGGAGACCCTGAAAATGTACTCATACAGATACTGGGAGATTTTCAATGAGATCGATGGGGACTTTGAAGATGTGGCCATAAGGGCTTCCAAGGTCGACCTAACTGCCGAGCATGATTTGAGAAAGTCGTTGACTAAGAAGCCTGTAAGGAGTGTGCGTCAGCTCATGGACCGTATTGACGAGTATAAGTGGGTTGAAGAGGACCAACAGCAAGGAAATGGGAAGGCTAAGGTTATCCCTCAGGATATGAGAGATTTCAGGTCGGACAGGTACAACAATAATCGGCCCCAAAGAGATTTCGCTAGACAATCTAGGCCTACTGCTACTCAGGTGATCAGTATCGTATTTCGAGAGCCAGTGCATCAAGTTTTAGAACAAAATCAAGAACGAGTTATACTTTAAATGACCAAATAAAATGGGAGGAGACCCTATGAAGCGCAATCAAAGCCTTCATTGCCAGTACCACCAGGAGCGAGGACACATCACTGAAGATTACAGAACCTTGTGAAATCATCTGGAACAGCTGGTCAAAGAAGGGAGGTTAAAGCAGTTTTTACATCAGGCTAATGGGCAAAGGGGCCAGTTTGGGTTGGGACCTCAAAGAGATGCTTCTTCAAGGCCACCTTTGGGCATAATTAATGTCATCTTCGTTACTTCGGGGAGGACTGGTTCCCATCCCTCCGAGGTGATGTCTGTAGCTCGGCCACCTACTGAGAATCCCAACTCTGAGCTGAAGAGAGCTAGGATGGAAATCCGACCAGCGTTGAGTTTCTTGGATGAGGACAAGGTTGACACCATACAGCCACATGATGATGCCCTGGTGGTCACCTTTAGGATAGAGGGTATGATGTGAAGATGGTGTTGGTGGATCAGGGCAGCGAGGCAGAGATTATGTACCCTAATTTGTACACTAAACTTGAAACTTGAGGATTTGACACGTATGATTCATCTTTGTTAGCCTTTGACGGAAAAGTTATTGTTCCAAAGGGCCATTATGGTGGATGCTTATTCTCCTTACACTGCCATTACGGCAAGACCTTGGCTTCATGCCCTAGGGGCTGTCTCCCCCACCCTCCATTAGAAAGTGAAATATCTATTCGGGGATCAAATCGAGGAGCTGGTTGGGAGCCAGTTCGTGGTTGGGTAATGTTTGGTGGCTGCAATTATGCATAAACCTAAAGCTGGGTCCTCGGCCTCTGCTGATATGGGTTTATAGCAATCAAGGATTCTAGTGTTACCCATAGATGATGCATCAGAAGGGGTGAAGTGTGAGGAGTTAGAGAATGTTGTTGATAATGATTCAAAGAAGTTCTTTCAGGTCGAAGTTCTTAAGAGGAATATTGACGTGTTCGCATGGAGTGCTTACGAAACTCCTAGGGTGGATCCGAACTTCATCTGCCATCATTTGAATGTCAATCCGTCCGTCATTCCCAAAAAGCAACCACCCTAGAGCTCATCTAAGGACCATTCTGATGCTGTTAAGGATGAAGTGACCAAACTTAAGCAGGCTAGGGCTATTAAAGAGGTGTTTTAGCCTAGGTGGCTAGCCAATACTGTAGTGATGAAAAAGAAGAGTGGAAAGTGGCGGGTATGTGTGGACTTCACAGATTTGAACAAGACTTGTCCAAAAGATCATTTCCCCATGCCTCGGATAGACCAGCTAGTGGATGCAATGGTAGGCTATCCTCAAATGAGCTTTTTGGATGCCTTTTGGGATACCACAAAATACCACTAGCTCTGGATGATTAGGAAAAGACAGTTTTTGTCACTCCTATTGAAAATTACCATTATTAGGTGATGCCATTTGGATTGAAGAATGCAAGGTCTACTTATCAGAGGATGATGACCAGAATGTTCGAGCCACAATTAGGCAAAAATATTGAAGTTTATATTGATGATATGGTGATGAAGAGTAAGGTGGTGTCCGAGCACGTGGGAGACCTCAGGAATATTTTTGAAATACTGAGGAAACACAGACTGCGCTTCAATGCTTCCAAGTGCTCTTTTGGCGTGGGTTCAGGAAAATTTCTAGGCTATATGGTCACTCATCGTGGAATTAAGGTCAACTCTGATCAAGTTAAGGCAATTAATAGTTTACAACCACCTCAGAATCCCAAAGAAGTCCAGAAATTAATAGGAATGAGCGATGCAGGCCTTTCTTCTAGTTGTTGAATAAGTGGAAGAGATTTGAGTGGACAGAGGAGTGCACATTGGCCTTCCAGCAGCTTAAGGAATACCTTTTTCGGTCACCCGTTATGTCTAGGCCCGAGGTGGATGAGGTCTTGTTTGCTTATATCGCTGTGGCTTTCTATGCCGTGAGCTTGGTGCTAATACGAGTTGACAGTGGTGTGCAGAGGCTAGTTTACTATGTAAGTAAGTTGTTGCATGAAGCCGAGGTTCGTTATTTACCACTAAAGAAGACCATTTTGGCAGTAATACATGCTACTCGTAAACTCCTTCACTACTTTCAATCCCATGCATTTGTTGTTTCAACCCAGCTTCCGCTTCAATCACTACTTTGGAGTGCTGATTACACTAGAATGGTTGCCAAGTGGGGTACGATCCTAGGGGCTTTTGACATTAAGTATATGCCTCACGCCTCTATCAAAGGCCAGATCCTCATGGATTTGGCGACCGAGTTTGCTGAATCCCTATTAGAAGAAGAGATAGAGAAGCAGGACATGGATGGAAAATCAGTTGGCGAAGTCTCCTTGCAAAATCCTTCATCCTGGAAGATATACGTTGATGGTGCAGTGAATCAAAGAGGATCTGGAGTGTGGCTTGTTTTAATATCTCCTGAGAAGATCACAATTGAGAAATTCTTAAGATTGGATTTCTCGGCCACAAACAATGAGGCTGAATATGAGGCTCTATTGGTAGGGATGACCATGATTCAGAAAATGGGAGGAAAAATAGTGAAGATATTCTCTGATTCAAGGTTGGTTGTAGGCCAGGTGAAGGGAGAGTTGGAGGCCAGGGATGTGAGGATGTAAGAGTACTTAAATCAGGTTAGGCACTTACAATTAGGGTTTAAGTCTTTCAACTTACTGCACATCCCTAGGAACGGTAACACCCCTGTTGATTCTCTAGCCACTCTTGCAACCTCTTCGGCGTAGAGCTTGTCTCAGGTTATCCTTGTTGAAGACTTGTGCAAACATACTGAAATCAATAAAGAGATGGTCCAAATTCATCAAATTAGAGTGGGACCTAACTAGATGGACTCTATCGTGCTATTCCTTAAGAAGGATATCTTGCTTGAGGGGAAGTCCGAAGCTGACAAAGTGCGAAGAAAGGTTCCTCGGTTTTGGTTATCCGAGGACCAAAAGTTATACAAGCGCTCTTTTTTTGGGCCATATTTGCTATGCATACACCCTGAGGCATCAGAGCTACTCCTAGAGGAGTTACATGAAGGGATTTGTGGAAGTCACACAAGAGGTAGATCCTTATCTCATAGAGCCCTCACTTAAGGATATTAGTGGCCTAACATGCAGAAGGAAGCACAAGAGTACGTGAAGAAGTGTGATCAATGCCAAAGATTTGCCCCGAACATTCATCAACCAGGGGCAATCCTTAATCCTTTGTCCAACTCTTGGCCTTTTGCTTAATAGAGCTTGGATATTGTACGGCCTTTCCTTAAGGCAGCAGGAAATAAGATATGGTTGCTAGTAGGTACAGATTACTTCACCAAGTGGGTTGAAGCTGAACCGCTTGCAAATATTAGGAATGTGGATGCCAGGAGATTTGTTTGGAAAAATATTGTCACCCGGTTTGGGATTCCTCATACCCTTATCTTGGACAATGGCATTTAGTTTGACAGCAAAGCCTTCAAGATGTACTGTTGTGACCTGGGCATTATGAATAGGTATTCTACCCTGGCTTATCTATAGGGGAATGGACAGGCCGAGGGTGTCAATAAGGTGATAGTGAATGGACTCAAGAGGAGGCTGGATAATGCAAAGGGAAAATGGGTGGAAGAGCTGTCACACGTCCTTTGGACATATCGGACTACGCCTCGTATGTCAACAGGGGAGACCCCCTTTTTAATGACTTATGGAGCCGAAGTAGTTATTCCTCTGGAGACTGGGTTCCCAACACTAAGGACGAGTTCTTTCACTCCGGGCAGCAATGATGGGTTGTTAGAGAAGAGTTTAGATTTGATTGAAGAGCGAAGAGAAAATGCCATGGTTCAATTGGCATATTATCAACATAAGCTCAAGAAAGGATACGATGCCAACATGAGTTTAAGGCCATTAGCGGCTGGAGATTTGGTATTGAGAAAAATTTTAGGCACTGCGAAGAACCCAGCATGGGGAAAGTTAAAGCCTAACTGGGAAGGGTCATATCTCATCACCTCAGTGGCTGTAATAGGTGCATATTATCTTGAAGATCTATATGAAAATATTGTACTACTCCCCTGGAATGTAAATAACCTATGAAAGTATTACTATTAATGAAAGTCTTTTTGGCCATATTTTCATTTATTACATTATGCATTATACTTCTTATTTGCTCAAGTGTTAAACAGAACCTTAGTTATTCCTGACTCCTCGGCCCACATACTTTGGATAAATTAATAATTCATATCATTTTTTTTAGTGTTAAATAGAACCTTAGTTATGCCTGGCTCATCGGATCACATACTTTGGGTAAACTAGTTGCTAACCCGTGTGATGCACGAGATTCATTAAAAAGAAAAAAACAATATTGCAATTATCATTTGCTACACTAAATCAAAATGTCTCAAGACTCACTAATCAAATAATACAACTAAATGAAGAAGACCCAAGCATAAGATAAAATCTTCACTAATTCAATTATTTAACATTGTCAAACCTAGTACACGATGTGCTTGCGCCTAATAAAAAATTATAAAGACAAATAAGGGATAAAGAAATCCTGTATATTAGCTCCATAAAAATACAAACATGCTGATAAGATTAATACCACTACCATAAGTCCATTGACAATGTAATTATTTTCATAGTTACATATATACTGTGAATAAACAAATAAACAAGTTGCAATAATGATCGTAACCTTATTTTCATAATAAATAAATAGAATATAGTTACCAATGTCAAATTTTTTTGCTATGACTCAAAAAGAGTAGAAAACATAATACAACACATCTGCATTATATAGAAGAGTACATCATATATGTATTCAACATAGAACATTGAGTTCTATAAATTGTTATTAATCTGTATTTCAAATCTCTTGTTAAATAAATTAAAGACACAACCATTAAGTCCATCAACACATATTTGACAGCTATGTAAATGCAATAACAAAACTCAAAACAATAGAAGAGACATCTTCATGGGCAGAGTCCTACACAGCCTTATTAAGTGCATTCCTTCTCTGAGGATCCAAATGTCCCTTATAGTGAAATCAACCTCAAAGCCTGCATAAAATTAAAGAATAATTAGAGTTATAATTTTTTATAAATTATATCTTCAAGTGACAATTTGCCAAACACATCCATCTAAATCCACATATCCAACTAATTTTCACAATCTAAGCAATAATTGCGTCAAAAGCTAAGTGTCCTGTATTAGATTATTAGAGCTATTTATGTCAAATCAATTTCCATTCTCAAATAAAAGACAATGCATTGTCTAATTCCTAGTTTTATAATATTGAAATCAAGTTAGAGCATATACATAGCATTCTATATGCAAACTTCAACCAAATCACAAAGAAATAACTGGGGTTATAAGACAAACCAATTTTTGCAACTCCTTTCATTTAGTTATTTCTTATCTATTCATTTAGCAATTCAACTATTTCAAAGCAACAACTAGAAGAACTTGCTTTTTCCATTGCTCAAATACACAATGGAAGGCCTTGCTCTCTTTTTGTTTCTACATTGGATAGTGACTCCCCTTGAATATGATGTCTGCTTCAAAAGTAACCATTAAGAGACGTGAGCACTTAACAGTACTTCAACAATCATCAATTTGCATATTTTAAATAAGTATCATGCAACATGAACTTAACATGACACATAATGTTCATAAATCATTGTTAAGAAAAATCTAATGCACCTACTTTCATAAGAAATTTACCATGATACATACAGTTCTTTTAGGCAACGAATCATGGGTAGGGGGCCATGCAGGCAAATCCTTCTGCCAAGGAATTCAGTACATTCTAAGAAACAAAAATGATATATCCCTCATAACTAAAAAGCAATGCTCTACCAACTGGAACTCATAAGAATTAAAGAATTCACACAGAGTTGTAAATTAACCCACATAACCTGCAAGAATTCCAAATTAACACAAATTACTTAGCACAAATTAACACAGAATTGTAAAGCAATCTCTTGAAAAACTAATAAACAAACAAACAAAGAGGGTAAATTGAAGATAAAAGGGAAATATGAAAAGAGAAAACATACAGATACAGTATTTAAAATTTTAAAAATAGAACAGAGAAAGCAAATATTTGACCTCACACCACATGGAGAGAGAAAGAGAGTAAGAAAGATTTTACGAATTTGAATCAAAAGAGGACGTCTACGACATCTTGATTTTGTTCCTTCAATCTCAATTCTGCAAAGCTCACAAAAAAGAAAAAGCTAGCAGATCAGATCATCTCTCACTATTTGTGTATTGCATGGTTTTTTCTTGGTGAAACGCAGAGGTCTGCATTAGGAAGAGGTGAAGTGGTTAGAGAGAAGAAGGTTTTGAATGAGTATACTTGAGGGCTAAAGATATAATCAAACGGTGGGGCTTCAAAAATAGAATGTTTAGAAACAGAATGTTTAAGGGTGGTCGAAAAATATAGAACTGGAGAAGGGTGGTGTCGGAGAAGGTGGAGTAATTGAGCTGTGATTTGCGTGTGGGGGAACGGCAGAGTGTGGTCTGTGTTTTGGAGGAAGGAGAAGGTATAGCGTGTTAGGGGCTTAGGGCTTCTCTAATTTTGCATTTAAGTTTTTTTTTTTTTAATTTTTTATATTATGTTAATATTAAGCTGACGTGGAAAATTGTGGGAGTTTCAGAGGATTCGGTTTTATATACATATCTATATATATAATAATAAGTGAAGCAGAGGGAATATCAAATTGCAATTCCAATTAGAGTTCTAATTTTATGCCAAGTGTCTAGATTTATCCTTTTAATTGTTCAATTCAAATCAGAAATTAGAGTCCAATTTCACCTCTCCTTCTAGAAATCTGTTTTCTACATTTAAATGTTGTGCTCAGAAATTGGAGTCCAATTTCACCTCCCCTTCTAGAAATTTGTGTTCTACATTTAAATGTTGTGCTTTTTTTTTTTTGGGTACTAATGAGAACGTCTCTTAGTGTCTCTCAAAAAACGAGCCTCTCACCTTCGCTAAATCTCATATTAGAGTTCTCTCTTTTTTATTTTTTTCCAGAAAAAAAGAAGCAGAAGAAGGAAGATGAAGCCGACTTCAATATCAAGAATGAAAAAATTCCCTTTCACCCATAAACAACACCTCCAATGGAGTTCCAGAGCTTCTTCTTCTCTTAGGTCTAGGATTTTTGATTCTTCTCCGTATCTTTCTAGAACCTTCCCTACTTCTTCTTCCATTCCTCCTCCTGTGTTCAGTTACCGATCTCTCAACTTCTCCTATGCGGTTCAATCTCTTCACTGCTCCGCCTCCATGGAAGGTACACTCTTTCTTTGCTTTTTTTTATTTTGCTTAAGTTTTGTTTGGTTGCCAAGAACCAAAGAATTTTCTTTTGTTTAAACGTTGTTTGGTTGTCGAGAAAATAGGATGAAATAAAAACGGAACTATTATATTTTTTTATTATTTGGGTGATATTTATGCTTTCTTATTTTGGTTACATTCCTGTTTGTTGCCTAGAAAATGGAGAAATGAAAATAGGATGAATATTTTTTAGTTGAATCGGTGATTTTTTTTTTTTTTTTTTGGGTGCAATTCTTGCAGGTGATCTCATTTTGATAGTGTTTTGTAAGAGTAACAACGAATAAGAATTTTTTTTCAAAGAAAAAGCCCATTATAAAAAATAATTACCTAATTTTAGCTTCCTGCAGGATATTTCTTGGTTTAAAGAGCTTCTAACATCTCCCCCCTCTCTTCATCTGGTGCACTGATCAGATTTTGGGTTTGTGTAAAGGTTATATCATAGTAAAGGATGTTTTTTAGTTTCTTTTTAGCTATCTTGAATTTTGGCTATTTTACTATTTTCCCATCTCTCTATGGTTAGGTTCTCTCTCTCTAGCATGACCATGGGTGTTCAGCTCTCAAACGCAGACCCAGCTCGACCATGGGTGCCAACGTTTTCAATCTCCGACCCGGCCGCCATATCAAATCATTCTCTCTGGGTATTTCTCAATTAATCTATGACTAATCTCTTTTCCTACTGTCTTCAATTAGGCTTTCTGTCAATTTAGGGATTTCAATTCCTAACCCTTTTTTCCTCTCTATTCTTTTTTGTTGAAGTCAGGGAAACACTAATAGAAAATCAAATTCTACAGGTTTTGTAAGAAAATATTGTGGATATGAATGGGTTTTGTAGTGGAGATAGTATTGAAGAGCCTCCCAACCCTCAAAATCTGACAACAATCCTACAGGTTTTGCTTTATCTTCAAGTTTTGCTTTATTTGCTATTTAGGTTTTTTTTAGCATATTCGATTTACCTTAGCTTGATCGTTTGTTTGGTTGAATAATTATTTGGCTACCTAAAATGCCAGCCTTCTGCCTCTTCATTATAGAGAAATAGGAATTAAAAATGTGTTGATAAAATTTTTATTTCTTGCTTTATAATTATGAATTTGGTTTGTATTCTAGAGTTGATTGTATTTTGTAGTTTTATAATTTTGAATTTGGTTGGAAATTATTATTATTATTTGTGAATTTGAAATTTAAAGCAGTTGAGTATGAGGATATTTGTAAACCTATAGTTTGGCTTTGCGTGTGGTTTAGCAAACTGGCAAATATGTGTCTTTCTTGCAGGTTATACTCTTGATTATTTTGGCAGTCCTTTTTGGCTTAGAAGCAAAATATATATTTTATTGAAGCTTGTGTTTGGAATAACAAGTATTGGATTTGCACTTCATCTTCATGTACACAATTTTGATGCTTCAGTCTTAGTTTACGTGTACCACTTTTATTTCCAAGCTCTAATTTTAACAATTTTCTGTAATTGTAATTAATCATGGTTAATTACATTGTTGTGCGTCACCTTCAATAAGTTATGTCTTCTTAATTATATGTTCTTTTGAGTACAAATTGAAAGAAAAAGGTATAACTTTCTTGGTTTTAGTGTTCCTTTGCTCTGGCAAAAACTCAATAGCATCTTATTTTTAAAAAGTGAGAAACCAGGCTAGACCTTAATATATGGTCTTAATTATTTCTAATCTTATTGTTTCTTTATCAGGCTGAGGGAAAATTATAAATACAAAATGGAAAAGCATATTACCATAAACACAAGAGTACTTTTACAAGCACCTATGGGAGCCAGTCATATCTACATCTTGGTGCAAGTTTACTGACCTTGAGAACATGCGTGTCTTAACCCAATTCCTTGAAGTTGACACTTTGAGTTGCAAGATTCATCCATAATCTATTATCTTAGAAGCTTTATATCAGTCGTGCAATTACTATCCATTTTCCTGGCCCATGATTCATAGGCAAAATTGGTTGGTCAGTTACTAGACATTGTTGGTTAAAACGTTGAAATTCATTAGTTTTATGCATTTTTGCAATGTGAGAAATGGCGTGGAATTGGAACAAGAAATTAAGGAAGTCAATGTTACAATCTATTCAGGCAGAGTGTAACAAATGAGTGAATATGATTTCTTTGTCAAGAGTATCTTTGTTAGTGTTATTTGTGCATAAAATTCATACTTGAGTTTTTTTTTTATAAGTCATACTTGAGTAACTTAATCATCCTAATAAGCTAAAAAAGTTAGGATGTTATTTATTTGTTTGTATTTTTGGCCTATAAAAGAATATTCGATGCTTTGATGTTAAAGTACCAAAAAAAAATTGGTTTAACTATTAAATTTTGGTAATTTTTATGAATTTCCACACTATGAGAAAGGATGTGAATTCCAAACAATAATTCTCTCTTTCAAATTCCGTTAGAGTACTTGAATTTTTTAATAATGTTGTCAACTATAATGTTTCATAGTATTATGGTTGGTGTACTCCACATAATCAGTTTTTGTAGTACAAGACTCACATGCTTATTATTTTGTAAATTTGCAGAGATGTAAGCAAAGTTGTCTAGAAGAGAGAAAGCTGCCAATATTATGCCTTATCTAGATATTGATATCTTCGTGAAGTTAAGAAAGAAGTTTTTGTGAATGACTTATTCTCTACCTCAATAAATGATAGATAGTCTAGCTCAAATTGTGTTTTTATCAAAGCCTATGCTTAAAGTAAGATTTAATATATAGACTCACCTTTTCTGGTCTAGAGAAGTCACATTCGTTGCGGTTGACAAGTTATGTGGTTTTATTTTGGCTTCTACTATTTTAAGGGAGCATTAACTGAAGGCCAAGAGGCAAGCTAGCAACATTATAGATTATTTTCTAAAGGCAACATTAGCATGGAGTGTCAAAGTTCCATAACAGTTTTGCCCAATTTATCATTTATTTGAGTTCACTTCATTACAGGTATTGCGTTTTGAAGTGTACATTGTTACCATGGTTGGAGATCAAAGTGTAATTGTATTTTTCTTTTTAACTTCATTAGTCACAATTCTGCATTGTGTGCTATCCAAACATTTGAGTTAAATAGTCAATATTATCTTGGTTTGAGAAAACCAAAGACCTAGTCAGGGTAGCCAAGAGCTTCCTTAGTCTATGTATTATTAGGTGCTGCACCAGGAGCTTTCATGTCCTTTTATTTCTATTTTTGTAGGGATCACTATTTTCATTCTTTAGATTGTATTATGAACTTTCATTATTGTTTTAATCATTTTCAGGTGTGGATTTTGAGATTAAGTTGTTCAAAATTGGTGGGAGAAGATTGAAGCTTACAATTTGGCACACAGGCAACTGCTGAAATTATTTTGAATTATAGTTTCATTTTAATCTTTGATTAATGATGCTTTTGGAAGTGATAGTTTATGCTAACATGTAATCTTTCTCTTCTTTCAAGTTAGTCATTGCTTTTGGTGCTATGATTTTTAGTTAGGTGAAACTTTGGATTTTAATAGAAACATTTAACCTTCGGATGTTGAAAAAACAAGAAGGTAAAATGTTTTGTAAATTTTAATTTTGTGAAACTGATCAATGGCAATTTGAAGTGTTAAAAGAGACAACAATATTGACTTCGGCTTGAAATGTACTCAAAATAAACTCAAGGACAGCGTGTTAGACATGTCTATAGGGGAAAAGTGCTATCTGATGGCATCTCCACTAAAAACTGTGAATTGCAACACACTTCTGATTCCAATACACTATTCATGTCCAATTTTATTAGAAACTTTTGAAGAAAGTTCCATTAATGTCCCTTTATATATTTTAAATAATAAAATGCAATATTCTCTTTTTTCTTCACTGTAGCATCACTTAAATAATAAAATGCACTATTCTCTTTTTTTATTCATTGTTTTATCTAATGCCATCCTATGTATGATAAACCAAAAAAAAATAGAAGACCAATAGCATTACTTAAATAATAAAATGCAATATATATTTTTCATTGTTTGATTTAATTCTATCATCTGTGTCATAAACCCAAAAAAACAAAAACAAAAAAATTGGCCAATAGCACCATTACAATAACCAGTCTCGTGCGGTAGCATGGGGTTACATACTAGTATAGATTAATACTTCATAACATTTTTCTAAGTGTTAAACAGAACCTTAGCTATGCCTAGCTCCTCAGATCACATACTTTGGGTAAATTAATACTTCATATCATTTTTCTAAGTGTTAAACAAAACCTTAGTCATGCCTAGCTCCTCAGACCACATACTTTGGGTAAATTAATACTTCATATCATTTTTCTAAGTGTTAAACAGAACCTTAGTCATGCCTGGCTCCTTAGACCATGTACTTTGGGTAAATTAATGCTTCATATAATTTTTCTAAGTGTTAAACAAAACCTTAGTCATGCCTGGCTCCTTGGACCATATGTTTTGGGTAAATTAATACTTCATATCATTTTTCTAAGTGTTAAAGAGAATCTTAGTTATGTTTGGCTCCTCGAACCACATACTTTGGGTAAATTAATACTTCCTATTATTTTTCTAAGTGTTAAATAGAACTGTAGTCATGCCTGGCTCCTCGAACCACATACTTTGGGTAAATTAATGCTTCCTATTATTTATTTAAGTATCAAACAGAACCAGCCATGCTGAATGGCAGAGATCTTCATTATAGTGACATGATCAAATAGACACTCATGAGTATCACTTAAAGCATTTGCAAGTGTATCTATTATCTGTTTAAGAATTGATTGTTCCTCCAGTCCTTTAGACTTACTAATAAGTAGGGGATTAAGTGGAGTCAGGCATGTATGGATACTCTACCATTATATATGTTTTTGGAGTAGTTGAGATTTTAAACACATTATCATTTGCACAGATAGCTAAGTGAAACTGTGTCTCATTTTCACATTGGTTAAGTGTTAAATAAAATAGAAACTATATCAAGACTTGTATGAGTATCACAAGAGTAAAGGAAATGTTCATAATTTTCATTAATTCAAGCCTTAGAAAAAGGCAGATTAGTTACAAAATATCAGACTGATTATAGAGCTTGGAAACAAAAACAATAGTTAAAAAAAAAAAAAATAGACAACTTATGGCTTAATTTTTATTACAAGTTTGTCCTTTGGAGTCTTGGACGGCTGGGTGGAGGCTGTTGTGAAGGAGGCCGAACCTTTACCTTTGAGGTCTTCCTTGGTAGGTATAGGGAGAGTTGCTAGCATAACCTTTCTGCTGTGGGAAGCCTCTTTTTCCTTGGAGGGGTCTTTAGGGGCAGCTGAAGGTAGGGTGGCATCATGGGCCACTTCCTTTGTTGTCTGTACTGCCTTCTTGGTGACCTCGGACTGCTCTGCCTCCTTGGGGGGGGGGGGGGGGGATGTTAGTTGTAGGAAGAGCTTTGGTTGGGCTCTCCTTGCCTTCATCTACCTCTTTGGAGGTAGTGCCAGCCTTGGAGCCCAATGCACAGATGGCTAGAGGGTAGTACACATTCTCTACTCTCCTAAGGGCAGAGGAGGCCTCAAATCCAGGTTGGTTGAGGGCCTCATTCCACACTTGGAGGCAGTAGAATCTGCACAACTTCGAGACCTCAGCCTTGAGGGCTTCCTCAGTCTCTGCCACACCTACATCGTATCCTTCCTGCTCAGCTTGCTCCTTGGCCTTCTAGGCCTCCTCCAATTTCTTTGTCAAGACTTTGATTTGGCTTTTAGCTGCGAAGAGCTCGTCCTTGGCTTGGCGGAGTTGCTTGCGCTGAGCCTTCGCCTGCTTCTCTGCCCTGTCTAGGGATGCCTTAACACTTTTTCTATCTCTTTCAGCTTCAGTGAGCTTTGTGGTCAGCTCCTGGGCTTTCCTCTCTCCCACTCTAAAAGCCTCCATGGCGGCAATGCACCTGGCCTTCTCATCCTTCATCATTCGATGGGAGTTGTTCACTATCTCCTCAACCCTGTGTGCGGATTGGATAGCCTTTCAAGGAAGAAAAAGTATGAAGGTTAGGGAAAACAAATATGAATATGAGTATAAAAATAAGAAAGCATAAGTATGAGTATAAACAAAAAAAAAAAAAAAAAAAAAAAAAAAAATGAAAGAGGGGAAAGGGAGCAATTAGTGAACTTACCAGGGCAAGGTCTTTCTTTAAATTGAGGAAGACCTCGTGCTTCCTCATTGACCTTAAATCGGCGATATCTCCAGGCTTGCAGCAAGGCCTGCTCCACGGTGTCTGCCATGTATCCAGCCTTCCCTTGCTGGAAATCTTTGATCGAGGCATCAGCAGGTAAGGGAGCTCCATCCAGTATCATGGCGGGAGTCCAGGCTAGGATCCCAACATGGGGATCACTTCTCTTCTCCACTAGGGTCTGTGTTACCCTGGCCTGTTTAGCTCCTTTCTGGAGCTCGACCTCCTTGGGTAAGGGACCCTTCCCTCCTTCCACTACTTTATGGCCTTTTTGATCCTTTTTTCTCTTGTTGTTCGCAGGGTCAGGTCGAGGAGGCAGAGTGGATGGAGGAGGGAGGAGCTTGGCTTGGTTAGCCTTCTCTGGTGCATTGCCCCCTACTTGGGACTCCATTAGGTCCCGAAGGCCTTGTCTGGTCTTGCACTGAAGCCCATAGCTACTGGGATGGAAGGATCACCTTGTGTTTGGCTAACTTGGGCTGAAGGTAAGTGACTAAACTCACCGGTGGGAACCTCTGGGGATTCGAGTCGGTTGAAGACTTCAAAATTGTCCTCGAAATCGTCCTCGGAGTCAAGAACTTCAACTATTTTTTCTTTTTCTTCTTCTTCCTCTTTGCTAGCTGGCTGAGAAGGGGTCGCTTTGTCCTCGGCCTTGCACTGAAAGATTGGTTCTACTTTTAGCACACCTTGTGGTCTCGGACTTGGGTTGAGAAAGCCAGGCACGGCGATGTTGATCAGCTGCAGGCGTAGGTCCTTTGCCTTTATCACACACTTCGGTGCTTAAAAGCTGGACGAGAGTGGAGTGTAGCCTAAGATTAGGTGTGCCGCTCTTAGTTGGCTATCACTGTGAATGAACACCTTGGCTTTAAGGATTTTGTCTAGGCTCTGCTGATTGACAAGGTTAAAGTTCAGAACGGCGGTGTGCTTATCTACAAAACCGTTCGAAAACCAAAAAACATTGTCAACAAAAAATGGCACAAATTAGAGGAAAAAATCCAATTGCAAGTAATAAACCTAGACCTAAAACCCCACTTGGATTCCCCTCTCTCGTCGGGCAGGGGAGGCCATCGTGCCACTTCCCTGAAATGATCAAGAAATCCTTGTTTATGCCTTTGTTGGAGTAAGGGAGGCATGAAATGAGCCTAACCTTAGGGTACCTAGTTTTTAGGTAGTAATCTACCCTTTTAGGTGGTGGGGGTTATAAACCCAGTTGACATCATGGTGGGTAAGGTTTAAGCCATTTTCTCATTAAGGGCATCTACGCTTTCTAAAATCCTAAACATATTCAAGGCACATTAGGTGGGAGCTAATCTGTGAGCCCTTAGGTAATCCCTAGTAACTGTGCCCATAGGGATCCTCATCCCTCCCTCTAAAATGGCAATCATAGGGATGACGACTTCTCTCTCCTGCCTATTAGTATGCCAGTCACCTTCCTTACAGTTCCTAATGGAGACTTCTGGCGGGATTTTTATTGAGATTTGAAGCTCTCTATACTCTTTGCGGAGTCTACCAAGTAAGCGAATCTACCCATATTTAAAGGAGGGTTGGGGGTACTAAGATGGTAAAGGGGAAACTAAGAAGGCTGAGGAGGAAAGGACACGAAGAAAAGAAAAGTAGACGGAAAAGTAAATGGAAAGGTTTATAAAGACTTACGCAAAGAAAAAAACTCTCCTCGAACTAGCTCTTGATATTTGTGAGGACACGAGTGAATTGAATAAGTGTGCTAGTGAAGTTAATGAGTGTAAAAGTCGAGTGAATGAAGCGTTCAAGCGATATTTATATGAGAGAGAGAGACAAGCAGGAAAATTCCTGCACAAGTTCCAATGGAATCCTTAGCCGTTGGATTTGCATCGCATCGTAGAACGTGGGGAACATAGAGCTGCATAAATTTAATGAAGGTGCGTCTCAAATTTCAAAGCGTCTGGAGCGTGCATTGGGTAATTAAAAAGGTACCTGCACAGGCAGAGATGATGCATGATAAGAGTGGGGCAATTGTAGTGACATCGAAATCCTCCTTTCTTCCTGAGGAGCCAGAGAGGAGAATTTCGAGAGGCTATTGTAGGGGTGATAGGCCTAGTAGTATGTATTTATGTAAATATTGGGCTGGGGGCCCAATCCGAGGACAATAAAGAGCCCGAGGACGGGTAAAACACTGTCATAGGAGTCCGTACTAGTGAATGAAGAGGTGAGGTTTGGTCATAAGAGTCCAAGAAGATGGTCCGAGGATGAATGCATCATCGGCTGAGCAAAGCCGAGGTTCGAAGGTGTGGTCTGCCATCCAGGGCAACGTTCTAGGAGGTTTTGTTGATAAGGAAAAGCATCCTGGAAGCACAGGACAAAGGAAAGCCATATAATATCTAAAAGAAGGCTGCTACCACCGCATTGAATGCTTTGTAGCTAACTCTCTAGCCGCTTTAATGAGGAAGTGATACCTGAACAGTAATTTTCAGCTTTACCACTGCTCCCCAAAGACTTCAGGAAGGTGCTGATGGGATAAGGATCAACACCAGCAATCTAATCTACACATGGAGGGTAGAGATGAAAGAGGAAGATAGTATAAAACAGAAAGAAGACCCTAAGGGAAAGGGATTGGAAAATAAAGAGAAAAATACTGTAGCAACAAGAATTGTGTTTGTAATAAAATTCAAGAGATATACAAGAACTGATCTCCTCGGATTGTGCCGAGGACGATTTCATTTTGATAAAGTCAGTCT
Source organism: Quercus ilex subsp. ballota (assembly GCA_032727855.1). Taxonomy (NCBI): domain Eukaryota; kingdom Viridiplantae; phylum Streptophyta; class Magnoliopsida; order Fagales; family Fagaceae; genus Quercus; species Quercus ilex. The sequence goes on along the minus strand of CM064912.1, from coordinate 28,529,957 downwards.
ATCTTTACGTTATTGTCATTTGAATCCATTATAATTGTTACCTAACTCATTAGAACCTAGTTTTCTAACTCATTCTCTACAAATTTATTGTATTGAGCTTTTTGGATCTAGATCCTTTTACCTTTTGGCCTTAGGAACCAAATTGTGTCCTTATAATAATAATAATGTATTCTCTTGTGATAAAAGAGGTTTGATAAACTATGATCAAGTAAAATAAGGTAAATAACCATTACTGAAAAGAAGAAGTAGAAAACATTAAAAAAAAAAAAAAAAAGCACAAAAGTTAAATGAAATATAGGGAACAAAAAAGTATGTAAAGTTAGATGCGGTAATCTAATGAGGTATCTACCCTCTCTTGTAGAGTTCAATGGGGTTGAACTCCATACTTACCTACAACTTAAAATATATATATATATATATATATATATATATTTGGACTTACCTTGTAAGATCATGTATTGAAATTAGTAATTTGTACAAAATATTTTTCTTATAAAAATATTTCATTTTAGGTATATTAAACTATTAAATATATTTTTTTTTAACTTTTTTTTTCCCCATTTACAAAACCAATCAAAGACAATGAACTTTTTTTTTTAAAAACAAAAATAAATAGTGCCATACTGCTTTCTTTGTCAACTTACTTTCTTTTTTGGTTTAGATTTTCATCTACTCTTATTATCAGTTAATTTGCTAATGATAATATAGTTGGGATTAAGGGTATATTTGGTAGATTGTAATAGGCACTGCAATATAATAGTTATTCCTATAGTTTAGCAATTTAATAGTTTGGTTATGTTTTTATTACATGGAATAGTAATTCCTTATGAATAGCTATTCTTTAAAATGAGGAATAAATATTCCTCTCTAAAAGGGTTATAATAGTTATTCCTTCGTAGATGTAATAATTTCTAACATTAATATATTTCCAAATAAAAAAACTTTCCATATTCACTTGATAATTATGGAAATAAAAAATCATCAAAAAATAACTCATCTCTCTAAAATTTAAAATATAATTTTATGAATGAGATATTTCCTAAAATAGATCTTAAGTTTTATTCTAATGTTACAACTCACAACCAAACTAATGCATAGGTTTGGTTATTCCATTACAACACATTTTATTTTCAGTAATAAAGATTACCATTCCTGTAGTAATCCACATTTAGTATACCAAACATGCCCTAAGTATTTCCAATTATGATAGTCAAAAAGGAAAGAGAAAATTAGATTTTTCTTATCATTCAAAAACTACAACTTGCAACCCTCTATTTTAATGTTGTTTTGAATCCCACAATACATTATAATTTTCCCATAAAAAAAACATTATCTTTTAATATTATAGTACTATCTCTTACAAAATGACTTGGTAAATTTGTACACAACAATGATTAAGATTCTATGCATAATTATAAAAATTATTTTTTAAAAAAAGATAATAATAAAAATTCAATTGCCAAAGACAAAAATATGTCACTTCCGATTATTTTTGTCTGACTAACCACTGAATTTTTCTGATTTGTCGAAACCAATGCCTTAGATGTAGGATTTGGAGATATTTCAAAACAAAAGGTAAAAAACTAAGAGAAAATTGTTAGATTCCACTATGGCTCATGGAATCAAACCCAAGTAAAATATTCCACTATCAAAAAGAAATTTTATCGATTTTTTTTTTTTTTTTTTGCATTTTAAAATTTCAAGATAATATGATCAACCAAGAATTTATAATCCAGGTTGATTCTAAAAGTGCAAAAGATGTTCTATAATAAGATGTAACTAATAAATCAAACATGTTAATCTTACATTATTGCAATATGATTATGTGAATTTAAAATTACTATAATATAACATTACAATGTAATGTAACATCATACGAACTAATCACCTCCTTAGAAATTTGACTTTCAAAATCAATGTTTTGCTACCAAAACAATTAGAGCCATTAAAAATTCATTTTTCATAATAAAATTTGAAAAAAATAAAACCAATCCTTAACTGAATTAGTTGGGAAAATCGTATGCATGCCAATTAGGGTACCTAAAGAATAAGAGAACAAAAAACCTACAGAGAGCACCGGTGGGGTGCCGGCCAAAAACCCTCCAAAGGTTAAGTTAGTGATAAAAGAATCTCCAAATACTCAAAAGTGTGAGAGCTAGGAAACTTCACATACCTTGAAGAAATGGAGACTTGGTGTTTATATAGCGGTATAGAGCTAACCAAGATCCCTTAGATGTAGGGTCTTTCCTTGTAAAGAAGATATGAACGTGTAGTATGGTCGTTGGATGTGGTGTGCAAGTTCTTTCCATATAGGGATGCATGAATGGGGAATACAAAAATAGTGTGAGGGGCAAGCGTTCTTATCCGTCGGTATGCTTGTCACCCTGTTGGTGTACTTGTCACTCCATCGGTATGCTTGTCACCTTGCTAGTTGCTTTCAGGTCTAACGGGCTACATGGGTGAAGGTATGGAAGGTGTCCTTGTGGGCATTAGGTCAAAATGGGCCCCAAGCCCGATAGACCCTTTTACATTGATGGAAGACTCAATCCCGAAGGATCTCAGTGGACCTGACAATTAAAAGAGTTAGAAAATTTTCTTTGGTTAAAATATCCCTTATCAGCTACCCCTACTCCGCACTCATCGAGATAACCGATGGGTTGCGAAGTACGTTGAAGCATCTTTTTTTTTTCTTTTTTTTTTTTTGGGATTCATGTTACCTGCAAGGGCAGAAAGATCCTTTCATAATGCTATATGACATGTGGTGATCTCTGGTTGGGTGAACTAAACAGTCGTGTCACTTCGTTTCTTGTGTTCCTTTGTTTTATAAATAACCCAATGCCTTTTCTGACCTTTTGTTTGTTATTTCTTACTTTCTAGCATTGAGCGGAGCCCCTTTTCTTCTGTCGGTTTTCTTTAGGATCGTCCGTTGCCTTAAAGTACCGTTTGTTCTTGCTACTTGTTTCGTTGCTCACTCTATCATCGCAATTATCACATATGTTTTCTTCTCTGATTTACTTTACTTACCTTATTTTGATAAATAGTCATTTGTCCAATGTTTGGAAGACGTGTGAGTAGAAACTTAGTTTTCATTTGTCGCTTGTAGGTGAGGGAATGTCAAGGGATAGTGAAGCGACAAGTGAGCGTTTGTCGTCAATCCGTTTGGAATTGGGTGACGATGAGGTCTACCCATCGGGATATGAATCTATGGTAGATGACCAATTTAGTCTGGGAAGGAGTCGTTGGAAAATTCACCCTCGGAGGAAGAGGGGGTTGCCAGTCTATCGAGGTGGAACTTTAGGGATCTTGTCCTTCCCCGAATTTGGTTAGTGAATGTTTTTCCTCCAAAAATGACGAATGAGGTTTTCAATAGGCTTTGCCCTCATTTCCAAATTCTTGACAATATTCGTATTAGGAAGGCACTTAGAGGGGAAAGACGTTACTCGGGGGAGATGAGTGACGTTGGTTTTTATGAGGTGGCCTTCATTGTAGGGTTGTGGTTGCCCCTTAGTAGCCTTCACTGTAAGTTAGTGGATTGCTTAGGTATCACCATGCTTGGGGATTATGGATAGATCTAGTAAGTCGTCGATTCACTTGTTATTAACCTTTCTATTTTATCTGTCGGCTTTGCTATATTATTGCTGGTTTTTAACTTGTGTATCTCCTAACTTTTACAACCCAAGCTAGCCTAACAATCACTGTGGAACAAGAAGACTTTCTTAACCAGATACTAGGGATTTTGTTTAAGGAGAGGGCGTGGAAGGTCCTCATTACACTTGGTACTCTCCACGCCTTTTGTGGTGGGCCTGAACCTTCACCCGATTCTTGACAACTCAATGCTTTCTCTCAAGTTTGTAAATCTCCGCCCCCATCAGTTTGCCTTTTAATGGTTGGTATAGAATCTTAATTATCTTTCTCCCGTATGTGTTTGGGTTTTAGAGATGGATGCCAGGAAGAAGAAGTAGGCAGAGATAAGGAAAGTTGCTGCTCTATGATCGCAACAGTTTGGGGGGTCATTGGTTCCTCCTGTGAAGGTTGGCTAGAAGAGGAAACACCCGATGAACAGAAGCCATTCCAGTACGAAGGCCCAGGATCTAACCAACTGACCAAATCAAGCAGAGATGGTCCAAAAAATGCCCGAACCCCCTTTTTATGGCGTGGGTAAAGGCCTGATGACCTCTCAAGGTCCCTTCGCCAATCCTCCTGTTACCTTGTTGGTGAAGAGCAAAGGGTTTGCTATGGAGACTACCTATTCACTCATCTGGGATGTGGACCTTGACGAGTGCTCAGAGTATGAAACTGAGGCCCTTGGCGACTTGAGTCTTGTTGACCTAATGAGGGTGAGTTTAGTCCCTTATTGTGTCTTTTATTTGTTTAAGTATGTATGTAGATTTTACTTCTAACCTTTTTGCCCGTCTACTTTCAGGCCTTCGTAAGGATGAAGGCCCTCCAAATTAGGTGTGCAGAATAGGTGGTGTCAGTTAAGCGCTTAAAGAAATGCTAGGATTTCGATTGGGATAGGATTGCTGAGTATAAAGAAGCTATGCACAATCTAAATGCAAAGATCAATATTCAGAGAGCTAGGATCAGTGAGTTAGAAAAGAGCGCTTGTTAGGTTGATGAGTTAATGAAGGAATAAGGGCGTAACAAAGGGGAGTACGCCTCGATTGAGTGGACTAGGGCAGAGAAGGAAAATGGAGTCGCCACCTAGATTAGGTTTGGGAACCATAAATATAGTGCCCTTCGTGGAAGGACTAATCTACTACCAGAGCACGTGTCCAGAGTTTAGGTATGGGGATGGGAAGGTGTTAGGCACCTAACCGCACCTGATCCGTGGGTCGACTTCCACTCATTGTGTATTATGTCTTAATTTTTCAAAGGCACACTCAACATTCATCATTCTAGACTCACATACACACTAGCATACATCTAGCAAACAACATGGCATCATATTTGTAAAGTTGTGATTTACAACTATGTTTTATGTTAGCTTTATTCCATGACAAAAAGTGTTGTAATTGCATGAATTTTTTTCCTTGTATTTTGTGGGATTTTACTGTATTGGGTTTAGTATTAAGTTGGTGAAGAATCAAGCATGCAATGAAGATCAATGCATTTTCTCGACTAGCTCACAAGAAGTTCACATGTAAAGGTTCTCGCGAAAATGACACGTGAGAAGCACATGCTAGAAGTTGAAGAGTCAAGTGCCAGGCTGCATTTCATGAGTACTTCGCGTGATAGGCCATCTCGTGAGGTACCCGCAAAACGCTCTGCCTAGAGGATTTTAAGTGTGACTGAGTAATGGTGGAGATGTAATGGTGGAGCTCTTCATTAGGCTTGGATGGACTGAGTAATGGTGGAGATATAAGGTATGCCTTTAGCTCTTCGAGGGCTTTTTGGCATTCATTAGTCCACTTAAAGGCCTTCTTTAGTGTCTTAAAGAATGGTAAGCATTTGTCTGTCATTCGAGAGACGAACTTGTTGAAGGCTGCCATCCTTTTGTTTAGACTCTATACCTCTTTGATGTTTTTGGGAAGTGTCATCTCTAGTATGGCCTAAATCTTGTCGGGGTTGGTCTCGACTCCCTGTTAGGACACCATAAAGCCAATGAACTTTCCCAAAGACACTCCATATACACACTTACTAGAGTTAAGCTTTATGTTGTAGAGGCGAAGGGTCTCGAATGTTTCTCGAAGGTCATTTAGGTGGTGATCCTCCATTTTACTTTTTACCAGTATGTCATCTACGTACACTTTAACGTTTCATCTGATTTGCTACATAAACATCTTGTTCACAAGTCTTTGGTAAGTTGCTCTGGCGTTCTTTAGCCCAAAGGGCATGACTCTGTAGCAAAAAAGCCCTTGGCTTATGACAAATAAAGTCTTCTCTTGATTAGACTCATCCAACTTGAATTGATTGTAGCTAGAGAAAGTGTCTATGAAGCTTTACAATTAGTGCCTGGCTATCAAGTCTTCAAGGAGGTTGATCCGTAGGAGTGGGTAATTGTCCTCTAGGCATACCCTGTTCAAATCAGTGAAGTCCACGCACATTCTTCATTTGTCATTTGCTTTTTTTACCATTACTACGTTGGCCAATTAGTCAAGATAGTAGACCTCCTTGATGAACCCTACTTCCAGTAGCTTGTGAACTTCTTCGGCTATGGCTTGGCTTTGTCCTTTTCTAGGCGAAGATTCTCTTCTTCTGCTAGATAGGTGGGAAGGATGGAGAGACATTGAGCTGATGAACCATAACACTTGGATAAATTCCTGGCATGTCTTTATGTCTCATGGCAAAACATCCAAGTTGTTCTTCAGGAAGAGGGTGAGCTCTTGACTGACCAAAGGGTTTGCCTGGGTGTCGATGTGAGTAATCCGGTCCAGATGATTGTCGTCTAGAGAGATGTCTTCTAAGGCTTCCGTCGGTTCTACCCTAACCTATCGCTCTTTAATGTTCAAGGCTTGCAAATGATCATCCATTTCTAGCATGGCTATGTAGCACTCACGAGCTACCATCTGGTCCCTGCGTGCCTCCCTTATCCGGTACTCTGTCAGGAATTTCACTAACAGGTGATAAGTAGAAGTGGTTGCTCTACATGAGCTGAGAGTAGGTTGCCTAATGATGGCATTATAGGCCGAAGAGTAGTCGACGACCAAAAAGGTGATCTCCTCTGTGAGCTACTAAGGATAGGTGTCAATGATGACTGGCAAGGTGATGGATCCGACGGGGAATACTTTGTTATCGCCAAACCCCACTAGTGGTGTGTCCGACAGTAGGAGCTGCTCCTTGTCGATCTTTATCTGTTGGAAGGTAAGATAATATAGGATGTCAGCTGAACTCCCTTTATCCACCAGGATCTATCGAGTAGTGAAATCAACTATGGATAAGGTGATGACCAGGGTATTATCATGAGGATGGTGGAGCTGTTGGGAATCTTTTTCAGAGAAGTTGATGGGTGGATCGTTGATCCTTGTCAGCTTTGGTAGACTACTAGTGACCTGTATGCTTTGCACCATGCATTCCCAAAAGGACCAGTCATCGTGTTTCCTCCCACAATTACCCGTATTTTCCTAAGCGGGGCTCGCAGGCGTTCTTCTACCCTTCGATTGGGTTTTAGATCCTTAGGTGGGTTCCCCTCGGCTCTCTCTCACCCAATGAACCACTATAGTTTCCCTTGCTTGATGAGGGCCTCTATTTGTTGCTTTAAGTTGTAGCACTTAGAAGTGTCCTGTCTATGGTCTCGATGGAAATGACAATACTTATTCCTTGGCCTTTTGTTAGGATCACTCTTCAACTTGTCTGGCCATGTTAATGCTGGGTAGTCTCTTATTAGCATGAGGACTTGGTCAAGTAGAGTGTTTAGCAAGGTGAAGTTGGCAGTTCTTCCAGAATGAGGTCTTGACCTTTTGTCCTCCCTTCTATTGTTCATCCGGGCTGACTTTCTTTTGTACAGCATTTCAGTCATCGTCTTCGGGTTGTTCTTGTAGACGGAGAAAAGAAATTCCTCAGATTTGAGCCCATTGGTGAAAGCCATGACCAAGACCTTGTCGTCAACTTCGTCAATCAAAAGGGCTTCCCTGTTGAATTGAGTCACATACAACCTCAAGCTCTCATTTTCTCGTTGTTTGATATTTAGCAGGATCGCCAGGTACCTTTTGTATCTTTGTCCGCCAATGAAGTGTGTGATGAAATGTTCGCTCAACTCCTTGAAAGTCGAGATGGAATTCGAAGCTATCTTACTAAACCATACCCTAATCGACCCTTTGAGTGTAGTGGGGAATGCTCTGCACATGATTTCGTCGAGGACTAGTTACAGGTGCATGCGGGTCTTGAACGACTCTAGATGGTCGAGTGGATCCCTTGACCTATTGTATATCTCCACCTATGGCATTTGGAACTTGGCTGGAAGGGTGGCAAGATGTGACATGCACTGTGAAGGGTGACTCGGTTCGATGGACTAGTTTGTCCAGGTTAGTGGTCACTTGCCCTCTCATGGCGTTCATCATCATATTCATCTTTTTGTTCATCATCTGCATGTCCTATGCCATGTGTGTTGCGATGCTTTCCAATTCAAATGGACAGTCAGTGTCTTCCTGTCGATCCCACCTACTGGCGATGTTGCTTTCTTCCTGATCTTCCCTTTCCTACCAATCTCCCGTCGGGAGGTGACTATCGTTGCATTTGTCATTGTTTCATTTGTCACGTTGATTGTTAGGATGTGGATGTCGTTCATTCCTCTGGTTCAATTGTTGCTCCAACTCCTGATTTTGCTAGGTAAGCCGCTTAACTGCCGTGGCGAAGGTTTACACTTACCTTTCCAAGGCATTGGAAGGGTTTCCAGTCTCCTAGTTGGTGGTGGCCATTAATTGCATCTAGATCATGCAACTCTTTGTCATAGAAGCAGTGATATGGCTAATCACTTGGTTCCCATAGATGGCGGCAACTGATAATGCACAAAATTGTCAGTAAGTTGATTTTTCGTACGCATGCCAATTAGGGTACCTGATGAACAAGAGAACAAAAAACCTATAGAAAACACCGGTGGGGTGTTGGCCAAAGGCCCTTTGAAAGTTAGGTCAATGATAAAAGAATCTTCAAGAACTCTATAGTGTGAGAGTTAGGAAATTTTACATACCTTGAAGAAGTGGAAACTTGGTGTTTATATAGCGGAGTAGAGCAAAGCAAGATCCCTTGGATGCAAGGTCTTTCCTTGTAGAGAAGTTATAGAGTTAAGGTCCAAAGTTCTTAGGGTTTTTACTTCCCATACTAAGAAGATATGAACGTGTAGTAGGGGCTTTAGACATGGTGTACAAGTTCTTTCCATATAGGAATGCATGAGTGGGGAACACACAAATAGCGTGGGGGTAAAGCGTTCTTATCCGTCGGTATGCTTGTCACCCTGTTGGTATACTTGTCACTTCGTCGGTATGCTTGTCACCTTGCTAGTTGCTTTCAAGTCTAACGGGCTATGTGGGTGAAGGCATGGAAGGTGTCCTTGTGGGCATTAGGTCAAAATGGGCCCCAGGCTCGACAAACGCTTTTACACCAATGGAAGACTCAAGCCCGAAGGATCTTAGTGGACCTGACGGTTAAAAGAGTTAGAAAATTTTCTATGGTCAAAATATCCCTTATCAATATGAGTGTATAACTGTGCTCTCTCCACTCTTCTTCTTTTCCTCTTTTCTTCTCTCTTGTGATGCAAGTAGTTGGCTGACAATTTTTCTTCTTCTTTTTCTACTCTCTTAGTCTCTCTCACCGTGTTTTGTGTTTATGTTATCAGCAGAGTAGTTGGTTGACAAACACGTTTAAAGCAAACAAAGAGATTAGATAGGAGCCAAAATACCAAATTGCCCCGCATTCTTTCACTCATAAAACTAAAATTTTTAAGGATAGAAGTAGAAATCCATCTGCATACAACAAACAAACTCAAAATGTAGCACCCATTCATGCTGTTTAAAGGTCGTTTTTTCAAACACTAGTTTTGAAGCACGTGTTAGTCAGTAAAAAGATCACAATTATGAATAGGAATAGAATTTATTTATAGTTATTTAATTATTGGATTGCCTAGAAATTATACTATTAAATGTTTCAAAATATTTGGATATCAATACTTTAGCCTTGTTTCCATCACTTTTCTCGTAAATGCTATTTTTTATATTTTACTGTCAAAGATCACATATATAAAAAAAAATGTAGTATTTGTTATATTAAGTAGATAATATAATTTTTTATGCTATATTTTATGTCAAAATCTAAATACAAGAATTTTTTTTTATTTTATAAATTAACTATAATAATAACGTAGATCATATTAGACTTTATGCAAAAAATAGCTTCAATATCACAAGCGTAGTTTATAAAAATGAGTATATATTGTGTACAAAAAGAGGTCTAAAAAAAACGAATGTATCCATATCTACATCTTTGATCTATAAAAGGAAAGACAAATTGATATATAATTGAGTAATAATTATGTCTCTATCTATCTTCCATGATCTTCAAAATTTCATTTTTTTTTTTCTGATCTCTAGTGAAATTTTCAAACACATATACATATTAATTTACTTGTCACAGTAGCTTGTATTCATTCACTTTCATTTGGCACATCAAAGATGGAAACAATATTAAATCTATTGTGCATTTCTCCACGAACGTCATAGCTTGCAGTTTTGAAATGAATAATGAACTCTTGGTCGGAAGAAAGCCTTGCAAAAGACAGAAATACCCCCATACAATTTGAGCCTACCCACAGAGTTGATAATAAAAAGACTAAAAAGCCCCCCACTTTTTCTCTAGCTAACAAATAAAGTTACAAGAAAAAAAGTAATTTCCACCCGGTGTGTCAGCAGAAGATTATAGAGGGGAAGACCAAAAAGTGGTTCAAGCTTCAATGTTTTTTTTCTCAGCTCACATATATCTGTAGGGGCAGCAAATTAGATACAATCAAAGGAAAGATTAATGGATCCAACGAATTGTAAAGAAAGAGAGAAGAATTTTGTTTTGGAAAAAAAAAAAAAAAGATGAAAGAGTTTATGAAATGCATTTACATGGGTAACAATCACGCGCCTTTTCTCTCTGGCTTCTTCTTTTCCTTCTTTCTTTTCTTTCTCTATCAATTTGGTCATGGCTGATTTTTTTTTTTTTTCTTATCTCTAACCTGGATCCTATGTTTGTGTTCATCCATAGAGAGAAGTCTAACTATTGTGTTCGTGTCCATCAATAGAGTAGGTGGCTGACCAAAATGGCCAACAAAGAGATAAGATCAAATAAATTAGGAGCAAAAAACAAAACAAACCCTTTCAGCCTGCTTGTATATTAAGGGTAAAAAAATTAAGAAGGTGCTGGACAAAGTCAGTAAAAAAAAAAAAAAAAAAAAAAGAGGTGCTAAAACAATAAACAAATAGCAGGTGCTCGACATATTCACAGGTGCATTCGTGCTTTTTAATATAGGTAACAGAAAAAACTAATTCAATTCTCTTTTTTATATATTTCCATATAGGAGTATAAGATAAGATCAGCAAAATATTTGAAAACGTGTGGGACACCCTCTTTGGAAGTTAATAGATTATTGTATTGCAGAAACTTCGTGGAAGAGGGATCATTACTTTTAAAAAGTTTATTATTGACTAATTATATAATCGATAATCGTACCTACTATTCTGCAGCAACGGTATGTAGTGACTTTGGTCCCCACATCATTGATTTAAAATGCTTTTTTCTGGATCTAATTAAGACAATACGGCCCACTATTATTTATTTTTTTTTTTTTTTCTTACAACCTGGATCCAATGTTTGTGTTCATCAATAGAGAGAAGTCAAACTATTGTGTTTGTATCCATCAATAGAGTAGGTGGCTGATAAAAAAAGCCAACAAAGAGATAAGATCAAATAAATTAGGAGCAAAAGACAAAACAAACCCTTTTAGCCTGCTTGTATATTAAGGGTAAAAAAGTTAAGAAGGTGCTGGACCAAATCGTTAAAACAAAAAAAAAGTGTGAAGTGGATGAAAATCAAGGATGATAGATCTGTTTAAATAAACCTGACGGTACTGAATTAGTGAGCCATCGGGAATAAGGCAGCAAATGGAACGATGGACGGATAGACCACATGACGGATAGACCCCTCTCCATAATAGACGGATACTCCCTCTATATGGATGGATTATGGGTTCTTAGGCCTAAGGTCGATGGATACCAAGGCCATGTGGCACTCACGTGACTTGGGTAAACCCCACATGGAAATGTTTTACTCCCCATGATTAATCCTAGTTGAAGAAATCCCAACATGGAAAGAATCCCATAATATACGCACGTTTATGACGATCTTTCCCAAAAGGAAATGCCTTCTTCGCCCAGAAACAAAGGTCGGTTCTACACTACTGTAAAAACCCAAAACTTTCAGAAATCAAGGTACGCATAATTGACCCCAACTTTGACACTCTAGAGTTGTGAGAAGCTCTCGAACTTAACCTTCGGAGGGTCTGTGAAGGTCCTTTTTTGGATAGTACCCATGCCCAAGTAGAAACAAGGATCCTGGGCACTTTACTTGTTGTTTGGTGGACTAGGCTTGGTTCACCGTAGCTAAATGGGGGTTGATTACGAACCAAGTTGTACGCAAGTCACATAAATCTCCCCAAGGCAAAAATGCGATTCCTTCTAAGCAATAAAATACCATTATAAGTGTTTTAGAATCATAAAATGACCCTTTATTCTTACGAAACAAGTAAAATAATTATTCATAATATTCACAATGAGAAAGGGATTGAAATAGAATATTTAAGGCTTATATTTTATTGTATAAACATTTAAAAGAGTTCATTCACTTGGTAGCCCGGGCGTACTGTCGTGGTTTCCATGGGTACTAGGCCTGTAAGAACCCAGAATGCTAATTCTCTGAACTATATGATTTTTCTTTATGCTTTTTATGTAATAGAGTTTTGTCATTTCCCTTTACCTCTATAGGTTCTGCATAAGAACACACTACACAATACACATATCTTCAAGTAATTGTTAGTTTCTTAGATTAGGATATACATTTTAATACATATACATATATGTAAATGAATTTCATGAGAATGATTTATCCATAAGAATCCTGGCCCCAATTATCACAAACTTAGTGTTTTTGCACAAGACTTGTGGGATTTGGAACTCAAATCCAAGTGGCTTTGCTTAAGCATTGCCTTCCAAGATAGCTAGGTGAGGAGAATTTTTTTGGGAGAGAGTGATATCTGATGTGTCCATGTTTTGGCATATGTTTCTTTGGAGGGTAAGTCATATTTTGAATGATCTCAAGGATATGAGACAAATTCCTCCACCTTGGCTCTTTAATTTTCTTGCTTTCTTTCTCTTCCTTGCTGGGCTTTAAAGCTCTAAGAATATATGTTTTGAACCTCTGAACTCTTCCCCTGAATCTCAATTTTTCTCCCCCCCCCCCCCCCCAACCTCCTTTTTGCTGTGCCTTAGTGTTCTTTGTATAGCAGACCTAGTCTGGCACCCCGGGCGAGGACGCCCCAGGTCTAATGGGTAAAACCATGTCCTCTGGAACCTGAAAACGTGCATTGGGCAGAGGTTTAGCTTATTTAGGCAATTATAACTCAAAAGGGGCATTTGGCTTTAGTTACAAATGGAAGATTCCTTCTTGGAAGGTCAAAACAGTGGGTGGGCTGCTCGATGTACTGTGATAGTTTTGTTGAAAATGACAATTGAGAGGAAATTGTGGGGAGGTGTCATGCACATGGGGGAACTGAGTTTTCCATTGGTTCATGCATTCCAAGCAAATATATGAACCAAGCAAAACCGTCGGGATCCTCCTTTCACCAGAAATCACTCCCCTACCGACCAAACCATTCCTCCCTTACTATCCACTCGGGATCCCACGGGCTTGGATCATGGGTTACAAAGATAATACCTAGTTTTTGCTTGATTTTTAATGGTTTTTTTGCTGGAAATATGAACATACATAGTGCCTTGATGTTGATTCTTCTTGTTGCATATCCTCTAGCCTGACTGAGATCCTTGTTGCATGTCCTCTAACTGGGATCCTTGCTGCACGTCCTTTGACCTGATCGAGATCCTCTTCTTTTTTCTTTATTATTATTGATAGGCCACAAATCAGTTGACCCCTTGTGATACAAATTAATTGATTAATTAACCAAGTTATTAATTAATCAAATTAACATGCAAAGCATGGTAGCATAAACAAATCACCAATAAACTAATAATGCAGCGGAAAATAAATAACATAGTGATTTGTTTACGAATGAGGAAAACCTGACGGCAAAAACCCCACTGGGTGATTTTCAGGTCACCACTCCCGAAATTTCACTATTATCACAACAAGCGGTTACAAGTAAAGGAATCCCAAGTACCTTACCAACCTACAATTGAACCCTTACTCCAATACCTAATTGGACTTGTTCTGTAGTGAAAATTTTCCCTTTTGATGCACGGCTACCAAGTACGTGACTAACCAATGCACGGATCCCAGTACGCGACTTCAATCACCAACTAGAAAGAGTTGTTGGCTGCAAAGTTCTTCAGTTCATCCACGATGAAGATCATGAAGATGCTTGGTCACAAAACCCAATGGGTGCATATACACAGCAACTTCTTCAGAAGAGATGAACTAGGGCAAAACTTTGTCTTCGGTCACAAATTGCTTGAACAGACTTAACTCAATGCTTGTGCAACTTTTGTATGTTTGACGGCCCTTAAAACAATCCTTTTATATGTCTAGGGTTAGGAGAAAATAAAGCCCAAACACATAAACACGAATTAGAGACAAAACAGGACTTAAATTCTGTTTTTCATAAACCTCGACAGATACCCTATCTGTTGAGTTGCTGTCGAGCCACGGGGCTGAACAACTCTACAGGTCTCGATAGATGCTAGCTGTCGAGATTTAATGACAGACACTTTTCAGCTTGAATCTTGGACAGACTTGAAGGCTTCAACACTTGATCTTGAAATATGGTTTCTTGAAGTATTTCAACACATCCTAGATCTACCCAAATATAAGTAAAGTGCGTTTTGTCAAAGGATTAGCCAATTACATAAAAGTATGACATATGTTCTTAACATGTGAACCACATATGTCCTAACAATCTCCCCCTTTGGCAATCCATGACAAAACCATAACAAGCAAATGAACATATGAGAGAAGTCATAAATCACTAAACTTATATTCACTTGTTAAATACAATAAAATCTATCCTAATACAAACTCTTGAAAAACTTTGCAAGAAGAGAGTTTATGATAAGTAGACTTTGACGACAAGTACTTGTATTTCTAAAACATTTTAAACAAAACTCATCAAGGTATCTTAGTGTGAAACAGAAATAATAGATTGCATACAAGTATAAGAAACATGCGTATAAATAGAGAAAAGAAACAATACATGTAAAGATTAGGTGAAAGAAACATACATCTACATATAAAGAAAATAAGTACAATGTATGTATAAAAATGGTCACAAGACTCAATGTACAAGATCAATGTATCTATATCAGAAAGAAAAGAAAGATACATCATATCCTCACTACATCTCTCATATCAACAACACTCCCCCTAACAAAAAGGTCCTATACTAACTCTCCCCCTAAGAATGACTACTCTCATATCCCAAAACTACTTCCCCTTTTTGTCACAAGTGACAAATGGCAAGAGTGTCAGGTAGACATCTCATCGGTAGAGCTAGCATCTCCATCATCATCATCCGAAGGATCATCATCATCGCCATCATCATCATCATCCTCAGCTGCAAAATCAGAAGCTACATGAGGTGGTGGAGGAGAAACCTCAGAAGCAAAACCATCTATGGTCGCCTGCCGCTTAGTAATACGGCCAACATGAACATTCACCTGATACAACTCAGTAAAGAGTGTATCAAGGCAAGCATCCATGCGCTGAAACTGCGCCATGATGTCCTCTAAAGTCACTCCACTCTAAGAAGATGAGGGAGCGGATTTGGATGGAGTAGAAGGAGTGGGAGGAGCAGCTGAATCCGACTACCGAGACCGAAATTGCGTTTCGCTACGTTTAACGGTAGTGGCGTCTATGACACACATGACAGAGAAGTGATCAGAAGAGAAAATGAGCTTAGAATCTGCGTGATAGCTGAAGGAAAAATGATCTTATCACGGGTAGCCGTATCCCTAAACACATCTATGATGGAAAGAATAAAATGTGAAGGAAAATCTATGGTGAGGTGCTTTAAAAAGGAAAGCAAAAATCGAGCACGAGGCTCTATGATAGAGTTATAGTGAGAGAGTGGGTGCAAAACAAAGGTCATCACCATGTTCATGAATCTAGGACCGTTAGCAAAAGGCCGACATAGTGTAAACTGACGCTCACCCCAAACAGATGGGCGTTCACAAAAAGCAGACATCATCTTGTCTTTGGACACAGTCCTTAGACGTTCACAACCGGGGTAGTCAGGGTGCTCTACCCTCAGAACTCGAAGCACATCCGCAACAAGCTGCGGTGTGACAGCAAAGCGCATACCTCGAACGCGAGTATGAAAGAGAGGTATTGAAGAATCAATCATGTGCATGTTGGAGTAAAACTCTGAATAAGCACGAGAGGACAAGTGACCGGGACGTCACATAGTGACTCCCATCCCCGACTGTGAATGACATCGGGAAGGTCAGTGTCGGCGAAGTCCGCCAAAATGACTTAGCATTCTGAATGAACACCTCATCGAGAAAAGTTATCCGAGTAATCCTTTCGGGCATCCTCATCACGGAACCGAATGTGAGAAGGAGTAGGATTAGAAAAAGATGATGCCCCGGAACGAAGAGGGTTCCGAGACGAAGCAGACTTACGTTTAGGTGCCATAGACACAACTAACATAAACATAGAGAAAGAGGGAGAGAAGGAGACAATCGGAAAAGTCCCAAAACATTTCAAATATATCAAGTATATTGAAAAGAGAGTACATATACATGGGAAATGTATGAGCATGTGACATGCAAGGTAAAAAGCATCATAGGCTCAGCCCAATCCAATCCTACCAGCACGTAAACATATTACACACATCTAAATGCATGAAAATATCATTATAATGCAAATGTGATGCATTGTATGAGATTTTAAACTCATAAAAATGAAAACCCATCCCAAAATTTCAACAAAAACTCATCAATTTTGAAAAACCCCAAAATTTTTCAAAAACCTCAAAACCTAGGTTTCAAAACATGAAATGCATGAAGAAAAGAGAGATTAAAAGCTTACCAAGTGAAGAAAAAATTGAGGAAGCTTGATGAAACCTTGAGGAGCAAGATGGGAGTGAGATGAGAGTGTTTGGGAAAGAAAACAGAGAGCTATCGAGAGAGAGAGAGAGATCGAGGGAAATGAGTTCTGGATCGCACGAGGGGTATATATAGAATCCTCAGTAAATCTCGACAGATGAGGTGTCGAGAGGTGTTGGGCCATCTATCGAGGAAGGTGTTAAGAAAAAGATCGTCGACAGATACAGGTGTCGAGGAGGTATCGAGGAACAAAACACCAGATCAAGGACAGAAGCTCGATCGATCGGCCAGGTGTCGAGTAGCTATCGAGAAGGCAAGAGATTTCTCGATCGATCCACAAGGTGTCGAGGAGGTGTCGGGATTACGATAAGAAAAATCTTGAGAAGCTTGACAGATATCAAGGTATCGATGAGGTATCGAGGAGGTGTTGAGCCAACTTTTAAAAACAGTTTTTTTCGAGAAGAGAAAAACACAGACATGAATGCAATCCAACAAGCAACTCAAATATTGATCCAATCAACATATTAAGCTCTCAAAATCAACTCTCAACAGTAATTTTAAGCACATGGATCTCAAAAACACACACACACACACACACACACTAAACAAGTCTAACTAATTTTATATTTAAAAAACAAGTCAACACAGTTTAGTGAGCATACATTAACACATGTAAAACCTTGTGATGGCCAAATCACATTGTACCTGCACATATATCAATAGTAGCAAAGAATATTGCGTGTTGTGTGTGAAAAATATCGCAAGATTGCATAAGTGTATACATGTTATGATGATTTGAGATATGAGAAAATCACTTTAACTCACACACAATCATAACTGTTTGATAGGGACTATCACCTTCGAAGTACATCCTATAACTCCCACATCTCTTAGAATACACGCTTGCAATCATATTTAAAAGCATTTTTGATCTTTTTGCTTTTTATTTTATTTGCATATTTTTCTTTTTATTTAGCATATCATGCATGGGCATATAAGAGAGAGAAAAGAAATACCCAATGATATTGACATTCCAATTTTGCTATGCCGAAGCATACAAATGTCATTGACACTACACTTTTGCTATGCCGAAGCATACATGTGTCTTTTTATGATTGGCAGGCAACAGTGGTGAGATGGTTATTTATGCATTTCTCTTAGGATTTTCTAGTCCTACCCGTCAAAAAGAGTGATACGAGTATTAAGTTCAAGAGATAACTTAATCTTACTCATCACAAACAAGAGTCACAAAGCTCACTTGCTTAGTTGTGCATAGAGATGCTTATCTAAGCTACAAAAGATACAAAGTTTAGAAAATTTTGTTTCAATGGCCATCCAAGGTACACAAGTACCAATGTACACAAAACAAACACTGTTTTTGTATTTTTCAATTTTTCAATTTTTTATTTTTATTTTTATGAAAGACAAAAATAAACAAAATTGAAAACACACAAACAAAAACATGTTAAACAAAGCAAAGCTTAAAACTAGATTGATTCAAAAGAAAAGCAAAACATACAAGTAATGCGACACACAAAAACAAGAAGATAGAAGAAAGTGATATAATCACTTAGAGTCATTTTTCTTCCACACCTTGGAAGAACCTTTCCTTTGATTAAAACCTTGAATCGGTAGTGAGGGAGAAGAATTGAAACCGTTCAAGTTAGAAAGGAACATGAGGGCTTTGAGAAGATCTCCAAGAGGAGCAAGAGAGGATTGAAGCTGATTCTGGCTTCCAGATACTATCATGCCGTTGCTCTGTTGAGTGGCTAACCACTTGTAGCAATTTGGTCGAGTATGACCAGCAGCTCCACAATGATGACAGAGATGCTGCTTCTTCTGTTTAGGCTTTTGAGAGTTAGTATTTTTAGCCCTAGGGTTTTTAACATCTTTCTTATCTTACTTAGGGGGTGCTCCTAAGATAGATTTACCCTTATCTAAGTTCTTACTAGCTAATTCAGTTTTAACATCAATGTTCTCAATTTCAATGTTATTAGCAAGAGGAACAAACACAGTAGCACTAGTAGAAGTAATATTAGAGGAAGAAAGACCATACCCTATACCTGTTCGATCCGAAGCAGATTTTTAAATGCTGAGCATCTCATCAAGCTTTGCACTTAAAGTCCTCTCCAATTGAGTTTTGACTTGAAACAGCTCCGCTTCAAGCTTCTTGTTCTTCTCAGCCAAGAAATTGTTCTCAAACCTCAGTGCTCCAATAGTCTGATTAGCTTCATCAAACTTTGTGGACAACTCTTCACGATCAAGTTCCACATCACTGAGTTTCTTGGTGGCCAGACTATACAATTTCTCATGCTTCTCAGAGAGCTTGTACAGTTTCTCATAGGTTGTATGGATATCATCTTGATAATCCATCTTCTCACACTTAGAATCCACTAATTCTTCTTCTTCTTCCACGTCTTTAACAATCCCTTCAGTAGGATTGACTGTGGCAGTGAAGGCACTCAAGATTCTGTCATCCTCATTGTCGGAATCATCCTCAGGTTTAGTGTCACTCAAGGTTGTAGCAAGTGCCTTACTTTTCCCAATGCTCTTGAGATATGTGGGGGCATTCTTGCTTCATGTGACCGAATCCATGACACCCAAAATACTTTGGTCTTGCAGGTACAGTGTACTGACTGCATCCTTAGCATTCTTTTTCCCTTTGTCTTGGCCCTTAGACTGAGAAGAACTGGATTGTCTGTGGTCCTTGTCGAAGTTCCTCCCATTAGCATTCTTCATAAACTTCTTGAACTACCTTGTAATGTAAGACTTCATCTTGGAATCTTCATCATCGGAAGACTCATCTGTGTCATTACTTTTTGCCTTCAAGGCCATGCTCTTGCCTTTACCCGACTTGCCAATTTTAGATAACCCTAGCTCGTAGGTCTGTAAGTTTCCAACCAGCTCAGTCAGAGGAATCTTGTCAATATCCTTTGATTCCTCTAATCTTCACATGGAATCTCTTGGGTAGAGATTTGAGCACTTTCCTCACAATCTTGGGTTCAGGAATGGTTTCCCCAAGATTGAAGGTTGAGTTCACTATGTCCTTGAGCTTAGCATAGAACTCATCGAACGACTTATCCTCCTCCATTTTTATCTCTTCAAAGCTTGTAGTGAGCCTCTGAAGTTTTGAATCTTTGACAGCCTTTGTACCCTCATAGGTTGTCTGGAGGATGGTCCATGCTTTCTTAGTAGTTTCAGTCGAGGATATCTTCTTAAACTCCTTATTGGTGACTGCGCTGAATAAGGCATTCAATGCTCTGCTGTTGAAGTTTGCAGCCTTGATTTTGGCTTCATCCCAATCAGCCGGCGCTTCTTTTGGCTTGGTCCAGTCAATCTCTACAGCTTGCTACACCTTCTCATCTAAAGACTGTAAGAAAACTCTCATGCGTACTTTCCAGGGGTCAATGGATCAACATAGCAAAAATTTAACCTAATCAGAGTATGCCTGCTCTGTACCACTTGATAGGCCACAAACTAGTTGACCCCTTGTGATACAAATCAATTGATTAATTAGCCAAGTTATTAATTAATCAAATTAACATGCAAAGCGCGGTAGCACAAACAGATCACCAATAAACTAATAATGCAGCGGAAAATAAATAACACGGTGATTTGTTTACGAATAGGAAAAACCTGACGGCAAAAACCCCACCGGGTGATTTTCAGGTCACCACTCCCGAAATTTCACTATTATCACAACAAGCGGTTACAAGTAAAGGAATCTCAAATACCTTACCAACCTACAATTAAACTCTTACCCCAATACCCAATTGGACTTATTCTGTAGTGACAATTTCCCCTTTTGATGCACGGCTCCCAAATACATGACTAACCAATGCGTGGATTCCAGTACGCGACTTCAATCACCAACTAGAAAGAGTTGTTGGTTGCAAAGTTCTTCAGTTCATCCACAATGAAGATCATGAAGATGCTTGGTCACAAAACCCAAAGGTGCACATACACAACAAGTTCTTCAGAAGAGATGAACTAGGACAAAACTTTGTCTCCGATCATAAATTGCTTGAACAGACTTAGCTCAATGCTTGTGCAACTTGTGTATGTTTGACGGCCCTTAAAACAATCCTTTTATATGTTTAGGGTTAGGAGAAAAGAAAGCCCAAACACATAAACACGGATTAGAGTCAAAACAGAACTTAAATTCTGTTTTTCATAAACCTCGACAGATACCCTATCTGTCGAGCTGCTGTCGAGCCACGGGGTTAAACAACTCTACAGGTCTCGATAGATGCTAGCCGTCGAGATTTAATGACAGACACTTTTCAGCTTGAATCTTGGACAGACTTGAAGGCTTTCAACACTTGATCTTGAAACATGGTTTCTTGAAGTATTTCAACACATCCTAGATCTACCCAAATACAAGTAAAGTGCGTTTTGTCAAAAGATTAGCCAATTACATAAAAGTATGACATATGTTCTTAACATGTGAATTACATATGTCCTAACTATTGTTATTATTTCTTTCTTTTTTCCTTCTTTTTGGAACTTTGGGCCTTCATGGTCCTTCTTAACTTTATGAATTAGGCATTTTTTTGTTAAGGCCCAAGCTTTTTCCTTATTATTCATGGAATGGACTTTCTTGTGAAATTTTGGTCCTCAACAGGGTCTTTGGCTAGTACCATACTGGTACTCTCCTAAGGTCTTCTTGTTTTGTGTTGTGCAGGTGTTGTCTTGAGCACGTGAGGATTGTGTGACTTACTAACGATTTTTGGCATCATCAGTTGGCGCCGTCCGTGGGAAAGAAGATAGGAAGTAAGCCATACTTAACTCTTTCCGGACAAAAAGTTGCATGGTACTTACTCGTTCAATGGCAACCACCACTAACCACCAGGGTGACGAACCACGCACCACGGCTCTTGAGAGACAAGTTCAAACTCTCACGGCAGCAGTGGAACGCCTTACCAAGCAAAACCATGATCTAGAAGAGTAGCTGCGCCAAAAGAACGCAGGGCTTCACACTTAGGAGGAGGACAAAGAAGGCACCAGTGCTGAGCGGAGGGACCAGGAGGGGCCGATAGGTAGCAACGCCCCAAGCAAATCAGAGCGATAGGACATAAGTCGTACATCCGTCGCGGATATAGCTCCACCTTACATAGCCATGAAAATGCAGATGATGAAGGAACGGATGGACTTCATGATGAACGCCCTTACAAGACGAGTGTCTAGTGACTTCAATGACTTGGTCCATCGAATTGATTCACCATTCACTGCACCCGTCACTTCGTTCCCCCTTCCACCGAAGTTCTGTCTACTGCAGGTGGAGAGCTACGATGGATCTAAGGATCCCCTAGCTCACTTAGAGTCTTTCAAGACCTTGATACACCTGCAATGGGTGGAAGACGAGATCATGTGTAGGGCCTTCCCCACTATGCTGAAGGGCCCCTTAAGAGTTTGGTTCAGCAGGTTGACACCCAACTCTATTAGTAACTTTAAGGAGTTGAGCACCCAGTTTGCCTCTCACTTTATCGGGGGACACATGCATAAGAAGTCCTCTACATGCCTGATGAGCATCAAGCAATGGGAGGATGAGACACTGAGGTTTTACATAACCTACTTTAACAAAGAGGTCATCTCAATCGATGAAATTGACGACAAGATACTCGTGGCCGCATTTACGAATAGGCTACGGAAGGGTAAGTTTTAATTCTCTTTATACAAAAATAACCCAAAAACTATGTCGGATGTACTTTACAGGGCTACTAAGTACATGAACGTGGAGGACGCCCTGCTAGGTCGGGAAGAAAAACCTAAGAAGAGAGAAAGACAGGAGGAAGCACGGCAGGAAAGGGGGCGAAAGATAGTTAGGACGGGAGATAGAAGGGAAGATAGATGCTCCAAGCCTCCCACTGGAAGATTCACAAGCTTCACCCCTCTGAACACCCTAATTGATCAAGTCCTGATGCAGATCAAGGACGAAGGAGCCCTGAAATTCCCTAGCAAGTTGAAGGGAGACCCTAGCAAGAGGTTTAGAGACAAGTACTGTCCTTTTCACCGCGATCACGGTCATGATACATCCAACTGCTATGACTTAAAGTAACAGATAGAAGCTCTTATCAGGCGAGGGAAGTTGCAGAGGTTCATTGCTAAGGAAGGGATGGACCAGCCTCAAGAGAAGCCTACCTAGAGAGAAAACGAGCATCCTAGACCCCCACTAGGAGACATAAGGATGATCGTAGGGGGAACCTTAGCATCTGGCTCGTCCAAGAAGCCCACAAAACCTACCTACGGATGGTTCAGAACGATCAGTTGACGGGCTTTGTTCCAAAGATGGCGTGGGTCGACAACCTTGTAATTGGATTCACAGAGGAAGATGCCAAGTTTCTCCACCACCCACACGACGATGCGCTCGTGGTTAGCATACGGGTGGGGGACTACAACACCCACCGACTTCTTGTGGATAATGAGAGCTCTGTTGACATCCTCTACTACCTAGCGATCTAGCAGATAAGGATTGATAGAGAACGACTGATTCTAGTTGACGCATCACTCGTTGGATTTAGAGGGACAAGGGTACACCCCCTAGGAGCAGTCACTCTGCTTGTAACAGTCGAAGATTATCCACAGCAGATCACTAAGGATGTTACGTTCCTGGTCGTTGATTGTTCATCTACTTACAATGCCATATTGGGTCGCCCCACTTTGAATTCATGGAAGGCTGCAACTTTAACTTACCATTTTATGATTAAGTTCCCCACCGAGTACGGAGTGGGAGAAGTAAGAGAAGATCAAGTGGTGGCGTGCGAATGCTACATTGTCATTGGAAATGGACGATCATTTGCAGACTATGTGTGTAGAGGAACAGCGGACGGTGGTAGAACCGGTGGAAGGACTGGATGAAGTACTCCTTGACAATTTTAGGCCTGAACGAATAACCAAGATCGGCACTCTGGCTAGCTCACCATTCCGACAGGTGCTCACAGCATTCCTAAGGGAAAACTAGGACATATTCGCCTGGAGCCATGAGGACATGCCCAGAATTGATCTATCCATCATAGTTCATAAATTGAACGTATTGTCCTCTTTCCTTCCCATCCGGCAGAAAAAACGAGTGTTCGTGTAGGAGCGAGACAAAGCCATAGCTGATAATGTTCGCATATTACAAGAAGCATACTTTATACGAGAAGTGTACTACCCCGACTGGCTGGCCAATGTGGTCATGGTCAAGAAAGCCAATGGAAAGTGGAAGATGTGCGTAGGCTTCACGGACCTAAATAGGGTCTGCCCCAAGGATAGCTACCTACTCCCGCAGATTGACATCTTGGTGGACTCAACAGCAAGACACTAACTGCTGAGTTTCATGAACGCATTCTCGGGTTACAACCAGATCAAGCTGGATGAGGCCGATCAAGAGAAGACTTCATTTGTCATTAGCCAGGGTCTCTTTTGCTACAAAGTAATGTTGTTCGGGCTTAAGAATGCAGGCGCTACATATCAAAGGCTGATGAACAAAATGTTCACATATCAGATTGGGAGGAATGTGCAAGTTTATGTGGACGATATGCTGGTAAAAAGCATACAAGAGGATGATCACTTGAACGACCTCTAAGAGACTTTCGATACCCTTCGGTCTTACAACATGAAACTGAATCCAAGCAAGTGTGCGTTCGGAGTGACAGCAGGGAAGTTCTTGGGGTTCATGTTATCTCAGAGGGGTATTGAGGTCAACCCGAAGAAGATACAGGACATTATGGAGTTAAAGCCACCAAAGACTATTAAGGAGGTGCAGAGCCTAAACGGCAAGATTGCTACACTGAACAGGTTCTTCTCAAGAGCAACGGATAAGTGCCTACCTTTCTTCTGTGCATTAAAGAAGTCATTTGAATAGATGACCGAGTGTCAGCAAACGTTTGAAAACCTGAAGGCATATCTTTCTTCCCTGCCATTGTTAAGCCCGTCCAAGCCAGGGGAAGAATTGTTCCTATACCTAGTCGTCTCCCTAGCCACTGTCAACGCGGCTTAGTCAGAGAAGAGAACGGGGTGCAGAAACTCGTGTACTTCACCAACCGAGCGCTTCAAGGAGTGGAAGAGAGATACTCCCTGATGGAAAAACTTACTTTCGCCTTGGTAACTGCAGCAAGCACACACTATGATCGTCCTAACAGAGAAGCCCCTGCGGAGGGCATTAAGCAGCCCTGAAGCTACTGGACGAATGGCATTATGGGCGATTGAGTTGAGTGAATTCGACATACATTATTGACCACAAACGGATATAAAGGGGCAAGTGATCGTTCACTTCATCGCAGAGTTCATTCTCGTGGAAGGCTAGAGGGCAGAATCGAGCCCAAAATGGAGCATCCATACGGACGAATCTTTCAACAAGCAAGCAGGCAGAGCTGGTGTGGTACTCCACAGCCCAGAAGGGGATAAGGTCGAATGCCGGATCCATTTAAATAAACTTGACGGTACTGAATTAGTGAGCCGTCGGGAATAAGGCAGTAAATGGAGCGATGGACGGATAGACTAGATGACGGATGGACCCCTCTCCATAATAGACGGATAGTCCCTCTATATGGACAAATTTTGGGTTCTTGGGCCCAAAGTCGACGGATACCAAGGCCATGTGGCACTCATGTGACTTGGGTAAACCCCGCATGGAAATGTCTTGCACCCCACGATTAACCCTAGTTGAGGGAATCCTAGCATGGAAAGAATCCCGCAATATACGCACGTTTATGAGGATCTTCCCCAAAAGGAAACACATTCTTTGCCAAGAAACAAAAATCGGTTCTACACTACTATAAAAACCTAAAGCCCTCAGAAATCAAGGTACGCATAATTCACCCCAACTCTAGCACTCTAGAGTTGTGAGAAGCTCTTTAACTTAACATTCGAAGGATATTTGGCCAGTACCACACTGGTACTCTCCTAAGGTCTTCTTGTTCTATGTTGTGCAGGTATTGTCTTGAGCACATGAGAACTGTGTGACTTACTGTCGATTTTCGACATCATCAAGGTGCTAAAACAATAAACAAATAGTAGACAAGGTGCTCGACAAAAGCACTATTCACAAGTGCATTCGCGGTTTTTAATATAGGTAATAGAAGAAACTAATTCAATTCTCCTTTTTATATATTTCCATATAAGATAAGATCAACAAAATATTTGAAACGTGTGGGACACCCTCTTTGGAAGATTATAGATTATTGTATTGCAGAAACTTCGTGGAAGAGGGATCATTACTTTTAAAAGTTTATTATTGACTAATTATATAATCGATAATCGTACCCACTATTCTGCAGCAACGGTATGTAGTGATCTTGGTCCCCACATTATTGATTTAAAATGCTTTTTTCTGGATCTAATTAAGACAATAGGGCCCACTATACCCATCTTTTCTTCTTCTATATTTCTCAATCAATTACATTTGTCATCTCTCTCCGATTTAATTAAAGCACACTTGGTGAAAATTATAATTATTTCATCAATTTCCTAATCTATTCAAAACCTTTCAATTCAGTGCTCTCAACTCATTCACTCATATCTTTTCATTCCCATTTCATCACACCTTTGATATTTCCTATCCTCTGCTCCTTTTAGATCTTCTCAATTTTCAGATACCAAATACCGATGGCTATCCCAACTAATGAAGGAACCTCTTCCTCTTCTTTCACTCACCAGTGGAATTATGATATCTTCTTGAGTTTTCGAGGTGAAGATACCCGTTACAGTTTTACAGGTCATTTATACAAGGCTTTATGTGACAAGGGTTTTAATACCTTCATCGATAATAACCTTCAAAGGGGAGAAGAAATTCAAACAGAACTTTGTAAAGCTATTGAATCTTCACTGATTCTGATTATTGTATTTTCTGAAGACTATGCATCTTCTACTTGGTGCTTAAATGAACTTGTCAAGATTCTTGAATGTAGAAATACTGGTCAGTTAGTTCTGCCTATTTTCTACAAAGTGGATCCATCAGAATTACGAAAACAGGAGAAAAAATTTGGGGTAGAACTAGTTAAATATGAAGAAAAATTCAAGGATAACATGAATAAGGTCCATGAGTGGCGAGCAGCTTTAATTAAAGCAGCTAACTTGTCTGGATTACATTACAAGGAGGGGTATGTATCTATTGACTATTCTTATAAGTTTCTATAAGTTATAAACTTTTATTTTGTTATATATGATCATTAAATTATAGATTATGAAAATATTAATTTTCGATAATATCTTATATGACTAAGTTAATTAAGCAATATAGTCGATGGTTGAAATTAAAAAATAACGCCAAATAATGTTACCAATTATGACTATTCTTTTGTGCTTTTATGAGTTACAAACTTCTTATCGTTTTGTTATCATTAGTCAATACTAATTTATGAAATTATTAGTTAAGTTACAAAGACAACAAGGGAACCAGGTGAGTTTCAATTAATTCAACTGATAAATTCTCTTATCGTCGAATAAAAGATTTGGAGTTTAACGTTATAAGTTGAAACTCTTTCTAAAAAAAACAAAACAAAACAAAACAAGAGAACTGGGATTTTTGGTAGGGCCAATCTGAATCAAAAAGTTTTCACACAAGAAATCTACTAAAGCACAAAACAACAATAATATATGAAAAATTAAATTAGTATCTTGTATTGACAAATTATACACCAAGAAAAATACAAAAAGTAATTTTTAATACAACTTTAGCTTGGTCATTGACAAATGAATTTTTTTTTTTAAAATCTCAAAAATGATTTATATTTGATTTTGTACTAAATTTTGTAAAAAATTCTCTTTTAGTAAACAAAATCATAGACTGTTATAATCATCTTACTTTGTTGCTAGCTTAATGTTAATAATATTAATAGTTGAAAATGCTCATTTTGTAGTTACAATGAAAATTAGAAGAGTAAGTACAAATACTACCCCACTATAAACTACTTGATGGGCTTTTGATTTTCTAGACCATCTAGTGGTACAATTTAGAATTTATTTATAATTTTCTGAAGTTTGAATGTTGAATTACATTATGCTCATAATGTTAAAGTTTTGTTACAATAATAGTGCATGAAATTTGAAATCTTGTAAATAAAACTTTTTTAACAAACAATAAATATCATCGATTCTAAAAAATTCATGTGCCTCTTGAGGATCCAAGTCTAAGATAAGAAAAAGCAACTTCAATGCATGCTCACTAAAATATTGATTTAATATATTTTTAACTTTTAGGGTAAATTCCATATACCTAAGGTTTCGGTTAATGCCAACCAGGTCAAACACATTTCAAAACAAACCAATTTGGCCCTAAAGAAAGTTTAATCCCTGGATATAGTTAGCCATGTTAGCTTCTCTCCCTTCTCACTGTGATTCTCTCTTCTTTGTTACTCTCTTCTCTCTTCTCCTTTCCCCACTCTCTTTTTGCCTAACCTCATATTTGCCATAACCACTGCCATAGGCAAACAATAACCCAATTCTATTCATACCAAAATACAGCTAAATCCACAACAATGAAATCCAAATAAAGAAAAAATCAAACCCACTAGCAAAACCACCACTATAGCAGAACCTACAACCACCCCTACCCCCACAACAAATCCAACCCCATATCAAAATACACCACCACTGAGCACAATATCTAAACAATCCACAACAAATCCAAATCCATATTGAAACCCACCATCACTAGCCACAAAACCCAAACAAATGATAACAAACCCACCACCAGAATAGCAAAACCACCACATATCGGTACCCATAACCACCCCCAAAGCAAATCCACCACCAGTAGAGCCCACTACCATTGAAAACCCAAATCCAAAAAATCCATAGCAAATCGAAACTCACCATTGGCAACCCACAACTACCACCCACAGCCAAGCCACCAACCCACGCACCACTTCCTTCACTTGAGAGAGGAAAGATAGCTAACCCAGACCACCAACCTATCAAGGGTTAATTCAGCCAAGCAAAAAAAAAAAAAAAAAAAAAAAAAGACAAGCGGAGGAAAAAGAAAATAGAAAGAGAAAGTCCAGTGAGATTAGAGGAAAAAATAATAGAAATGAGAGAGAGACACACACACCATAAAAGATAAAACCCATACCCAAAAACCCCCACCACTACCGATAAAAAAAATCTAAATTCTCCAACTAAATCGAAATCCATAAAACCCACAATCATCCACGCCATCAACATCCTCCACGATCTACAACGATCATCATAGAAAACCCATGAATTAGCATCACTTGATAAAGGAGAAATAGTGAAAGATAGAAAGCCATCGAGAGAGAAAGCCATTGTGGTTGTGGTTTGCAGCGGCTATGGCTTGTTGGCGGTAGCCATGAGATTTTGGAGGATTAGAGTTTAGGGTTAGGTAGAGGATGAGAAGAAGTTAAGATGAGAGAAGAGAGAGGGTTGAGAGAGATGAGAGAGGAGAGAGAGAAGAAAGGCTTAAATGACTAAGAGCATTAGCATTGAGAAATTCCAATTCTATTCTATTTTACCATTCTAAAAAGCTACTTTATCATTATACCATACCATTTTACAATACCTCCAGCATCCCAAAGCTCTATTTTTATTAAAATATTGTTTTTTAATCTTTCTTTATTATTTCTTTCCAACTATCACTTTTTTTTCAGACTTGGCATGATTCGTCACATTTTCCTGGGCTTTCCAACAATCATTTTTTTTCCTCTCTTTCTCCCTCAACCTCTAGCACCGATTCAACACACAGAGCCACACACACACAGAGACCTATGATACACCGATCAACTTATCCAAACCCATTACCACACACACACACAAACACAAACCATCAAACCATCAACAAAGTCACACACCCACAAACACAAACCATCAAACCATCAACAGAGCCACATACACACAAACCATCAAACCAGTTGGAGCCAACAATGGCCACCACACCCACCACCCAAGCCTCCGATCAGCAAACCCAAGCCACCGATTAGAAACCCACGCCGTCGATTTGAATCCCAAGCCGTCAAAAATACCCAAAAAAATGCCATCACCGTCGTGAGAAATGCCGTCACCAATCAGCAAACGCCATCATTGCCACGCCTTCATTGGACCTTGTTTCGGCCAACACTGAGTCAGAGAGTGAGAGAGGGTAGATGAGAAAACAGAAACCAAAACTAAAGCAACGCCACCGGAGCAAACCCATTCAAAACAAATCATCATCAGAGCCACCATCGGAGCTACCGATGATCAACCTAACCGATCCACCCACCGATCAACAGATCCAAACCCACCATCAACCGATCCCAGCATGCTGATCCAAACCCAGCTCGCCGATCCACGCTGATCCAACCTCCAAAATCCAAAACCCAGCTTTGGTGCAAGCTTTGAATGAGAGAGATGTGAGAGAGGGTGTGAGGAGGGAGGAGTTGTGACTTGTGAGAGACAGAGAGAGGAAGTGAGAGTTAGAATGAGAGAGAATAGTTGAGAGAATAAAATATTATTTTTGGTTTTACAATTGTGCTACAGTGTAATTCTAAAGATAGAATTGCATTGTAGCAGTATTGCAAAAAAATTTGCAATACTTGAGTTTAGAATTCTCTGATGCAGAGACATTAGGGGTTGCAAATGCCAAATTCTCCTTACATTTGGCATTTGCACTCCCCAATGCTAATGCTCTAATAGAGTCAAACGGTGTGTAGGGAACAAATTAGGCTTAGAACCAATTAGTTAGTTTTGAAATGTTTTAGACCTAGTTGGAACTAGCCCAAATCTTAGGTTAGTGAAATTAACCTTATTTTTTAATTGAAAATATATTGTAGCGCAAAAAATATCTACTAAATAATGATATTCAGAGCAACTTCACTATATGCTTACTAAAATGATAATTTTTATTCTTTTAATTGGGAATTTATTGTACCACAAAAAACTATAATTTCAATAAGACATTCAATTGTGAAGTGATATTGTTGATGGTAAGCTTGATATCGTCTTTCAACATAACAAACATTCATATTTTAGTCCCTCAAAAAAAAAAAAAAAAAAAACATTCATATTTGAGGCAATTCTGTTGTGGGTTTTACAAAAATAACTTCACAGTGGTAAGTAAATCATCTAGTCTGAAATTCTGAATCTTGACTGATGATGCCGAAAAAATCACCAGTGAGCCACATGCTTCCAACTCGCTCGATACCAGACCTGCCCAACACAGAAAAAGAAGAAGACCTTACAGAGAGTACCGGTGTGGTACCGGCCAAAGATCCTCTGAAAGTTGAGTCAGAAGAGAGCTCCAACAATGCTAGAGAGTATGAGCTTTAGCGAAATTGTGCGTACCTTTTTCTTGAGGATCTTTGGGTTTTTATAGTAGCGTAGGGCCAAACTCCTTTGTTTGCGGAACAAGTCTTTTCCTTATGGGGAAGATACTCATTAATGCATGTATATTCTAGAATTCTACTCATGTTAGGACTCTACAAACCAAGGCTAATCGTGTGTCGCAAGTATCTTCTCTTCAAGGTTCCTTGGAGACCACATAATAATGGGCCGGATACCACGTGGCCGTTCGGTCTGTACATGCCACGTCTGTTCGTGCCACCTCCGTCCAGATAGCTCTGTCATGCATAATTTTCCCTCTTTAGTTGCCTCCTTCACCCTATGGGTCCGTGATCTCGGAGTGAAGGGACTCGTGGAGTGACGATTCGATTTGGATCCTGAGAGACTTGTTAGTCTTTGACAGGCTGGCCCAAAATTATTTATGGCGCAGGGGACCTAAATTTTGACCAAGGCACTTTTGGGTGACATGGTTCATCTATCCTCCTGTAGGTAAGAAGACTTACAATTTTCACCAAGGCATTCGCGGGTGACTTGGTTCATCCTTCTACCCATAGGTAGTAGGACTTAAAATTTGTACCAAGGCACTTATGAGTGACTTGGTCTGTCCTTCCACCCGTAGGTAGTAGGTCTTAAATTTTGTAACAAGGCACTTGTAAGTGACTTGGTTCGTCCTTCCATCCGTAGGTAGTAGGACTCAAATTTTGTACCAAGTCACTTGTGAGTGACTTGGTTCGTCCTTCCACCCGTACGAAATAGGACTTAAATTTTGTACCAAGGCACTTGTGAATAACTTGGTTCGTCCTTCTACCCGTAGGTAGTGGGACTTAAATGTTGTACCAAGGCACTCGTGAGTGACTTGGTTCGTCCTTCCACCCGTAGGTAGTAGAACTTAAATGTTGTACCAAGACACTCGTGAGTGACCTGGTCTGTCCTTCCACCTGTAGGTAGAAGGTCTTGAATTTTGTACCAAGGCACTTGTGAGTGACTTGGTTCGTCCTTCCACCCGTAGGTAGTAAGACTTAAAATTAGTACCAAGGCACTTGTGAGTGACTTGGTCCGTCCTTCCACCCATAGGTAGTAGGACTTAAAATTTTGATCAGGGCACTTGTGAGTGACTTGGTTCGTCCTTCCACCTGTAGGTAGGAAGACTTAGATTTTTTACCAAGACACTCGTAGGTGGCTTGGTTCGTCCTTCCACCCATAGGTAAGAAGACTTAGAATTTTCTACCAAGACACTCGTTGGTGGCTTGGTTCGTCCTTCCACCCATAGGTAGTAGGACTTAAATTTTTTTACCAAGACACTCGTTGGTGGCTTGGTTCGTCCTTCCACCCGTAGGTAGTAGGATTTAAAATGTTGTATCAAGACACTCGTGAGTGACCTGGTCCGTCCTTCTCCTGTAGGTAGAAGGTCTTAAATTTTGTACCAAGGCACTTTTGAGTGACTTGGTTCGTCCTTCCACCCGTAGGTAGTAGGACTTAAAATTTGTACCAAGGCACTTGTGAGTGACTTGGTCCGTCCTTCCACCCATAGGTAGTAGGACTTAAAATTTTGACCAAGGCACTTGTGAGTGACTTGGTTCGTCCTTCCACCTGTAGGTAGGAAGACTTAGATTTTTTACCAAGACATTCGTGGGTAGCTTGGTTCATCCCTCCACCCGTAAGTAGGAGGTCTTAAATTTTGTACCAAGGCACTTGTGAGTGACTTGGTTCGTCCTTCCACCCGTAGGTAGAAAGACTTAGATTTTTTACCAAGACACTCGTAGGTGGCTTGGTTCGTCCTTCCACCCGTAGGTAAGAAGACTTAGAATTTTCTACCAAGACACTCGTTGGTGGTTTGATTCGTCCTTCCACCCGTAGGTAGTAGGACTTAAAATTTTTTTTACCAAGACACTCGTTGGTGGCTTGGTTCGTCCTTCCACCCGTAGGTAGGAAGACTAAGAATTTTCTACCAATACACTCGTTGGTGGCTTGGTTCGTCCTTCCACCTGGTCCATCCTTCCCCTGTAGGTAGAAGGTCTTAAATTTTGTACTAAGGCACTTGTGAGTGACTTGGTTCGTCCTTCCACCCGTAGGTAGTAGAACTTAAAATTTGTACCAAGGCACTTGTGAGTGACTTGGTCCGTCCTTCCACCCATAGGTAGTAGGACTTAAAATTTTGACCAAGGCACTTGTGAGTGACTTGGTTCATCCTTCCACCCGTAGGTAAGAAGACTTAGATTTTTTACCAAGACACTCGTGAATGGCTTGGTTCGTCCTTCCACCCTTAGGTAGGAAGACTTCAAATTTTTTACCAAGACACTCGTTGGTGGCTTGGTTCGTCCTTCCACCCGTAGGTAGGAAGACTTCAAATTTTTTACCAAGACACTTGTTGGTGGCTTGGTTCGTCCTTCCACATGTAGGTAGTAGGACTTAAATTTTGAATGAGAATCAGGTGCCGTTGGCATCCTTGATCGTCAGTATCCTTGGTTGTTGATCCATCCCATTGGGATGAGGATTAGGCGTCCGTTGGTTTCCTTTTGTAGTGTTTAGCCCTGAGGTCTTGCTAAAGCGTTGGCATTTGTCTTATGCTTATATGTAGGATTGGATGGTAGGCCATTTATACATTACCCCCGGGACCCGTGATGAAACTTTCAATCCTCATGGACATGCATCCATCTTTTTTTTTTTGGGTGTACGTGCATCTGTCCCCTTTTTCTTTTTGTTAATGGACATGCATCCGTAGCCCTTTTTTTAATGGAAATGCATCCGTCCACCTCTTTTTTTTTTTTTTTTTTGAACATGTATCCGTCCATTAACATGCATCCGTCCACTTTCTTTCTTTTCTTTTTTAATGGACATGTATCCGTCCATTAAAATTCATCCTTCCACCCTCTTTTTTTTTTTTTTTTTTTTTGGGTGTACGTGCGTCCGTCACCTTTTTCTTTTTGTTAATGGACATGCATCCATCCACCTTCTTTTTTTTTTTTGGTGTCCGTCACTTTCTTCATGGACATGTATCCATCCTTTTTTTTGTTAGTGGACATGCATCCGTCCCTTTTTTTTTTCTTCTGTCCACTTTTTGGGTTGTCATTTTTTGATCGTGGACTAAGTGTTACCTTGTCACCTTGTTGGTCGTTCACTTGGGATCGTGGACTTATTGGGGTGACCTTGTTGGTCGTTCACTTGGGATTATGGACTTATTGGGGTGACTAAGTGTTACCTCGTCACCTTGTTGGTCCTCCACTTGGGGTCGTGGACTTATTGAGGTGACTAAGTGTTACCTCGTCATCTTGTTTGGTCGTCCACTTGGGGTCGTGGACTTGTTGAGGTGACCAAGTGTTACCTCGTCACTTTGTTGTTCGTCCACTTGGGGTCGTGGACTTGTTGATTTCATCCTCTTGGGATGATTCGTCCACTTTGTGGACTTATAATTTTCATCCTCTTGGGATGATCTGTCCACTTTGTGGGAGTGTTTACCTTCTTGAGGTGATCCGTCCATCTTGTGGACTTTGTAGGAATGCAGGTAGGAAAACATAGTTGTGTCTGAATATTCCTCTTATTAAAAAATCATGCATTTGTAGAAAAGTACTTGCCCCCTTGGGTTTAAAAACATATTGTAGCAAAAAATTGACTAAGTAACACTAAAAAACTAAATGAACTGGGAAATTAGGGAGCGCCGTTGCTCTTCATATTATATCTACTAGTATTTCCGTAGGTGCTCCGTGTTCCATGGGTGCTCAGCTTTTGCCCGTCCAGCGTTTCGAGGTGGTAGGTTCCCTTCCATTGCCATGGTCCATTGCTCTTCTATGCACATGGTTTGCTGATGATCTTCCATCTCCATCATGGCAATGTAGCACTCGCGTGCGGTCACCTGATTTCCTCATAGATCTCCAATCCTGTACTCCGTAGGAAACTTGATCATTAGGTGGTATGTTAACGTTACCGCCTTCCATGAATTAAGGGTGGGTCGTCCGATGATTGCATTATAAGCGGATGAGCAGTCGACCACAAGAAAAGTCACATCCTTAGTGATCTACTGAGGATAATCACCTAATGTTACCGAAAGAGTGACTGCGCCCAATGGGAGTACCCTCGTACCTCCAAAACCAATCAGCAGAGCATTTGTCGGTATTAACCGTTCTCTATCAATCCTCATATGCTGGAACGCAGGGTAGTATAGGATGTCTGCTGAGCTACCATTGTCGATCAGCACCCAGTGCATGTTGAAGTCCCCCACTTGTAAGGTGACAACAAGCGCGTCATCATGAGGGTGGTGAAGACGTCGGGCATCCTCTTCTGAGAATCCTATGATCGGGCTCTCTATCCGTGCTATCTTTGGTACGGAGCCCGTTAGCTGGACGTTATGAACCATCCTGAGATATGTCTTTCTGGCCTTCTTGGATGACCTCATAGTTGCCATGCCCCCTACGATCATTCTTATATCCCCTATAGGTGGTCTAGGGCACTTATTTTCTCGTCAAGGTGGCTGCTCTTGATGTTGCTGATCTGTCCTTTCCTTGCTGACGAACTTCTGCAATTTTCCATGTCTAATAAGGGCTTCGATTTGTTGTTTTAAGTCGTAGCAGTCAGCCGTATCATGTCGGTGATCACGGTGGAAACGACAATATTTGTCCCTAGATCGCTTATTGGGATCTCCCTTTAACTTTTCAGGAAAGATCAGGAATCCTTCGTCCTTAATCTGCATTAGTACGTGGTCTATTGGGGCAGTCAACAGGGTGAAATTCGTGAATTTCCCTACACAGGGCTTGGAGCGTTTGTCATCCTTTCGATCTCGGTCCTGTCGGGCATCTTCCTGCCTCTTTTTTTTTTTTTTTTTGGCTTTTCGTCTTGAGCCAAAAGTGCGTCCTCAGCGTTCATGTACTTTGTAGAGGACCTCTGACATCGTTTTTGGGTCGTTCTTGTATAAAGAGAATAAGAACTTACCTTTCCGCAGCCCGTTCGTGAAAGTTGCTACCAGTATTTTGTCATCGGCTTCATCGATTGAGAGCGCTTCATTATTGAAGCTCGTTATGTAAGATCTCAGCGTCTCGTCTTCTTGTTGCCTGATACTCATCAAGCACGCCGTGGACTTCTTATACATGTGCCCTCCAATGAAGTGCGTGGTGAACTGAGCGCTTAGCTCCTTGAAAGTGCTGATGGAGTTTGGCGTCAGTCGGTTGAACCATATTCGTGCGGGGCCTTTGAGCGTTGTAGGGGAGGCCCTACATATTATCTCGTCTGCTACCCCTTGAAGGTGCATTAGGGTCTTGAAGGTTTCTAGGTGATCCAGTGGATCCTTTACTCTGTCATAAATGTCTATGTGTGGCATGCGAAATTTATGAGGTAGAGGAAAGGCATTGACGGGGGTAGTGAACGGTGAGTTGGTTTTGTTGACTAGGTCGTCAAGGTCCCTGGATACTCGTCCTTCGAGAGCGTTCATCATGACTTCCATCTGTTCCTTCATCGCCTGCATCTCTGCGACAATAGAGGGTGGAGCCGTGTCCGTGAGGGACGGGAGGCTCATGTGTTGCCTCTCCAGTCTGCTCGGGGCGTTATTGCCCTCAGGTCTTTCTAGGTTCCTCCTTTCAGCGCTGGTCCCTTCTTGATCTTCTCGTTGGCCATTTGGCGCTGCATTCTTCTGGTGCAGCTGTTCTTCTAGGTCGTGGTTCTGTTTGGTTAGGCGCTCCACGGTAGCAGCGAGAGTTTGAACTTGTCTCTCCAGAGCCGTCGTGGGTGGTTCCTCTCCTTAAACGTTGTTAGTGGTTGCCATAGATCGAGTGAGTACTATGCAACCCTTTTGTCCGGGAAATGATAATATGGCTTACGAATCTCAACTGCGTTTCCCACAAACGGCGCCAACTGATGATGTCGAAAAAATCACCAGTGAGCCACACGGTTCCAACTCGCTCGATACCAGACCTGCCCAACACAGAAAAAGAAGAAGACCTTACAGAGAGTACCGGTGTGGTACCGACCAAAGACCCTCCGAAGGTTGAGTCAGAAGAGAGCTCCAACAATGCTAAAGAGTATGAGCTTTAGAGAAATTGTGCTTACCTTTTTCTTGAGGGTCTTTGGGTTTTTATAGTAGCGTAGGGCCAGACTCCTTTGTTTGCGGAACAAGTCTTTTCCTTATGGGTAAGATACTCATTAATGTATGTATATTCTAGAATTCTACTCATGTTAGGACTCTACAAACCAGGGCTAATCGTGTGTCGCAAGTATCTTCTATTCAAGGTTCCTTGGAGACCACATAATAATAGGCCGGATACCACGTGGCCGTTCGGTCCGTACATGCCACGTTTGTTCGTGCCACCTCCGTCCAGATAGCTCTGTCACGCATAATTTTTCCTCTTCATTGACATATGCACTTTAGTAGATAAAGCAAGATGCATGCCATATAAAATAAAATAAATTAAAATAAAAAAAAAAAAAAAAAAAAAAGGTAATAAGTGTTAACACCTAAACATGCAAATAAAAAAGCATCCAAACATTCCTTTGATGGAGCTAAACGATAAGACCGGCGGCACAAAATCCCACAATTTCAAACTTTTAATTTTGGATCCAAGCAAAAAATTATCAAAATGCAATGCTAAACACAAATATAATTTAGGTGGTCAGGTGGCTTTCAATTTGAGTGGTAAGTTTTCAATTTTATTGTGAGAGTTTTTTTTTTTTTTTTTTAATCCAAACATACGGATATTATGTAATATATAGAATTGAAGATCAAATCATCTTACCAATCAAGAGATTCTCCCATATTAGTTTTGGAAAACTTTCACAAATTTCTTAATATCATTTCATTCAAGTTTCAGAAGTGAGTTTACAATATATTTGAGTGCAAACAAATTTTTAGGGTGCCCAAAAAAAAAAAAAATTTTAAAAAAGGATTGTGCTAAAATTAATGATGGTTCTCAATTCTTTTAATTACATATGTCACTTTAATTAACATTATGTCAGATAGAATATGTTGAAGATGATGAAAATTTCAATGAAGAAATAAGTTTGCAAAGTGATGAACATGATGATAACATTGAGATGAATTTTTTTAAATTTTTATTTATTTTTAGAAGAGACTTAGATGGAGCTAATTAGGCAATATGATGAAAAAAAAAATTATATTTGGGTCATTTGTAGTTTAATATCCCTTTTGAATTTAATCAATTTGAATGTGTATGTTAAAAACACATGCTAATTTTTTTATATTTAGTTAGCTTGTTAAATATCATTACATATGTTATGAATAAATTAGTCATTGGTTCAAAATATATTCAAAATTTATAATGAATATACTCCTTATATATGTATATTTATATTTTTTTATAAATTTTATTAAGTGTTTGTATATTTACAATACACGATACGATGCGATACGATACACGATAAAAAAAAAAATCAAAAATCGATTTACGATACTATTTACGTTTTGACAACTATGGTGGTAATGCAAAAAATTGGAGATCTTGAAGTTAGTTCTTCTTTATATTAATTTATATTTTCAGCTAGTCTAACTCATTAATATGCTTTTTATGCAGTTGCAATGAATCTGAAGTTCAATTTATCCAAAGAATTATAAAAGATATTTCAAGTACTAAATTGAAACGCATACAATTATTTGTTGCTAAGCACCCAGTTGGAATAGATTCTCGTGCAAAGGCCATAGAATTACTTTTAGATATAAAATCAAATGATGTTCGAATGGTTGGAATTCATGGCCTAGGGGGAGTAGGTAAGACTACAATCGCGAAAGCTGTTTATAATAGAATTGTTGATTGTTTTAATTGGAGCTGCTTTCTAGAGAATGTTAGGGAAAAGTCAACAACAAATGATGGAGTAATACAACTACAAGAAACGCTTCTTAACGTATTACAAGACACATATTTAAAGGTGGATAGTGTATCTAAAGGAATCGAATTGATAATGGATAGGCTTTGTCGTACAAGGCTTCTTTTAATTCTTGATGATGTGGATGAATCGAATGCGATAGAAAATTTGCTTGGAAGATGTAATTGGTTTGGTTCCGGAAGTCGAATCATTGTAACAACAAGAGACAAACAAGTGCTAACCTCTTTTGGAAAAGATCATCCAATTTACGAGGTTAAGGAATTGTTTGAATGTGAAGCTCTTGAACTATTCAGCTTGCATGCCTTCCAATCAAGTAAACCTGAGAAAGCCTACTTAAAAGTTGCAAAGCAAATTACACACTATGCTAGTGGTCTTCCATTAGCTCTTAAAATAATAGGTTCTGATTTGTGTGGAAAAAGTATACGTGAATGGGAAAGTGCATTAGAAAAGTATAAAAACATTCCTCACAAGAAAATTCAAGAAAAGCTCAAAATAAGTTATGATGGATTAGAAAAAACTGAAAAGGATATTTTTCTCAATATTGCTTGTTTTTTCAAAGGATTGCACAAGAATTGTGTAATAAATATACTAGACACTTGCAATTTATATCCAGATTATGGTATTCGAAGACTTATTGACAAGTGTCTTATAATTGTTGATCAATTTGACCAATTGTCGATGCATGACTTGCTACAACAAATGGGTAGGGAAATCGTTCAACAAGAATCAGAAGAGCCTAGAAATCGTAGTAGGTTATGGTGTTATAAGGATGTTCATGAAGTCCTAACTAGAAATATGGTACAAGTTCTCTTGCTTCACATTTTTTTTTTTATTCGTTTCTAAATTATTTTTTTTAATGACTTTTTTTCATTTTAAATGTTTGAATAAAATATAAGTTATCTTTATACCTTTTTGCTTACAATTTTAGAATTGTTATACTTTTGGAAAATTACACAATGAAACTTGATTCACTTTATGTTTTGTTCAACTAGGGGTCCGAGAAAATTCAAGGCATAATGTTGTGTTCACCTGAACCAGTAGCAATAAAACTACATAATGAACCTTTCGAAAGGATGAAAAACCTCAAATTTCTTTTAGTTCATAATGTAGAAATTTGTGAAAAAATTGATTATCTCCCCGAGGGGTTAAGGTTCATTCAATGGCCAAAATGTCCTTTTCCCTTGCCATCCGAATATGATCCCCAACAACTTGTTGCTCTTGAGATGCCACGTAGTCACATTTGCTTGGAAATGCTATTCAAACAGGTATGAGTATTAGTATTTATGTGTTATAATTTGTTTAAAATTTATTTGAACATTGGTTAAAAATAAATTTTGATTTTTTTTTCTTCTACAGGAAATCCAATTAAAAAATTTAAAACATATCAATCTCAATCGATGTAAATGCATCATGGAATTACCTGAGTTGTGTGCCTCAAACTTGGAGACACTTGACCTTTCTCATTGTAAAAATTTAGTTAAAGTTCATGAGTCCATTGGATTTCTTGATAGGCTTCAAATATGGAACCTCGAATTGTGCAAAAGACTTCAAAATCTTCCAAACAACCT
This sequence comes from Quercus ilex subsp. ballota, assembly GCA_032727855.1. Taxonomy (NCBI): domain Eukaryota; kingdom Viridiplantae; phylum Streptophyta; class Magnoliopsida; order Fagales; family Fagaceae; genus Quercus; species Quercus ilex. The sequence goes on along the minus strand of CM064912.1, from coordinate 28,489,570 downwards.
CAAATTGAAATCTCTTAAATATTTTAACCTAAGGTTTTGCTCAAGTCTTGAGAAGTTCCCCGATATCGAACCAGAAATGAAATGTTTAGAAAGGTTACTTCTAGTCAAAAGTGGTATAAAAGAGTTACCTCCATCAATCGGGTATCTCACTGGGCTTATTGAATTAGACCTGCGTATTTGCAAAAACCTTAGAGATCTTCCCGATAGCATCTATAGATTGCAACTACTCGAGAAATTATATATTCCCACTGCCAAATTGAGACCGGCTAGCAATTCTTTTCACAGCTTTTCCGGATATGGGTTTCTGAGGTTAGAAAAACTGGATTTCAGTTACTGTGAAAGCATAATTGAATTAGATCTATTTTTGAAGCCTGATTACTTTCCCATGTTGAAAGTTCTAAATCTATCTAGAACTCATATTGTCAGCATCCCCGAAAGCCTTAGCAAATTTAATAGATTAGCATGTCTTGACATACACGAATGCACACAGCTTCGGGAAATTCCGAGGCTTCCACAATCTATAAGAGTAGTTGACGCAGGAGGCTGCTGGTTGTTGGATCCTCAATCAAAAAGCAGATTATTTAATCAGGTCTCCCTACTTTTAACTTAAAAAGAAACAATTTTTGTTATTTTCGCTAAATAATTTAGGAGATTTTCTAACTTCAATTTTATGAATTGGTTAATTACAAGCAGATTGGAGAAATTTTAGGTATTTTACCAAATAGTGTGTGTGAAGGACCAAGAAGTTACATATTAATGGATCCACAATCATCATCAAGCGGATCATCACATCAGGTTGTTGTCTCCCCCTCGCTTTCTGATTACAAGGGCTCTGGATATGAATATGATGGTAGTTTTGTACTACCAGAACCTGAGATTCCGAAGTGCTCCATGTGGTTTAACTCAAACCATCAAATTTCTGAAAATTCCGCATCATTCTATGTTGGTCGCAAATTTCCAAATATTTTTGTTGTCTGTATTGCATTTGGATTGATGGATAAGATAGGTTCTGTTAACCTTTCACTCTCCATCAATGGTTGTAGAGAAGAACCCATTTTAGATTATAAAATTCAAACCTCCGGATATATGTGGATTTATTCTAGACGTCATAAGAAATTGCAGGAGCAATTGGATAATTCAAATCCATCTGAAGTAAATTATGTTGAGGTTAAATGTGAAATGCTGGATTGGAAAAAGTCTCCTAACTTGGACATATTTGGGTTGTGGCTCCATGTAGAATGCATTTGTTGTAGTCCTCAGAAATCCTATATTTCTTACTCATCGCTTCCGAGTGCTGGGCATGGTTGTGGGTCTTCCTCGGTTCCGGCTGACATGCCTATGCCACCTGTTTTCTCTACTTCTTATGTTTCATATATAGATCAGGGGGCTGCAAACAATGGAGAAGATTCAGGGCTTTCAATGGAAGGAACAGGTCATAATGGTGATGGGTGTGACTTCAGTTTGGTGCCACCTGCCTGTGCCATGGAAAGAGGAAGACTTGGATATGATGACACTAGGCACATTCCATTGCCATCTGTTGTGGGGCTTCCAATGGATACCACAAATGAGTCCGATTTAGGGATGGGTTGGCAAAATTTGGGATTTAGTGACGGGTTTAATCTGGGTTCACCTTCAATGGCCCAAATTTGGGATAGAACTTGTGGGTCCTCCTCGGTTTTGGATGACACTGACCACTCGCCTTTGCGACCTATTTTCTCCAATTCTATGGAAAATGGGATTTTTAATAATGGGAGAGATTCTAGACGTGCTAAAATCCGACTCCGACTGCAAAGTACAACAGACAGTGGAGCTACAAAGCCTGGAGAAGGAGCTCTACTCCAACCCCTTGTAAGCAGTCGGATTGGGCTAAAGATGACTCTTCTCTTACCAGTGGCTTTCTTCGTCATCCTTATTCTTCTTCATTTCCCAAACAATGGATACAAAACATACCGGTAATGTAGGAGAATATCACACTTCTTTCATGGTTCCCCAAGACACGACACCATTCTTTACCAAGGTATGCGTCCTTATTTTATTACTGCACATCTCCGGGTTTGTTTGCCACTTTCTTTTCTTTCTCTTTCTCTAAAATTTTAAAGGCTCATTCAAGGGGAAATCAAGTTTAGGGCTTCGTAATTATTATTTAAACAAAAATGCACATTTGGTTATTACATTTTAGGTTAATTTCTGTTTTGGTTCATTTTTTTTTTTCCCCCCGGATGTGGTACCTAAAATCAAAAAATAGTTCTCGTTTTAGTTCCTACTGTTATCTCACTAATAGAAATTACCTACATGGCAAGCAGAATGTATGGTTGACACACTAAATGCTGACATGACCATTAGAATAATATTAAAAAAATTATTTTGCATTTTAAAAATGTCACGTTAGCATTTTAATTATAAAAAAGGCACATTAGATAAAATAATTAAAAAAAATTTCTAAACTTCTTATTTTAAAAAATAAAAATAAAATTCTATTTGTTTGTTTAGACCCCTAAAACCAGATTGTTTAATCTAATTAATTAACCAAGTTGATTATTATGTTTATTATTTAAATCTAGGTTAAACAAGCATATATCATATCATGCATAAAAGCGAAAAAATAAATAACACCACGATATGATGACCAAGGAAAACCGATGAGACAAACCGTTTTAAGGTAAAAACCTGGGGAGGATTTGACCTAACTATCCTCAAGGTAAAGTAAATCCACTATAAGAGAATTTAAGTTTTTACAATCAAATTTAACCCTAAATCTATTACTACTTCATGTAGTAACTTACTGACACAACCACGTGCAAGTTCCGAATCCACAGAATCCTTCTCTTCTCGGATTTACATCAACACAAGCACTCTTGCTTGTGACTTTGAGACCCTACTCAAAGGTTTCAGATCACCATCAGTAATGATCTTGATGCAGAAACTATGTTCTACCAACACTTGATTGTAGATCTTACTTCGATAGATTCTTGTGTAGTTAGAAGGTACAAAATCTCTCAGATCTCACAAAGAGTAACACACAAGTCTTCCAAAAGTCTGAAAAATGTAGTTAGGGTTTCCCTTTTATATGTGGAGAAGTTGGAATGAAATCCTAAACATTTTTGTGGGCTTGGGCTTGATTCAAAAATCTGTAGAATTTCTGTGCCAGCAATTTTTGATCAGTCGAGCCTAATTTCTCAATTGGTCGAGCAAGACAAAAACTCACTTCCTTTTTCTGCAGTCCGCTGAACTTGAACCTTGAAACCAACACTTTTAAGCATTGCCTAACACCTAGACTAGACATGTTTTGTTCTTAGTTTGCCAACACAATCAAAATATGATTCTAAACATTTAAACTTAAATCTTTAGAACCTAATAATCTCCCCCTTTGGCAATCTGTGACAAAACACACATACAAAATGTAATGCTTAAATTAAATACCAGCCCAAATACAATAGATTGCCCTAATACAATTCTTACACAACTACTAACTATTAGTTGCTAGTATGGACCATAGTTGTTGAAAGAATTAACCTGTAAATTTTTAAAACACTAAAAAAAAAATCATAAATGCATGTGTGGAAAAATATAGTACCATAATCTAAGTAAAAATCTGAACTTTAATTCACAAAACATATAAACAGACAGTAAACACATCAATAATGAATAACCTCATCATCAATAATTATCATAATCGATAAGCACATCAATGTTTGTGAATCAAGTACATAAACACTAAGCAAATATAAACAAAAAAATCAAAGAAAATAAAGAAAAATACATCAAACTCCTCCTAAATATAAAAACTCTACTCCCCCTAAGTACAAAAATTCCAAAAACCTACCCCCCTCCCTTTTTTGTTACGACTTGCCAAAGGAAAAATCAGTCATTAGAGGGTGGAGGAGGTGGAAAAGCACTCCTATACTCCGCAAAATCTGCTTTTAAGGATGCAACCTCTGTCAACAACTCATCCAGAAGCTGTCCATGAGCTGCCTGAGTAATCATGAAAGACTCCATCATGGCACGGAGCGAGAGAGGAGGGGCAACAGTAGGGTCTACCTCGTCAGCACCACCAGAAGGATCTACAGCTGCAGTCGGATCTACAAAAGTCTCCTCAGCAACAGCCATAGTACTAGAGGCAGAGGCTGTAGTAGAAGCTTCTCCTCGTGATTTCTTTGACGTCTCAATGCTTGGCTCAACACTCTTCATCTGTGCTTGTCGCTGTCTAAGAAAGGTGGCTCCTATGGGGGTGGTGATGTGAACTAACTCTAAGGGTGGAAACTCAGACAACCTTAAAAACCTCAAAATCCTATAAATGTACATGGGAAAGAACAATTTCTGACCTTTACTCTTACTCCTAGAAACATCAACAATGGTTTGGATAAACAAAGAGGGAAAATGCATAGAACCATCAGTAACAAGAGTATAAAGAAAAGCACAACTATCTGTGGGAACAGTATGAACATGAGATATAGGATAGATGTTATGACAAGAAATTCTTAAATATAAAGAATTAAGCTTAGTGAATTCATAAGAATTGATTCTTCGTTTAGTACCCCAAGAAACAGGCCTATCACAGAGAAGTGACATAATGTCATCAACAGAAGGAAACTCAATGTATGGTATGTTGGTTTACGAACTAAAGGAGCTTTTAAAGCTTTAGAAACAGTTTTTTTATTTATTGTAAAATCTTGACTTCAAATCCAGCAAGTCAAGTAATGACCACCTGTAGCCTTGGAATAGACAAATAGGTTAGAGTAAAACTCTCTAATCAAAGCTGCAGGAGGAGGATCAGACACCTCACACAAAGACACCTAGTTCCTAGACACAAAGTTCCTACAGATGGAGAGATCTAACTCACTCAACACAATCTCCCTTTCATCCTAAATAGACCTATATTTAGTCAAGGTCTCATAAGTCTCTTCACACTTATCAGTGAGAAACTAAACTCTATTAACAAAAGATGAACCAGAAGAGGATGAATTAGGGTTTCTATTAGCTCTAGTCTTAAATTTCCTACCAACCTTAGGAGTCATGACTAAGGACAAAAAAAAAAAAAAAAAACAATAAAACCAAGTGCAGACTGCATTAAGAATGGTTAGAGAAAAAATAACATGCAATTTTTGAAAAACTATATGATGCATGACATTAGGATTCATATGATGCATGCTTTAATGCTTTAAAACAGTCAAATTTCATCACAATTTTGAACATTGACCTTGAAAATTAAGTCTCTTCACACACATTTTCACCCACACGTATTTCAAAAAAATACAAACAACATTACTCAAACTCCTCTACCAAATGGGCCCTAAGAATTTCAGAAAATCCCCAATTTTGAAAAACCTAATTTTTAAAAGTCCTTATATTGATCAATTGAACAACATAACAAGCATAATCCATGTTATAATCACTCAAATCTATCAAAACCACAAGTCAATTTTGTTCAATTTTACCCAATTTAACAAAATCCCCAAATCTCTCAAGAACTTAAGAACCCTAATTTCAAAAATTTTTATAAATCATGAAAATTTTGAAATAAGAGTGTGGGGATCATGTTTAAATGATGCATGAAGAAAAACCCATGATTCAGTTGTGATCAGTATGCCTAAAAACATCAAAAACCCCAAATTTCTAAAAGTATGAAAAACCCTAAGAAAATGCATGAAATCATGTAATTTGATGAAAAAGAAAGGGAAAAGTGTCTTACCTTAATAGTTTGAAGAAAACCTTTGAATCTTTGACCAAGAAAAATGATAAAAAAAAATATATATCGGTGAGAAGGGATCGAGAAAGGAATCAGAGAGAAAGACAAAGTAGTTTTAAAAAGGTCTGATTTGATTCCTATATGTTTAAAAAAAAAAAAAAAAAAAAAAACGAAATTCGACCGGTCCAGAGGAATTGGGAAGGAATCAAAATTGACTTGAAAACAGGCTTGATTGATCGAAAGGAATCACGAAGGAATCGAAATTCACTTAAAAACAAAGCTCGACTGATCGAAAGGAATCGGGAAGGAATTGAGCAAGCCCGAGAGTTTAAGCTGAAAAACTGAATTTTCCTCTTCCCATTTCAATTGGTCGAAAAATAGAATCAATCGGTTGAATCCTGAAGAAACATAAATTTTGAAAATTCTGGAAAACTTTTTTTGCAAAAACATTTGAAAAACTATTTTTATGATATGAGATGTATGTTCATGATTTCAAATGTTTTACAAACCAAACTTTTCTAAGAAAAATTCAAACTTTAACAAATTTCTTCAATCTTTTCTTTCCTCACTCCCTAAAATGCATTAAACACATCAAGAAGTTAAATTTTGGAAGGCCACAAAACTTGACACACAATCACATGTACAAAGTTTAATAATGATTTGCTTGTGGTGTGTGTAACTATTAAGTGTATGAGATACTTACAAGGTCAAGTGTAAACAAAAAATAAGCACAATTTCTGCATAATTCATCACATAAGTTTAAAAGTGACTATCACGTAAAGAGTTACATCATTTAACTCCCACATCTTTTAGAAAATACGCTTGCAACCATGCATTTTATTTTATAATTTTGCTTTTTCTTTTTCTTTTGAAGCACATTTTTCTTTGTTTTTCATTTTGCTTTTTGCTTCTTTTATTTATTGTACAGTAACACCTTAAGTATTTTGCTGTACAAGTGCTATACCTTACCGAGCATGGCTTTTATAATTTGCACACAGGTGTTTATGATTGGTGAGTAATAGTGGTGAGATAGTTATTTATGCATTTCTCCTAGAATCTTTTAGTCCTTACAATCAAAAGAATGTAACTTCATAATCAAGAGCACGTGATTAAAAACCATAAACAACTCACCCAATATAAGCACTACATAACACAAACTAGCAAAGTGCGAAAAAATAAAGCTCATCAAAGCTAAACAATGTACATAGTCATGAAATGTAAATTTCATAGGCCAACCTTAATTACACATCTTGAAGATGTATAATACAAAAACCTTCTTTTTTATGATTTTTAAAAAAAAAACTGAAATAAACATAAAAAACAAACCTAGAATGCAATGTATGAATGTCACGCAAATGCAAATTCTAAAGAAAAAAAATTTTGCTCACAAGAAATTGAAAAAATTAACACAAGGACCATATTAGATAGACTCACTGAGGCTGAGTCTTTTGCATCCAGACTCGTTTAGATGCAAACTTGGAGTTGGGATTTCTATTAGGATTGACCCTTATTTCAGCTCTAGTACTAACATAAAGGTTAAGAACCTTTACCAATTCATGGATAAGTGCCATAGGATTTTGTGCTTTTGACACAAGCACTTTTTGTTTGGATTCTTGCTTTAAGGTTTGCAACTTAAAGCAATTTGGCCTAGTATGCCCAGCTCCACCACAAAAGTGACAAAACCACTAAGGTTTGTGATTTTTCTTGCTTCTAGATTGATTGACATTCTTAGGTTTAGACTCATTTAGAGCTACCCTAATTCTTCTAGAAGCTGGAACTTCTTCCTTATGTACCTTAACTTCAGACACTAATGGATGAACAACAGGAGTAGATGATACAAGTACAAATTTGGGAGTATTAACAACCGATGAAGATCCAATCTCAACAAACCCTAGAACTGTCTTATCAAAAACAGATTTTCAAACATTTAACATGTCATCCAATTTAGAAGTAAAAGTCCTATCCATTTGTTCTCTAGCAACAAATAATTCTAGTTCGTCTAAACTTTTAACTTTTTCAAGCAAAGTCATGTTCTCAATCTTAACAGAGTTCAAGAGTTCATTGGCATCAAACAATTTTAACAGCAAGTTCTTCTTTTCTTGTTCAAGAGTGTTTATCTTTTTCAACCCTAACTCGACACTCATAGCATCTTTGGCTGCAATCTTGCATAGCTTGTTATAAGCCTTTAGCAAGTCAGCATTCTTAGAGAGTTCCTATTAGAAGGGTTCTCATCAGTAGTCTCAATTTCACTTACTATAGCAGTAGTAGTGAAAGCCATGAAGTTTCCTTCTTGATCACTTTCGGACTCATGATCAGAAACTTTATCATCACTCAGAGTAACAGCCATAGATTTACCTTTGGATCTCAAGAATGTTGGACACTCGAATTTTAGATAACCATAACCCTGACAACCATAACACTGTTGTCCTAAAGAACTGTTGGAAGATTGACCCACTTTATCTTTTGATTTTTCAAAATTGTTATTTTTGATAGTGTCATTCATCTTCACATTCTTAGGATCAACATTATTTCTATTTCTTGCCCTCCTATTATTATTTCTCAGAAAATTTTTAAAGTTCTTGGCAAGATAAGCAATCTCAGTAGATGAGAGTTCATCATCAAATCCACAATCATCAACATCATCAATAGATTTCAAAGCCATAGATTTGGATTTATTAGTTTTTGGTAAGTCAGATTCAAAAAACTGAAGAGATCCTACAAGTTCATCTATAGGAATAGAGTCAACATCTTTACTTTCAGTTATGGCAATCACTTTAGGTCTAAAATACTCATTTAATGATCTAAGAATTTTTCTCACAATTTTAGGTTGACCGTAAACTTCACCCAAATTAAAAGCAGAATTGACAATATCATTCAACTTAGCATAGAATTAATCAAAAGATTCATCATCACACATTCTAATACTTTCAAATTTAGAGGTCAATTGCTACAATTTATTGATTTTTATTGCCTTAGTGCCTTTATGCACTGTTTGTAAGATGTTCCATGCAGTGTGAGCAATCTCCACATTTGAGATCGTCTTAAATTCTTCCATAGAGACATCATTGAATATCGCATTCATAGCCTTACTGTTAAAGCTTGCTGCTTCCTTTTGAGTAGTGGTTTATTCACCAATAGCAGTGGTTGGTCTTTACCAACCGTTTTCAACAGATAGACAAACTCTCTCATCAATAGATTTCAAGAAGGCTTTCATCCTAACCTTCCAATAAGCATAGTTTTTCCCATCAAAGTGTGGGGGGATCACAAGAGAGTGACTATGTTCCATGACAACAGGGGTCAAGGATCAACTCTAAGTTAAGAAACCTATAAACAAGAGCTAACTCACTCTGATACCACTTGTTTGTTCGCTTAGACCCCTAAAACCAGATTTTTTTAACCTAATTAATTAACCAAATTGATTTTTAGGTTTATTATTCAGATTTAGGTTAAACAAGCATATTTCATATCATGCATAAAAACGGAAAAAGAAATAACACCACAATATGATGACCTAGAAAAACTGATGAAACGAACCGTTTCAAGGTAAAAACCTAGGGAGAATTTGACTTAGCTATCATCAAGGTAAAGTAAATCCACTATAAGAGAATTAAAATTTTCATAATCAGATTTAACCATAAATCTATTGCTACCTCATGTAGTAACTTACTGATATGACCACGTGCAAGCTCCGAATCCACAAACTCCTTCACTTCTCGGATTTACACCAACAAAAGCACCCTTGCTTGTGACTTTGAAATCCCACTCAAAGGTTTCAGTTCACCATCAGTAATGATCTTAATGTAGCAACTATGTTCTACCAACGCTTGATTGTAGATCTTATTCCGGTAAATTCTTGTGTAGTTAGAAGGTACAAAACCTTTCAGATCTAACAAAGAGTAACACACAAGTCTTCTAAAATTCTGAAATCGTAGCTAGGGTTTCCTTTTTATATGTGGAGAAGTTGGAATGAACTTGAATCTTCGCTGTAGAGTAGACGTGACTGCACCTACTGCATGTAACCAAGGCCTCCCTAAAAGCATATTGCATGGAGAGTCCACCTTAATTACTTGGAAGTTGACCATGAAGGATCTTGGGCCGATCTTAATCATTAGTTCAATTTCACCTTGCACTTCGCAACGCGTACCATCATAGGTTCTAATAATCATGGTGTTGCATCGGATAAGCGACACATCCACTTTTAGGGGCTCTAGAGTGGCCGTCAGCCATACATTCAAGGCTGATCCATTATCGATTAATACCCTTGCAACAATCATGTCTTCACACTTGACTATGATATGCATGGCCAAAGTTTGATATTTTCCTTTTGGAAGCAACTCATCATTTGAAAAGGAGACTTGGTTGGTGGCCAACACCAACGATACCATACCCTTGAAGGAGGAATCTGTAATACCAGTAGGAACATGCGTTTCCTTCAGTACCTTCAAAAGAGCCTTATGGTGGACCTCGGAAGATAACAGCAATGCTAAGATAGAAATCTGAGCTGGATATTTGTTCAATTACTGGATCACACTATAATCGGCTTTTCAAATGGTTTTCAAGAATTCCTTGGCTTCTTTAATGGTGACCCTATTCCTGACTAGTTCAGCTGTGCCCTTGCCAATCTCTTTCCTTCTATTTTCTAGTTCCTTAGGAGTATAACATTGACCACTTTTGGTAAGTCTAAATAGACCTGAAGAGATGTTAGAACAAACTTCCTCATTTTTAGTTCGAGTGGAGATCAAAGTCACATCGTACTTCCATGAGACACGATGGCTATCTTTGTAAGGGAAGGGCTTTGGCATACGAATGATCAAACCTTCTTGAGTTTGCAGATTTGATGCCAGGAAGAACATCTTCAGACCGATGACGATTGGACTAGGCAAAGCAGCTTCTAAAGCTTTTAGGGTGAAAGCCCTAGAGATTCATTGGATAGACTTCGGCAGAACTAGAGGATCGAAACCTCAAATGGCAGGGACAATAGGGGTTCCCTTCTAAACAAATCTTGGAGATGACTCTGAGATCCCAGGTAAAGATAAGATTAAAGGAGCAAAACCCTTAACAGCTAGTATTGCTTGTCCCTTCTTTGGAGTTGGCACTCCTGAATCCACAGGTGATTTTGTAATCTCTTCGATGACAACTGAAGTTGGAGGAGCTGGTGTCCTCATCCCTAGAGGAACCTTACAAAGATGCTCTCGTAAGTACTTGTCCCAATTTCCCCTTAATCCTATGAACATAGTGCTATGGCTAGTTCCTACTTTTGTACTTGGAGGGAATAGGCTAGCCGCCATGCAATCACTCCTCCACTCGGCCTCTCTTTCTATCCAGATAATACCACGGTCGGCTAAACTCTGAACTTGTGCCCTGAGCACTCCCAGTCAAATCCTAGGGCTCCTATCTTCTCTAGAGCAATGTGACTTTTCTAGGCTAGAGCCTGCAACATGGCTTTCTAAGAGAATGAAGGGGATGAGAAATTCGAAATCCTCTTTTCCATTATAGAGATAGCATTCATATTCCGTTTTGGGTGAGGAGGCAAGGGATTGGTGATGACATTCAGCCCAGTCATGTTGTTGAACTGTATCAGCTTGTTATCGATGAGATCTTGGATTCGATATCTCAATTGCACACACTTTTCCAAGGTATTCCCTTCGGCCCCAAAATGATGCTCACATTTCTTAGATGAATCAAAACTAGGCAGAAGAGGACCGTCTTTGGGTTTCACAAACAGCGGAGCCACTAGCTTCTTCTCCAATAGATAGGCATAAAGCTCTACCATAGGCAAGGGTAATGGAGAGAATTTTTTAGGCTCTCCCCTAGGATACTAGGGTTGATCTGGCCTTCCCCTTTGATTTAACGATCGGGGAGGTGCTTGGGCTGGCTGAACCTATTGTTAATAAGGTCAGGCAGTCGGGGCTGTATAAGCAAAAGTGACACCACTTGGCCTTTCAAGCATTTTGTCGATCATATGAACATCGACCTCCTTCCCCTTACGGCTGGTTGCCTAATTCAAAGTCTCAAGATCGACTATTTTCATGCTCCTAATACTCTCATCAATACATTCCCCAATAGGAATCAGGCTTGCGAAATGAGTAACTTGGGTATTGATCATCTTCTTATAGTAAGGAGGCTTAAGGTTATCGATGAACCATTTGATCATTTCCTCTACCATCATGGGAGGAAGCACTTGCGCAACCAACTCGTGCCACCTTTGGGCATACTTATAAAAGATTCCCCATTCTTCTTTTCTGTCCTCAAAAAAACTATGTAGTTAGTAGCTATCTTAGTATTGAACCAGTAATACTCCAAAAATGCATTGGCCATCTCTCTATAGCTGGAGGTCTTTTCCAATCTCACATACCATGTGGCTGCAGGACCAGTTAAGCTATTAGGAAAATTTTGGCAAAGAAAAGAATGACCATCCTCGTAAGGTGCCATCTTCCTACAGAACATGCGTAAATGGGTGCAGGGATCTCCAGTGCCATCATACTTGACAAACTCAGGTGACTTGAACTTAGGAGGCACTTCCTTGGATGCCGGAGCCCTCTAAGATACATATCTTCTCAGTCAAGGTCTCCACTTGACTTTTGACTTGACCGTAGCCAGACTCTGAGGTCTTATCCTTAGGAGGATTCACTTCCTCGTCACCCCTTTGTGGGACAAATAGCGGTGTGGTTTGGCCCTGATTTAGATCTAGCGGCGGCTATGCCTCATTTTTAGACTGAGGCGCAGGACCCTCCGGAGTGGGACCAAACAAATCTTTTCCTCCTCTTACAACCAGCTGCTACATCATTTTGCTTTATAAAGCAAAATGTGTAGATTGTAGCTAAAAAAGCTACATCAACACCCTTAAAATCTCAAATCCAGGGTCCTAAAGCCAAGGAAAGGAAAAAGAGTGCAAGAACACTACTTCTTAATTGTTGAGTGAAGAGAGAAATCAAAAGTTTTTGGATGTGTTTGGGAGAGAATTTAGAAAGGAAAAGAGAGAGAGAATCTGCCTAGAAAAGTACTCCAAAAATGCTAAAAATTGTTTTTTTTTTTTTTTTTTTTAAATTTTATAATAATTTGGGGGGTTTGGGGGTTAAATAGATTTTTTTATGACCTTTCAGCTTTCAGCGGCCACTCAGGTCTGAAGGCCATTTAGTGGCCGTCGGGTCTGATGCTAACATTAGCAATCTTGGCTTTTTCCATAGTTCAACTTTGGATACGTATTTGAAGGCCTTCTTAAACTCCGATTGAGCTGATCTTGGTGTCTCTTGAAAGATCTAGATGTTTAGTTTTTAGAACTCTAAAGAAATTGAAATTACGATCGAATCAAAAGTTATGGTCTCAGGAAGCGTGCTAATGTGCTTCGCACGGTTTTCAGAATATCGTAGACATTTTAACTCCGATTTTGACCCATGAATGGTCGTTCGAAAGAGAATTCAAAAGTCTTCGTACTAATGCTAGCCCTAACCCGTTCTGATGGACAGATCAAAATTAGGGCTTTTGGTGCCCTCGGAAGTCAACCTCGGGTCAAACTTGGTCAAAGTTGATGAAAATCACTGAGCGGCTTAGGTTTGATGTAGAAGCATGAAAAATGTTGTTTTTGTATGATTTTAACCAACTTTGAGTTTTGGTCAACTCATGGTTGACTAGGGGCATTTTGGTCAATTTGACCTAGAATAGTACTTCGAGTGTTCTGATGTCCAAACAAGTTGTGCCATGTCAATCTAGATGTTTCTGCGGCCCCATGGAGAAAAGTCAATATTTTTGGAATTTTCGGAGTCCAGCATGCAAATTGAGGGCGGACAAAATACGGCATCTACAAATGTTTTATTCTAACATGCTATTTGTTTATGGGTTTGTATAATTCTTATAGAACTAGGCAAGCCTAAGGCTTGTGTAAACTTAATTGGAATAGGAGAGCTCATTAAAAAGCCCATTAAGCTCTTATTTAAATAAGCAAGTGGAGAAAGAAAACCCTCACCCTAGAAAGTTTCATAAGATTTTCCTTTTGAAATCCTAGCCTCTTCTTAGAGAAGAAAGAGATATTGTTGCTTTTCTTGTATGCCTTTGGGTTTTGTAACCAAGCAAATTCTCTAGCACCAACATTGAAGATCTTATTGATGTTTCTATGTGAAGCTATTGCAAATCAACTACAATACTCAAAGGGTTACTGTGAAGTTAGTCATGTATTCGGATCTATGCAAAGGAGTTGGTCATAAATTAGAGATTTGTGCAAAAAGGGAAGAAGTCTTCTACAAGATCAATTCCAATTGGAGATTGGAGCAAAAGTTCAACTATAGGTTGGTATTTTGGGGTAGTCTAGGGTAGGGGTGTGCAAACTATCACCGGAGCCGACAACATCGATCGGCATCGATCCTCCCGCACCGCCATTGGCACCGACCATCGGAGCCGATGCCGAAAATTGGAACACGAATGGAGCTCTAATGCCGGTGCGGTAAGGACATCGGAGATGCAAAGCACGCACCGAGTAGAGCCGAATCGAACCGATACAAACTAAGATAAATATTTTCAGTTCAGATCAGGGGTACGGCGTCGTTTAGGTATCCATTTTTAATTTTTTTTTGTAAAACGTCGTCGTATTGGGTTATTATAAAAAAAAAAAAAAAAAAAAAAAAAAAAAAAAAAAAAAAACACAAAACTGCACTGTTTTATGTAGGTTTTTAGACACATACCTCAGTAACCTAACTGGTCCTCACTATAAATTCATCCTATTCACACAGCTAGGGACCCTTAACTCTCTCTCTCGCTCTCGCCCTAGTAGCCTCGCCTTTAGCCTCTCGCTCGCGGTCTCGCCGGCCTGAGTCGCGCCTCGCAGCAGTAGCAGCTCCCCGCGGTAAACCACGGTAAGCTTGAGCCATCCGCCCTTTTCTTTTGGTTTTAATGGAAACGGAGTGAGAGAGATTGTGTTTGACTGTTTGTAGTTGTGCGTGTGAGTGTGACTGTGTGAGTTGTTGACTACTTGTTGTTCAATGTTCAGTAGGGAAGTGGAAGTGAGTTAGACTCTAACTATTAGAGACTTAGAGATAGAGTTAAGAGACTGAGATGGAGATTAGAGTTAAGGCGTGCGTGTGAGTGTCTGTGTGTTGACTTGACTCAGTTAATTTATTTAATTATTTATGTGTGTGAGTTTGTGACGGTGTGCGTGTGAGTTGTTTGTTGTGAGTTATTTATTGAGTTTTTATTTAGTTAGTTTTTAGTTAGTTATTTATTTATTTAATTTAGTTTTTACTTTTTGGTGTGTTGACTCAGTTTAGTTAATTTATTTAGTTAGTTGACTGACTCAGTCTACTAAGTAGTAAGCACTAACGTTTTTTCTTTTTCTTTTTCTTCAGCATTTTAATTTTTGAGGGAGACGAGATTGAGAGAGTTCACGCTTTCAATCCTTCACCAAGAGGTAATTACTAAACACTCACTATATTCAATATTATGATTTTAAATTTTTAGTACTTAGTAACAAGTAACAACTGCTTTAAGTTTATATATAATTATATATAAAATTAGCTTTTATTTTTATATTTATTCAATATAAATATAAAATAAAACCTAATTCTCTAGTTCTGAATTGTTGTTAATATTAGTGACATGAATTGTTGAGTAATGACTAATGATTAATAATTGTTAGTCTGTTATTGTTTGCTGCCTTGTTGTAACTAAACTAATTAGTTATTGCTATTATTGAATCTGGTTGTGGCATTCATTGATTAAGAGTGAGCTATTTGATACTACCTTTGCTGGAAAAATTATAATTTGATATTGTTGTGGGAACTTTGTTTTTTTGTTGTTTGGAAATTTTTTTTTTTTGATGGATGTCGATGCTCCACCTGGATTTGGTGCACATGGGGACCCTAATCTACCTCCTCCTAGTCCTAGTAATGCTAACCCTAACCCACTTGAACCTGCAGCACCAATTGGACTTGGTGCATCACTTCCCCCACTATCACCTAAACAAGGTGGTAAGGACCCATCTATAGTATGACAACACTTCATTAAGTTGGCTAGTTTTGATCCCAAAAATCCTAGATCTCAATGCAAGTATTGTAAAAATCAATATAAATGTCATGGTAAGAAAAATGGTACTTCGGGCATGTTGCAACACATGAAGATGTGTAAGAAGTGGCCTTTTCCCCGTGATGATAAGCAAAAAACTTTGTCTTTCCAAGTGAAGAGAGAAAGGGAAAGTGGTTCAAATGTGTTAGTGGTTGCAAATTATAGTGAAGAGAGGATAAGGTTGGCATTGGCAAGGATGATTGTCATTGATGAATTGCCTTTTAAATTTGTGGAGCATCAAGGCTTTCAAGAATTTATGGAAATAATTGAGCCTAGGTTTCCTATTCCCCGTCCCATTGCAAGGGCTTGTATGAAGATTTATTCTAGTGAGGTGGATGTTTTGAGAAGGGCTTTTGTTGGGCAACGAGTTTGTGTGACAACGGATACTTGGACATCCATACAAAATTTGAACTACATGGTAGTCACCGCACACTTCATTGATGGGGATTGGACTTACCAAAAGAAAATTTTGAACTTTTGCCCTATAACTAATCACAAAGGGGACACCATAGGTAGAGCAGTTGAGTCATGTTTGTTGAAATGGGGTATAGACCGGTTGTTTACAATCACCGCGGACAATGCTAGTTCTAATGAGGTGGCAATTGATCATGTGAAGAAGAAAACAAAAGAAAGAGATAGTAGCATATTGGGTGGTGAGTTCATGCATATGCGTTGTTGTGCGCATATCTTGAATTTGATTGTGCAAAGTGGGTTGAAGTCCATTCATGAATCAATTGCCAAAGTTCGGAATGCGGTACAATATGTGAGAGCCTCTCCCGCAAGGTTTGAGAAGTTTCAAGAATGTGTTGAAAATGAGAAAATCAAAGCCAAATGTTTGTTGTCCCTTGATGTGCCAACAAGGTGGAATTCCACTTATCTCATGTTAGATTGTGTTTTGAAATTTGTGAGAGCATTTGATAGGTTGGAAGAGGAGGATGGGCATTACAAACTTTATTTTTTTGAAGCGGATGGGAATGGGAAAAAACCCATTGGTCCTCCTAACTATCTTGATTGGGAAAATGTCAAGACCTTTGTGAAATTTCTCGGCATATTTTATAAGGTGACACTTAGATTTTCTGGGTCCTTGTTTGTCACTTCTAATACATACTTCCATGAGCTAATTAACATTGAAGATCAATTGCAACAGTTGTGTAGTGTTGATGGGGATCCACTTTTGAAGAGTATCGCGGTAGAGATGAAAAAAAAATATGATAAGTATTGGGAAAGTATGGATAATATCAATTTAATGCTTTTTGTTGCTGTTGTTCTTGACCCAAGGTATAGATTGAAATATGTAAAGTTTTGGTTTAGGGAGTGGTATGGAAAGGACAAGGGGGATGCGATGAGCTCTAAGGTTCGGGATGCATTGAAAAGGTTGTATGTGGAGAGAGTGGGCCAAAATGGAGCTTCGAGTTCTAGTAGTAGTGGTGCTTCATTGTCTAGGAACTCCAGGCCAAGTGTTGGCAATGCTTCATTGTCTGATCGCATTAAAAGTTATAATAATAGGTTTAAGCAACACTTGGCGGACGAGGATAGTGTGGAAAGCAAATCTGAGTTGGATAGATATTTGTTGGAATCTTCTGAGGACCTTGGTGTGGAAGATTTTGACATCTTGATGTGGTGGAAAATGAATTCTTCTAGATATCGAGTCCTTTCCCAAATTGCCCGTGATGTGTTGGCTATTCCTGTCTCTACAATTACATCCGAGTCTGCTTTTAGTATGGGAGGGTGTGTTTTGGATTCGTTCCGTAGTTCACTATCTCATAATACAGTTGAAGCCCTTATTTGTACCCAAAATTGGTTGAAGGATGCAAAGCAAAAAAGACCAATAAAGTTTCGGGAGTGCATGGATAATGTGGAGGATGTTGATGGTTTTGAGATTGACACTGGTAAATATATGTTCATTTTGTTTGTTGTATATATCAATTGTTTATTTATTTGCTCAATGCTTACGAATCATTTTATTTTGAATGAGATTGTAGAAATTGCATTGGTTTGCCCAATGCCTATGGAGGAGGATCCAAGCACTGTTGTGTTGGATGATGATGAGTGATGTGCTGCTCTTTGCTTGGAGTTAGTTAGTAGTTAGTATTATGTAAGTATACTTGCTATTCTCATTCGTTTGTGTTAATTATAAATATTATATTGTTCATAAACATTTTATTGTTATTAACACGTGTTTATTTTGTTTTGTTTAGTATTTTGTAGGAGTTCTAGAATGATGCATATTGCACAGACTTAATGGACAAAGGACTTACAAGAATTAGCATTCTTTTGCATATATGCTAATTATATCTCTACATGTTATTGGTAGTGGACTTTTCACTAATGATAGTTATTTAGGTATTCATGGATGGGATTATTATTGGGGATACAAGCAATTAGCATTCTTTTGCCTAAATGCTAATTTAATTTGTATATCTTTTGGCATTTGTGGACAGTGACAAATGGTTCTGTAATACATTATTAAATAGATACATTAACGCTTATTATTATTGACACTGACACATTAACGCCTAACTAATGAATTAGATTTTCATTTGACATTCAATTCATTTGACATTCAAATCACTACGTAGATTTTCCACCCATACATCCGTATCTGCAAATAAAACTGCTTTCCTAGTTAAGACATGAGCTAACTTATTACCATCCCTTCTAACACGCTGGAACTGATAGGACTCTAGAGCAGACGATGATCTCTGAGTCTCTTCAACCACGTGCCCATACAACGTATTACACCGATCCTTGGAAGACAAAGCTTGAATAACTACAAGACAGTCCCCTTCTATCTGCACTACGGAAAAACTCATTTCTTGAGTAAAAGCGACTACTCTAAGAGTAGCCCGTGCCTCTGCTAATGCTACCATATGAGGAAGAGAAATTAAATTTTCTGACTTAATGCAGCAATTACATCTCCTCTGTGATCCCGAACCACCACCCCTATACCTGCACAGCCCAAACCTTCAAACATTGCTACATCAAAGTTAACTTCATAACAATTTTTAGGCCGCGGCACCCAGCGAGCAGACCTCCTCTAAACTAGATTGCAACTTTGTTTATTCGCTTCCAGAAACTCCAATACTAAAGCCTTAGACCTCTCACAAATTTCATGCAACGACCAAGCTACCTAATTCTCCCTTATCCGATTACGCCTCTGCCACAAACTCCAAGCTATGGTTGAAAATAGAGCCAAACGATAACTCGAGCTAACAGACATCACATCCTCTAACAAATCGAAGAAACTAATATGCTTTTTCTGATACAAATTGGCAAAGTTCAAATCTGATCTCCAAACCGATTAAGCATGATCACAAAGCCAAAGACAATGCATTAAAGATTCGGGTTGATCATCACACATTGCACAAGTATCCTCCAACAGTATATGTCGAACCTTCAAATTGTGCTTCATTGGCAATGAGTCTTTGGCCACTCTCCAAACAAAATGGCGGATTTTATTCAGAACTCAGATTAAGCCTATAATCCTCAGCAACCAACCTATGATAGGCACTTTTCACATTGTAGTTACCATCCAAGGTAAATGGCCATACCAAAACATCTTCCCCACTTGCTTCAGTCATATGTATACGCTAAATCATCTCTGCCTCCCAAGGTAAGAAACACCTCTCCAACAAACCCGGATCTCACACCCTTGTATCTAGATAAAACAAATCATTCACTCTACGAACCTCCATATCACATCTTGGGGAGATAATCCTACTTTGGCTAGGTTTAGGTAGCCACCTCTAAGTCCAGATATTAACGGACAATCTGTCCCCTACTCTCCATACAGCAACCCTATTGATGACATCGCGTGCATGTAGGATACTTTGCCATGCAAAAGAGCTCTTTGGATGGATTAGAGCCTCCAAAACATTACCATCGAGGAAGTACTTGGCACTAAAGACCTTATAAAACAAAGTCTCCTTATTATGAATCAAATGCCAAACCTGTTTTGCCAACAAAACATTATTAAATTTTTGGATATCTCGGAAACCCATTCCACCAATAGATTTAGAGGAGCACAAAGAACTCCACTTAACCCAATGAATCTTCTTAGAATCCCCCTGCCCCCACCAAAATTTACTGATCATAGCTTTAATATCTTTACACAGGCTTATTAACAATTTGAATACACTCATGGAGTAAGTGGGTATGGATTGAACCACTGCTTTGATCATGACCTCATTTCCAGCTTGTAACAAAAGCTTCTCTTTCCATCCTTGCGTTCTCGCCCAAATTCTCTCTTTGACCTGTGTGAAGCAAGCTTTCTTTGCTCGACCAATGAAAAAGGGAAGTTCCAAATATTTCTCATACTGTTGAATAGTCAGAACATTTAGGGAAACCTTAATTGCCTCCTGCACTTGTACGTTAGTATTCTTGCTAAAAAACAAGGTTGTCTTATCCCTGTTTATAACCTGACCGGAAGTCGCTTCATAACTCGCTAAAAGCTCCTGAATTATCCCTATTTATAACCTGACCGGAAGTCCAATATGTTTGATAAAAAAGAGGCATACCATCCAGTCTAGGTGCTTTCAAAGGCACCATCTCCTTAATAGCATAGTCCACTTCTTCAACTGTGTATGGTCTAGCCAAATCTACCCTCATCTCCTCAGCAACAACTTCTTGAACACCATCCAGAATTCGGTCCAGGTCATGCAGATTAGAAGAGGTAAATAGCTCGGCAAAAAATCTGTTCAAAATCCCTGAGAACACTGTCTCATCCTCCTGCCACACACCCTGCTCATCCCTCAAACCCTTTATAAAATTCCAACGTTTCCTCTGAGTAGCAATACCATGGAAAAACTTCGTATTCTAATCCTCACTCCATAACCATTGAAGGCGTGACCTTTGCTGCCACATTTTTTCTTCTTTCTCATACAAGTTATTAAGCTCACCCTTCAATCTCTCCATCTCATCCAAGCATCTAGTCCTGGCCAAATCAACCTCTGCCTTCCACAGCAAATCTTTTGTGTGCTTAATCTTCTGCACAACATTCCCAAAATGATCTTTGCTCCAAGCTTTTAGCATTTTCTTGCACCTCTTCAATTTTTTCGTCGCCATAGACATTGGTGAACCATCTGGATTACAATCCCATGCTCTAGAAACCACCCCGTTACATGTTGGCTCCATCAACCACATAGCTTCGAACCAGGACGGTTTTCTTCTCCACCTCTACCTTTCACCACCTGTCACAAGAAACACCAATATAGGACGGTCTCTCCCAAATCAATTCCCCACCTCAGCACCCATGCCATGTAAAATCTGAACTTGTGTAGCCCATATCAACAAACCCACAACAGTCTAGAATGTCCTGAAAAGCTTGCATGAGACTATGAGCACATGGTGCCCCTCCCCTTTTATCTTGGACTTGTAATAACTCATTAAAATCACTAAAACAACGCCATGGTAATTTTGGCTTTGAGCTTAGCATCCTAAGCATACCCCAACCTTCATTTCTTTAACTTGTTTCAGGTTCCTCATAAATCCAGTCAATCTCCAAGTGTTTTCCGACCCACCATGAACAATCACATCTATGTGGTATCTCGAAAAACTGTCCACCCATACATTCTCACTTGCTTTCCACAACAAAGTCAATCCACCACCCCTACCATCACTCAGAACAGTAAAACAACCCTTAAAATCTAGTTTATCACCTATGCGCTCCATCTGAGTCTTTGTCGACCAAGTCTCAGATAAGAACACAATCTTGGGATCTTGTGCTTGGATAATATCACTAAGCTCATCAACTGCACGGTAGTTCCCAAGCCCCCGGCAATTCCATGCTAAGAGATTCATTGATTTTGGCAAGGCTAGGAACCAGCCTCCACCGTTGAATTCTCATTGATAGACCCTTTTCTCTTCTTTCCCCCTACTACACCTTCCATCCCTTCAAAAAATTCACTATGATTTTCTAGACAGTCCCTCCTGCTTAAAGTTGCATGCGCTCCTTAACAACTTAGACCGATTCCTTCCACTCCTAACCGTACCTCTTGAACTCAAATCGGGCCCACCTAACTCATCTAAGCACTCTGACCTTGAAACAAGTATTCGACCTTGCATGCCTACTCCATCCAGCTGTTGGGGAAGAAATCTTTGAGATAGCTCAAGCCCGCTACCATCCTCCCTGCCAATCGGACTATCAAATCTAGCAATTCCCACGTCAATCTCCACTAGCTGCTCTTCAAAAGTAGGAACATGATTCTCGACAACCACTAGATTGTCCCGTCTTAGGTGAGTCATAGCATTGAAGATCCGGAGTTATATCCTCTGCCCTTGAGAAACCACTACTTTCCATCACTAACCTCGTATCATTTGCTCTATCTACATCACCAACAAGCCCCTCCCTTACCCCTTCGTCGACAACGATGGGTTGTTTGTGTGTAACCACCTCCGCATCGATGTCAATCTCCTGATTGTTGTTCCCACCACTCTGAGCAAAGAAGTCGCCTCTATCTACTGAATATTTAAAATCATTCATATATTTTATATTGTAAAAAAATTTGTGATATATTACTGTTTTTTTTTTTTTTAGTTTCAGTTATAAGCATTTGAATTAAAGTAGATAAATATATAATGGTAAAGTATATGTAAAGTTGAGACCACCCGAGATGAATATGCAAAGTCAATCTCATTATCATAGTGCGAGACTTTTACTATCTATTGAATATTCAAATAATTTATACATTTTATATTGTTTGAAAAAATTAAAGGATAAAAAATAAAGCACTTTGTCATATTAAGCAACCAAATAGTTTACTGATTTTTAATGTTATTTTTTTAAGTTATAAACATTTATATTAATGTAAAATGGTAAAGTATGTGTAAAGTTAAAACCGCCTAAGATAAATATGTAAAGTCATTTTGTTTTCATTGTCATGAAGTGGGACTTTTACTATCTATTAAATAATTTATGTATTTTATATTGTTAACAAATGGAGGGGGGGAAAAAATAGAAAGAATAAGGATGATGTAGCTCAACAGGTGCATAACAACAATAAATGTTATGCTATATATATATATATATATATATAGATGTTTGGTAAGGGAACTCTCATAAGAGTATTTAGACAATAGTTCTCACTATAGGTGATTTAAATCACCCAATTAGAGAACCCCTTATAAATACTATCTCAAGTTTGAAAATCAAATAATTGTAAATGTTTAACAAATGTATTTTTGTATTAATGAATATGTGGATACAATCCTTTGTATATAAATTTTAATACAATAGAACATTCCTTTTATTTGATCTCCTTGGAAAAAGTCTTCAATTCAAGTATTGTGTTGATGTAGTCTTGATTCAAATACAAATTGTCATCAAATTTGCTTGTAAGAGAGATTGAAAGATCTTTGTAACGAAATTGTGATTAATCTTTGGCTACGTGCTTAATAGAGACTTCTCATTTTTCGTGTTCTTCCTATGTTATTTGAATGTTCTTGATCTTTAAAGATTTGTGGTGAAAGTTATTCGGGACTTTAGAGCTTGAATCCAATGAAGCTTTATTGGATCAATGCCTTTGAAGTTTCTAGAGGCTTTGAAACTCAATTCTAATAAAACTCTGAGACTTTGATGATTTGGATGAACATTTTTTGTATTCAAAGATTTGTGGTGGAAGTTCTTTAAGGCTTTAGAGGCTTGAATCCGTAGAACTTAACTAATTTGTAGTTTCTTTGGAGTTTTTGGAGGCTTTTGAGCTTGATTTTAGTGAACTGTGAGATCTATGAAAATGATTTGAATGATTTCTCTTCGAATGTTCCTTGTATTTGAAGGTTGAAGTTCTTTGGAGCTTTTAGAGTTTTGAGACTTCTGAATGTGCTTCCAAGACTCAAGAGAGACACCATTTATAAGTGTCTTGAAGAGGTTTGAAGACACATGATTGGCTGTCATTGGTAACATGAGTCAAATTTAAATAGAGGGACTTTATATCTTTTTTTCCAAGGGACACATGACATCATTTGATTTGTCAAAGTGTCTTAATTTAAAATAACAAATAACAAAATTTAATTAGACCACTTGTGTCAGTTTAGATTAAAATATCAACATGTGTTGCGATGCATGTGATCCATCTGATTGGATGGGTAGCACAAGTTTAACCTTTGGAAAAGCATGGACAGTATAGTCCAATAGAATGATAGGCCTCAACTTGCATACACTATCAATGTGCGTGTCAGTGGGATTTTTTTTTTTTTTTTTTTAAATCTTAAATAAAAGGAGTTTTTGCAAGGACAACTATACAACAAGATTTGTAATTATCTCCATGAACTGTCCAGGGTCACCAATGACTACTTCCGGTCCTTACTGGAGACAAACATTCAAATCCTCCCACCCAAAGGAACACCCACGTTCAAGTTTGTATGAGAACTGATATCAGCAACAACAGCAAAAGACCAACTCAAAGGAGTAGAAAAGGAAATTACTAGGCATTACCTCAATCCCTTTTTTGTAAAATTTTCCTGAGAGAAGTGATAAAACATTATCAAGAGCCTACCTGATTATACATTATAGCCTGATTTTGAACCTCATTTATCAGTGGTTTGAGATCTTTCACACAAGCACGAGCAGTCTGGGCATGATCCAGTTGGTTTGCATCAAGATCAGTGTCCATCAGCATTCGCAGCTGACCTGTAACATGATTGGAAATAGTATCTTGTTGATTAATCTTGGCAGGATTAATACAATATATACTTTGTAATTGAAAGTTTTATTATACCTAAACAAAAATTCCAGTAACTTTTGCTACACACTTTGCCCAGGGGCGGAGCTAGGAATTTTGGTTTGGGGAGGCTGAGGTTAAACTATCTCATAGTGAGTCACAATTTAAGAAAAACTCACATATATGTTTTTGTGCATTGGTTTAATCAATGTAATTCTTATTAGCACTTAACAAAACTAAATGACCAATTAAGTATCTTAAGTTCATTTTCCCTTCTAGGTTTCTCTTAGTCCTTTTAACAACCATAAGTTCAAACCATTCAAGAAATTAAATATAAATATAACAACTACTTCTACAAGAAGATATAATATTTTTAGAAATTAAAAATAACAAAATCCTTTTAAGCAAATATGAAATTATATATAAAAATACAAGATGACTTTCACATTTGGTTGTTTGAGAAGAATAGCAGCCAAAAATGAAATTTTGAATAAAGCTTATCAATTGGTTTAATAAAAAAAAAGGAGAAGAATACTCGAGTACTTCTCAAGATCTTAAAGTCATTTTTGCTAGTTTTAAATAAGCTTGGCACTCTTTTTTGAGACAAATTATAAATTTTATGCAAAGAAAAGAAAGAATACAAAGCCAAAAGAATGGCCACAGCAAAATAGAGCAGGAAATATAGAGCAGGAAAAACAACAACGGGTATATTCAGTAAAAGAGAGCAACATTTACTAGCAAGTAGCAACAGATGCGGACAATAATATCAGCTTACAACATAGAGCAATATAATAACAATAAAGAGCAATATCAGCTCACACTAGATCAAAAGTATATATTGAAGCTTGGGAATTGAAAAAGTAAAACTTCTAATCAAGCAAATGGTCTGACGTGTGAAGGAGTTTCAACAGTAAAGGCTAATAATAAATGAGGAAAAATATTAAAAGATGAAAAACAAGTTTGGAAGGAACACTAAACATGTACAAATGGGGGGGGCCAAATAATTTTTCATGTGGGAGCTAGTTCTTAGAAAAATGGTTCTAGTATGCAATTTTACCTACTCTAAAATTTTTTTTAAACTTATAGGCCTAGTCACCAACGTAGCTCCGCCCCTAACTTTGCCACAACTCTACCATGTTGCTAACTGTGAGTAGTAGAGAAAAAGCGGTGGATCCATGTGAAAGTGACAGGCAGTTAGTTATAGTCTACCACATAAGATAGCTATCGTAAAGTACGTGGCAAAAGTTGTGGTAACAAAATTACTCTATACCTAAAACACCATTCATTAGAGTCCTGATCTTGTGGGAAACAGCTGTGAGAAACTGCAAGGAGAAAAACTCAGTGACAGGATAATTTGAAGAAAATTTATGTAACAAATAAATTTACAAGGAGATAGAAAAAAAAAAAGTGAAACTGTATGATCTAAAGCTGTGAATGCAAAAAATGTGTTACTGTGAGAAATATAGAGAATCATGCTGCAGTCATGAGTGACGAGTCACCTGAATCTTTCATTGCTAATGACAAAAGAACTACTCAAAAAAAATACCAGAACTAAAGTGCACCTGAGATTTTGCCACATCTGCAGCTTCAGCTCGAGCTTTGAGCTTTGTCATCATACGGCAATCCTCCTCCACTTTTGCAATTCGATCCATGGCTGCATACAAGATATATCCAGCAAGCAAAGTAATAACTAGGAGTCCCACTGATGTCTTTATTGCCATCCAAGGTAAAGGAGGTTTCTGCTTAAACCTGCAATCGAAGGAACACAATTAGAACTAAGGAAAAATATGTTACTTCTTATCTTAGGCTGACATTTAGACATGATAACACGTGGGAGCTAACCTGCAATGCATCTCATACTTCCGAAATGGATCCCCAAAATCAAGGTTGATAGTTTCCAAGAAGCCAGTATCAATAACTTCAGTAGCATACATGCTGATGGGAGAGGATGCATTAGTTGTATCATAAACATTCACAACAATCATTTGCTTGCTGGAAAGTTGGTACAGGAGCTTCTCCATTAGATATGTGACATCATACGAAGCTCCCAAATACCTTTTTAATAAGAGACCCCAGCACATGTATCAGTTCCAGCTCATTTATATCAACAGTATAATTCACAAAAATGAATAGGTGAGATTTAGGCCAAAAGAAATAAAGAAAATAACTGGAAGATAAAATTACCCCACAGTAGCTTCTATACGTTGCTCTGGCGTAGCATATGGAGGGAGGTCAGTGTTGTAGACAGCAAATATGACTACAACACCAAGGTGATTGGATTTCAATAGCATAAAAGGAGATGAAAGCACTCCTTTTCCGGTTGCCCTTGCTCGCAGGATGCTCTCACGATCTTCCTATGTTACAATTAAAAACAGCAATTTTTTGTTATATTAACACAATCAAATTGATAGGTGGAAAATTATAAGTGCTCTTAAAAAGTTGTGCCCAAACATAAATCTTTTCAAAAGACTCGCTAAGCATACCCCACCAAACAACACAGCACAAATCAAAAGCTTAAAATCAAACCCCAGGGACATCAATAAATTAAATTCCTCTGACAAACGTTTTTTTTTTTTTTTTTTTCCCCTTCTAATATTGAAACCCAGTAAATGGTTTCAATCAATTAATTTGGTCAATGTCCCGGTCAATAAAATCAACTAGGATAGCTGCATTACACAGAATATTGCATGTCAGCATGTGAGGTCCAGAGGCAGTTCTATAGCGCATCAGTTACAAGGAGTCTTAGATTTTTCTTGAGCTAAAATTGTGATCATAAGGTGTAGCATACTGCGCCAATAAAATTAGAGTAATAAACTGAATGTGGAAATAAAATTAGCTAAATCAAGTTCACCTTGAAAGACATCACGTCAACAGAGACAATATGGGAGATAGTTTCTTGAGAAAATATCACAGGAGCATATTCATCATGAATGGGTGCAGGATCCAGCTTTTCTATGTCCATTGTCTTGATTGTCCATCCATGCTTCTTCTCAAACAGCTCCCTTTCCGAGTGAGGAACTTTCAGAGCATAAGCAACATTATTAGTAAGTGGTCTCTCAAAAGCTGTTCTCTCAGTATATGCATCAAATGTTTTCTGTAATCAAAGAAAAAATTATGAGTTAATATCACTGTGATATGAAACTGGTATTGCAAGAGGTTACAGTTATGACTTGTTTCTTACATCAAAGCTATTTGAATTTAAAAATATATATATATATATATATATATATTATGCATTAAAGCTATTTGAAAATTTAAACAAATATATTCCAAACCTATAACAACACTTTCATCTTTTTAGTATAGTTTTGCCTGACTATCTACCCAACATTAGCATGATTTGCCTATTACGTATTAAAAACTAGTCTACACCTTATATATGTAATTTATCTACATGCAAACTATAAAAAAAATTTCATCCTTTTAGTACAGTTTTGCCTGACTATCTACCCATAACTATATGAAGAAACAAATAGGCATTAGCATATTTTGCCTATTATGTATTAAAAACTAGTCTATACTGTATTATATATGTAATTTATCTGCATGGTAGGAGAGTTTAAGAGTGCAGGGTCAGCTTTCTAAATCATTTAAAGTCCAAATAACCATTAGCTTTAAACAAGCCAATTGCTACATCAGATTCTTAAGTGATACTCGAAAGAAAACTCTAGAAAGAAAGCTCTGAGATGTTTACATATAAGTAAATTCATCAAACTAGCATTACACACACCTACAGAGCACTGAATATTATCTGTAATCATTAATCTACACACTCCTAAACACAGGCTGAAGTAGCAATAGACAAATAAAAAAACAAGGGTTACTTGCACTTCACCCACTTGAGGCCAACTCCATTAAACTTTGGTAATCCACCTCATCACTTTCCCCGTTTAAAACAAGAAATACATAAATAAATAAAAAAACAAGATCTAAAAGCATATTTGTAAAAATTTTGAAGCTTTGGCTCAAGAACACTCTTCCTCTTTGTAAGAATGTTCTTGGGATTTTTTAGAAAATAACTACAAAACCCAAACAATATTATTAGCTAGGCAACGTTTCAAACATATTGCATTTCTAACAATTCGACTTCAAATGAGTCGATTTTACTGTTCATATTGTCTATTTTTTGCGCCACGTAGATAAAAAAATCGAGTCCTTTATACTCATTTTTTATACATAGAAATCGACTTCAGCGGAGTCGTTTTCAATACAAAGAAAACGACTCCACTGGAGTCGTTTTCTTTGTATTGAAAACGACTTCACTGAAGTCGATTTCACTGTGTAAAAATTCAAAGAAACATTCACGTCATTGCCATTCCCTGAAAAAAAAACCTCATAACCTTCAAATCCAAAACGGAGTCGTACCCACTGATCCGATCCGATCACCTGAAGCTCGCCGGGGTTTGGTCAGAATCGGCGCCTGGATTCTTCGTGCTTCGACGTCGGTGTTGCTCGTCTGGGTCTGGTGAAATCGGCGCCTGGGTTCGCCGCGCCTGGGTTCGTCGGCACTCATCGGCGCCTGGATTCGTCGGCACCTGCTTGCTCGTCGGTGTTGCTCGTCTGCTTGCTCGTCGGCGCCTGGGTTCGTTTGCTGGGTTCTTCTGGGTTCGTCAGCGCTCGTCGGCGCCTGGGTTCATCGACGCCTGCTTGCTTGTCGGTGTTGCTCGTCTGCTTGCTCGTCGGCGCTTGGGTTCTTCTGTGACAACACAACTGAAGCTTAAGTGTGGAGCTCGTGGTGTAGGTGGGTTTATGGGCAAATCGACTTCAGTGGAGTCCTTTGGAGTCGTTTTCTTTGTATTGAAAACGACTCCACTGAAGTCGATTTCTATGTATAAAAAATGAGTATAAAGGACTCGATTTCTTGATCTACGTGGCACAAAAATAGGCGATATGAACAGTAAAATTGACTCCTCTGAAGTCGAATTGTTAGAAATGCAATATGTTTGAAACGTTGCCTAACTAATAATATTGTTTAGGTTTTGTAGTTATTTTATAAAAAATCCCAATGTTCTTGAGCCAATAAATCCAAACCAAGTTATCATATTAACACAACCCTCAAAACTCAGACAAAACCCATAAGTTCCTTACACCAGTACAACCCAGTGGAACCCAGAAATTTCAAACCAATTTCAAAAACTCCTCGAACACAGAAAAATAAAAATTAACAACATAAATCAGCAAAAAATAATAATAATAATAATAATCAAATATTTAACCCAAGACACAGCAAACCCATTTCAACTAAAACAAAAAATTTGAACTAAATTCACTTCAAACCCAATCATCTCAAACCTAGTCACCTCGAATCCAAGAAAATTGATCCAAACAACAAAACCCATTGCTTGAATCGAACCAAACCCATCAACAACTCATCAAACTCAGAAATTTTGAACTCACCTATTGAACCCAATCAATTCAAACCCAAGAAGCTCAAACTAGAAAACCCAGCGAACCTTGAGCTAACGACCATTCGAACCCATCACTTCGCAGACCCATTTAAATCCTAAAATCACTACACTCAAAACCAAAAGACCCAGTTCATTTGAATGACAAAAACCCAAACCAAAAGACCCCAATGATAAAGTCGCTATGAAGAACTTGGAAATTCACCAATGGTGATTGAGGAATTAAGAGAAAAGAATAATAGATTCTCATTGAATGATACACAGTCCTTGTTCTTATATACTTGAACAGATTGAGCAAGAAAGAAGGAAACAAACTAACTAATTAACACAGTAGTCCAATAAGGAACGGACATCCGGCAACTACACTATCACTAATTAACACAGTAGCAGTAAATAAAATACTAACTATGACTTGTAGCTTATATACACAATAACAGTAAATGGCTTGTCAGTAACCTCACTGCACAGCAACTTCATCTCAATTCTTTCTCTTCACTTCTATCTTCAAATATCTATGCCCATCTTGGAAAGAAGACTAAAGAACTGTAAGTAGCAGAGGGGTTTAGTGAAGAGGTCCGCAATTTTGGTGCTGGTATACGGAATGTTTTGATTATTCCGGCTTAGATCTTTTCTCTAATAACATGATAACCTAGCTCAATGTGTTTTTTTCTCTTGTCGAAAACTTGGGTTTGCAGCAACATAGAGAGCTGCCTTACTATCAAAGCAAAGAGATTAAGGTTGTGAGTGTTTGATGGTAAAACATTTTAGAAGAGCAATCAACCAAACTATCTCACTAGTAACACTGTCCATAGATCGTTACTCTGATTCAGCTGAGGACCTAGAAACAACTTGTTGCCACTTACACTTCCAGGAAATCAATGAACCTTCTAAGAAGATGCAGAAACCTGGGATGGATCTTCTAGTCTAGGGACAACTTCCCCAATCAGCATCACAGTAGGACTTTAATTGAAAAGTAGAGGTTGCTGAAAGGAATAAGTCCTGACCTGGAGTATCTTTCAGGTATTTAAGGACTCCATAAGCAGCTTTTAGGTGTGAAGATCTAGGACAAGACATGAACTGACTTTGCTTATGAACACTTTAGCTAATGTCAGGTCTGGTGAGAGTGACATACAATAACTTCCCCAACAGTCTTCTGTAAATTGATGGATTGTGTAACATAGCTCCTCCAGTGCTTGTGAGTTTCAGATGTTCCACTGGTGTGTGTACAGGTTTGCTGCCCAGTAAACCTGTTTCAGGTAGAAGTTCTAAGTTGTATTTCCTTTTGGCATAGAGAAATACCCTAGGAAGATCTTGCAACTTCAATTCCTAGAAAACACTTCAACACTCCGAGATCCTTGAGCTTAAACTTGTCATCCGAAAATTTCTTGAAATCATTCACTGTTGCCACATCATTGCTTGCAATCAAAATATAATCAACATATACTAGTATGATGATAATTGCATTGCCTTGAACCCTAGTGAAGACAGAATAGTCTGCTCTAGATTGTATGAAGCCTTGGCTAACTATGGTGGTTGACAACTTGGAAAACCATTCTACTTACTAAAGTCCATACAAATATTTTGTGAATCTACAAACCAGATTAGGCTCCCCTTGCTGCCAAACCCAGGAGAAGGAAGCATATGCACTTCTTCATCTAAATCACCATGTAAGAATGCATTGTTGACATCTAATTAGGTGAGATGCCAACCTTTGATGGCAACCAAAGCAAGAATTGTTTTAACTATGACAAACTTGACAACGGAGAGAAGGCTTAATAATAGTCTATGCCTTCAGTTTGTGCATACCCTTTGGCTGGCAACCTTTCTTTATATCTTTCAACTGAACTATCTGCTTGAAGTGTGGCTAAAACCCAAGTGTGTTTTTGACTTGTAAAGCAATGATTTCAGCATCCATGGGTGCCTGCCACTGATGGTCTTTTCATAGCTTGAGCATAAGCTGTCAGGCTATCTGTTGGTGGGTAAGGCAAATGTAAAAGCTTTATGTGGAGAAAATAGCTGAGTATAAGATAGGTAAGATGAAATAGGATATACCTTACCAGTTTTACCCGCCGCACAGGAAGGATTGGAATGGGTAAGTGAAGGTGAACTCTGCCAACTAACAATGATAGTCCTGAAGAGGTGGAAAATCAGGTTGGTCAACAGGTGGTTCTTCAAGAACAAGATTAGGTTCTGGAGGGATAGGATCCGGATCTGGAAATGTTCCAAGATCAGGAGGATCTGCAGGAGGAGAAAATTCTGCAGATTCAATGGGCTCAATATCGATGACAGGAGGCTGATTATAAGAATAATTGGGATCTTGTAAAATTGGAGGAAAAATGGGAGGAGAAGCAGAAGGGAAGTCCAAGATTTTAAGGGAAAGAGAGACTCATATAAAATGACATTTCTAGAAACAAAGCATGTTTTAGTTTGGAGATCAACCCAGAATATGAGAGGTAAGTTGGCTTGAAATCTTAAAGCTCTGACTACATTTAAGAGATGCTGGTGTTTCTTCTCAATCAGAGAGTTTTTTTATGGTGTTTCAACACAAGATAATTGATGGATAACACCTTTAGATGCAAAGTATGAAGTCATTGCAAACTCAATTACATTGTCGGATCAAAGGACCTTAATTTTAGTTTTATATTGAGTTTCAACTAGAGTGAAAATGGATTGAAGTAGGTGTGCCAGATTTGTTTTTCATGAGAAATCATGTACATCTGCTATAGTCATTTAAAATGCTAAGGAGGTATTTACAACCATTTAAAGTTGAAGAGGAGTAGGGACCCATATGTCACAGTGAATTAAGTGAAAGACAGATTCACTAACATGATTGTAATTGTTGAAGGGTAATTTCCTTTGCTTAGCAAGAGGAAAAATATGAGAAGTAGAAACATCTTTATTTGAACATGAAATTTCAGGTACAACAAAGTGCAACAGTTCAAGTCTATTTGAAGAAGGATGACCAAGTCTATAATGCCACTGACTGAAATTGCAAACAGCAGAATTGCTAGAAGCATAAATCTTATTTCAAGTAGGTAAATGAAAAGACTCAACTTGAGAAACCGCATGAGGAATGAAACCAAACTTGGACAGAATGGATGAAATGGTTTTATATTCTCACAAAAGAGCTTCAATTTTTTTTTTATAAATATGCTTTTAGATCTTGATTTTTATGTTTTTGTTATGTTTTTCATGTTTTAAACATATGTGATCTTAAATGGATAAAGTGATACTTTTCAACGAGTAAACAAGTGGCCAAATCACATTTGGGTAGAGTGTAATTAACCTTAACGGTTGTAATATGGCTTGACTTTGGAAATCAAAGTCAGTGACTTTGCCTACTTGGTATTGGAAACCAAGTCACACATGTGTTGCTTGTTTTGCCGTGAACAACAAGGACTAGTAAACCAAGTTCCACTTGGTTTAGGAATTGAACTAGCCGACCTTATGTAATATATACATGTTGGGTTATGCAGCTATTGTTTTAAATTGTATTGTGTGTGAGAAAGTGTAGTGCTACAAGACTAGTGCAAATACAATAGGGTGCTCTATTCTTTGTGTGAGAGAGTTAAGGGTGTATTTGGGGCTTGGGTCTTGTGAGAATGCTATTGTGCTACTATTGTAATCTCCTTATTTTATAGTGGAACTTTCTCTATCACCACTAGTGGATGTAGGCAATTGCCGAACCACGTAAATTCCTTGTGTCTGTTATTTTCTTCTCTATTCCTTTAATCTTGTGTTAGTGGGCGTATTTTCAAAAAGTTAGTGGGTGTATTTTCACAACAATTGGTATCAGAGCTCTAGGTTGGTTGATCCAATGGAGGTTAATGCTTCTATTACCAAGGTAAAAGTAGTTAAGTTCGACGGGACTAGTAACTTCGAGTTATAGTAGAGAAGGGTGAAAGACCTGTTGGTATAGCAAGGTTTAGTGAAGGCTTTGTATGGGAAAACAAAGAAACCAAAGAAGATGACCGATGACGAGTGGGAAGAACTCGAGATGAGGGTAGTGAGTACAATTTGGCTATGTTTGGCAGATGAGCTTACATACGATGTCATGGATGAGGTGTCAACTGCTGCTATGTGGTTGAAATTGGAGAGCCAGTATATATCCAAATCCCTCACAAATAAATTGAATCTTAAGCAAAAACTTTATGGGCTTAAGATGGTAGAGGGTATGGATTTGGCTCAGCACATCAACATGTTTAACCAAGTTATTAGTGACATGTTAAGGATTGATATAAAATTCGATGATGAAGATAAGGCAATGATGCTTTTCAACTCACTCCCAGCTTCCTATGAACACTTGGTTACAACCCTATGTTGGGGGAAGGAGACTCTAGAATTTAAAGAGATCTCGGGAGCCTTCAAAAACAGAATTCAGGTGAGAGTTCTGGAAAAGGGCTCATGGTAAAAGGTAATCAAGATCGTGGAAGGGAGAAAGACAAGGAAAACAGTTCTGCCAAGGGATATATTAAATCCAAATCCAAGAGCAAGACAGTAAAGTGCTATAAATGCCAATAGAATGGGGCATATACGGTGAGACTATCCACAGTGGAAAAAAGACAAGGAAGAAGACAAGGAAGGGTCCTCAAAATCTGCCAACATAGTGGCGGTAGATGTAGATTCAGATGGAGATTTGTGTTCTGTTTCATCAAATGTAGACTGGTTGATCGATTCTTCGGTTCTGGATTTAGCATGTTCATTCCACGTGACACCTCACAAGGACTGGTTCGACACTTACAGGTTAGTTAATTGTGGTTCTGTTCTAATGGGAAACAATACAATTTGCAAAGTTGTTGGAATAGGAACAATTAAAGTTAAGATGTTCAATAATGTTGTGAGGACATTAATGGATGTAAGACATGTTCTAGATTTGAAAAAGAATCCTATTTCATTGGGAACCCTAGACTCTAATGGTATTAGCTATTAGTCTGAAAATGGGATAATGAAAGTATCAAAGGGTGTTATGGTTATGATGAAGGGATAGAAAGTAGATGGCAGTATCTACAAATTACTTGGCAACACCATGGTTATGATGGAGTTGTTGCAGTTATTGAATCTGAGCAGGATGATACACTATTGTGGCATATGTGATTAGGGCATATAGGTGAGCGTGGTATGAGGGAATTGTAGAAAAGAAATTTGTTGGCTGGAGTTAAGTCATGCAAATTAGATTTCTGTAAATACTGCATTGTAGGAAATCAGTGTAAGGTGCAATTCAAAACTTCCACACACAAGACAGAAGCTATCTGGATTATGTTCATTCTTATATCTGGGGACCGTCAAAGGTTGTCTCTAGAGGTGGATCTCAGTATTACATGAGTTTGATTGATGACTATTCCAGGAAAGTTTGGGTTTACTTCTTGAAGAACAAGTCTAATGCCTTTGAAAAATTCAAGAAGTGGAAAGCCGAAGTGGAAAACCAAACAAGAAGGAAGGTCAAGTGCCTTAGAATTGATAATGGCACTGAGTACACGAATAAGGAGTTCTTGAGGTTTTGTGAAGAGCATGGCATCACGAGGCACTTTACAGTACCAGGAACTCCTCAACAAAATGGAAGAGCTGAGAGGCTTAATAGAATACTTGGAGAAATATCTGGGTGCATAAGACTGAATGTTGGGCTTCCTAAGGTCTTCAGGGCCGAAGCTCTGAATATGGTTTGTTACATCATTAAACAATCACCTAGGTTTTCACTCGACAGGAAAGTTGCTGAAGAGGTTTGGACTAGAAAAGAAGTTGATTATTCTTCGATAAGGATCTTCGAGTGTCATGCCTATGTGCATATTCCTAGTGAAGAAATGTCAAAACTTGATTCAAAATCAAAGAAGTGCATCTTTTTTGGGTTTAAGAAAGGTGTAAAAGGATACAAGCTTTGGGATCCGATTGCAGAAAAAGTGGTGATAAGCAAAGATGTTGTCTTTGATGAAAAGTCCATGATAAAAGCTTTCAAAAAGGAAGAGGAAATTTAAGTAGTGGGAAGTAGCAGTGACAACAGTAAATCAGTTGTGCAGGTGGAGCTAGATGAAGTGGAGTCTAAGCTAGAGAAGGAACCTCACAATACAATAACAGATAGGCCTAAATGCAACAAAAGACCACTGGTCAGGTATGGTTTCAAGGATATTGCTTCTTATTGTTTACTAATCAGTAGTGGAGATCCTTCCACATTTCAGGAAGCAACTGATAGTTCTGAAAGGTGCAAGTGGAAGGAAGCCATGGGGGAGGAGATGAAATCCTTTAATAAGAACAAGATTTGGGAGTTGTCAAAACTACCAAAGAGAAAGAAACCAATGGGTTGCAAGTGGGTGTCTAGAAAGAAGGATGATATGTTAATTACTGCTAAAAGCATGTGTGAGGTTGACAGACAAAAGTTTATGTTGCGCAATGAGTTTGACATGAAACTTGAACATATGTCAAAGATCCTAGATGTAAGTGCAATTGGGTGTTTGATGTATGCGATGGTCTACCCTAAGCTGGATTTGGCTCATGCAGTGAATACTATCAGCAGGTACATGGTGAACCATAGTATAGAGCACTAGAATGCAATGAAGTGGATATTCAAAAACTTGAAAGGTACTTCAGACCATGGGATATTGTTTGCACGGCAACAGGGTGATAATTCAGTGGTAGGGTATGTGGATGCAGACTATGTAGGCAAGGTGGTTGGCTATATTTTTACATTGTCATGCGGGCCTATCTGTTGGAGATCCACATTACAATCCCTAATAGTCATGTCTACCACTGAAGGTAAATACATGGCTGTAAGTGAAGCTGCAAAGGAAGCACTATGGTTGGATGAGCTAGTTAAAGAGCTTGGTTTGAATCAAGGTGGAGTTCAGTTGCATTGTGACAGTCAGAGTGTCATTTACTTGGCAAAACATTGGGTTTATCTTGTTGTGAAGTTCCACAAGAAAAAGGAGTTGATTGTTACAAAATAAATTTTTCTTGAGAAGGTTCACACTTCGAAGAAAGTGCTGATATGTTGACGAAGCCGGTTCCAAAGGATAAGTTCAAGCATTGCTTGGACTTGGTCGGTGTCTGTAGCTTGTGATAGCCTTAAGGAGCTATGGTGGTGGCGACAGAGGTGTTAGTTCGTGAGGCTTGACCAAACTCAAGCCAAGGTGGAGATTTGTTGTAATATAGCTTGGAAATCAAAGTCGGTGGCTTTGCCTACTTGGTATTGGAAACCAAGTCACACATGTATTGCTTGTTTTGCCGTGAACAACAAGGACTAGTAACCTTATGTAATATATATGTGGGGTTATGTTGTATTGTGTGTGAGTAAGTTAGTGCTACTCCTACAAGACTAGTGCAAATACAATAGGTGCGAGAGAGCTAAGGGTGTATTTGGGGCTTGTGTCTTGTAAGAGTGCTATTGTGCTACTATTGTAATCTTCTTATTCTATAGTAGATCTTTTTTCTGTCACCACCGGATGTAAGCAATTGCCGAACCACGTAAATTCCTTGCGTCTATTATTTTCTTCTCTCTTTCTTTAATCTTGCGTTAGTGGTGTATTTTCACAACATCAACAAAAAAAAAAATTAAGACAGATGGGAAATTTACCTGATCGATGGCAGAAGGATGTTTTCCAGGGTGATAGGTGGAGACTAGAATAGCCAAGGAATGAAAATGGTTCATGCTCACGCTAAACTTGTACTCCAACATTCGGGCATGCATATCACAGATGTTGGCTAGTGTTTCCTCCCTCCACAAAATGACTCCGTCTTTCAAGTGCAAAAATATCCCAATCGACGCAGTGATTTCAAACAAGACAAAAATTAGTAGGAGCATCTCCCTGCACTTCGCAGCACCTTTAGGAGTATGGGCTTGCTGTCGCCGCTTCTGCTGCTGAGCCACTGGCTGTTGCATTTGGGAGGTTGGGTCTTGTTTGAGGGGAGATGAGACGGGATCCATATCCCGTGCAATACCTAGGGTATTGCACGGTGTACAATACCTAAAATCTCAGCCATAGATCTAATCTAATGGCTTAAATCTTTGACACCTTACCAAATAACAAAAAGACTATTTTGCCCTTAAAAAATTTTCACCCGCCCGCTGTTTCAGTTTCAGCTCTAACTTTTCATAAACTCAAATTTTCTCTCTCTCTCTCTCTCTCTCTCTCTTCCCTACGCAGCTGCTTCTCCTGCAACCCATTCTCTACCTCTCCTTCAATCCGTTGTCACAGCAGCCCGGTACCAGTCCACACGAGGCCAAATCCCTCACCACCACCAGTGATGCTTGCCGCTATGCCGTTCTCCTCCTCTCAATCTCTCTCTCTCATCTGGGTTTCTCTGTTTTCTCCTTCTCTCAAGCCCAGCCGCGGCCCTAGGTTCTGCTTCCACTCACACCTATTGCCGTTGGTGGTGCCTCTCATCGGCGTCACAACCACTAGTGGCTGCAGG
The DNA here is from genome assembly GCA_032727855.1 of Quercus ilex subsp. ballota. Taxonomy (NCBI): domain Eukaryota; kingdom Viridiplantae; phylum Streptophyta; class Magnoliopsida; order Fagales; family Fagaceae; genus Quercus; species Quercus ilex. The sequence continues at coordinate 28,451,372 of CM064912.1, read as the reverse complement.
TCCAGCTCTCTTATTCTTTATTTTCTTTCTCTTTTATTTTTTTTTCAATTTTTATTTGCCTTTTAGACAAGACCGAAACCCCTTTGACACTCATTTTGTTTCATTTTTTTATTAGTTTGATGAATAACATTTTGTTTCAGTTTTGATTAGCTTGATGAATAGGTTTTCTTGTTTGGATTTCTGGAATTAGCAATAACTGTTATTATTGGCATTTTTAAAGCTGGTTTTTGGGTGGGCATTGAAGATGTTTGTTGAAATGCTTCATAGAGTTTTAGTTTATGTCTCTGTATTCTGCCTTTTTTTTTTTTTTTTTTGGATTTTTATGCTAAAATTGTTATGCTATGTGTATGGAAATTGGATTTTTTTTTTTTTTTTTATTAGCTTGATTAATGGGTTTTCTTGTTGAGTGTAAAGCTTGATGGTTTTGCTTGAATTTGAAAATTGGGGCTTTGCAATATGGCCGAATCTATTGTCATTCAATGAAAATGGGTTTTCTTGTAATTGTTGTGTGTATGGGTCTATTGGCTTTTGCATTTTGGAAATGTTGATACTAAATCTATGATTTTTTCTTCTGATCCTGATTTCTTTGCCTAAGAGTATCCATTTGTTATTCCTTAGTTTCTTTCACTGAAACAGAACTATGATTCTTAGCTTGATAATAATTTCTCAGTTTGAAGTTTGTCACAATGGATCAACTTGACTAGTTTATGACATACTGACTAGTTTGTCACAATGGATCAGTTTGACAAACTTTAAACTGAGAAATTATTATCAAGCTAAGAATCATAGTTCTGTTTTAGTGAAAGAAACTAAGGAATAAGAAATGGATACTCTTAGGCAAAGAAATCAGGATCAGAAGAAAAAAAATCATAGATTTAGTATCAACATTTCCAAAATGCAAAAGCCAATAGACCCATACACACAACAATTACAAGAAAACCCATTTTCATTCAATGACAACAGATTCGGCCATATTGCAAAGCCCCAATTTTCAAATTCAAGCAAAACCATCAAGCTTTACACTCAACAAGAAAACCCATTAATCAAGCTAATAAAAAAAAAAAAAATCCAATTTCCATACACATAGCATAACAGTTTTAACATAAAAATCCAAAAAAAAAAAAGAAGGCAGAATACAGAGACATAAACTAAAACTCTATGAAGCATTTCAACAAACATATTCAATGCCCACCCAAAAACTAGCTTTAAAAATGCCAATAATAACAGTTATTGCTAATTCCAGAAATCCAAACAAGAAAACCCATTCATCAAGCTAATCAAAACTGAAACAAAATGTTATTCATCAAACTAATAAAAAAATGAAACAAAATGAGTGTCAAAGAGGTTTCGGTCTTGTCTAAAAGGAAAATAAAAATTGAAAAAAAATAAAAAGAGAAAGAAAATAAAGAATAAGAGAGCTAGACCTGCGGCCACCAATGGTTGTGACGCCGATAAGAGGCACCGCCAACGGCGATAGGTGTGAGTGGAAGCAGAACCTCGGGCCACGGCTGGGCTTGAGAGAAGGAGAAAACAGAGAAACCCAGATGAGAGAGAGAGATTGAGACGAGGAGAATAGCATAGCGGCAAGCATCACCAGTGGTGGTGAGGAATTTGGCCTCGTGTGGACTGGTACCGGGTTGCTGTGACAACGGATTGAAAGAGAGGCAGAGAATGGGTTGCAGGAGAAGCAGCTGCGCAGGGAAGAGAGAGAGAGAGAAAATTTGAGTTTATGAAAAGTTAGAGCTAAAACTGAAACAGCGGGCGGGTGAAAATTTTTTAAGGGCAAAATAGTCTTTTTGTTATTTGGTGAGGTGTTAAAGATTTAAGCCATTAGATTAGATCTATAGCTGAGATTTTAGGTATTGCACGGGATATGGATCCGGTGAGACGCTTCTTGGAAGTAGAACAGAAGTCAAATAATGGGTTGTTAGATAAGTCGTAAACATTGGCGAATTGATCTATCATTTTTATTTTTTATTCGAAAATTGAAAACACAGGGACCGTGACGATCTACCTTTAACATTAACACATCTATTGAAAATGTTAAACACGCTTGTTGAATTTTACTATCAAATAAAAAAAAACTCTTATTATTTCTTGTGGATGAGGTCGTGAAGATTTTAATGTCTTTTTTTTTTTTTTTTTTTTCTTTTTTTTTTTTTTTTTTTTATGTTATGCATTTGTTGATAGAGCTAGGACCTAGGAGTGTAACATGGCACCAGAAAAATAACAATTCCACTAACAATCATATAATTTAAATATTATTTCGGTATTATTTTTTTGGTGCTAGCTTCCTAATAATTATGATATCAATAATTTGAAAATGCATAATATCATTTTATAAATACGAAAACCTGAATGGTAAAAATTTTTGACATTAAACTAAAAAAAAAAAAAAAAAAAAAAATCTGAACATGTGCATAAGGCATTCGAAGAGAGTAGTATTTTTATATGGGTTTGACTTATCTGTAGTACTTTTTTAACTGGAATCTCCTTTTGTTTTAATGAGAAACTGTCATATCACCCACTAACTAAATAGAATGTGAAGATTAAAACTCACTACTATTTGCTATTGTATTTTTAAAACAAAGAACACCTCCAGTTTAAAAATTACTAACAGTAAGCTAAACTTTTTTTATATTCATTAATGCTTTAGCCAAAAATATAAACAGTGTTAAAGTGGTTAAAAATCTAACAATGAAAAGTTAATTGTTTAAATAAACAATTCAAGGACTATATTTAAAACGTGAAAATTTTAAAAAGTGTAAATTAATATGTCAAAAATAATCATTCTAAACCATAAAAATAGAAAATTAAGGACTAACAAAATTTAAAGAAGTATTTATCTTATTAAAAAAAAAAAATAAAAGTTGAAGTCAAGAGCCCACAACAGTTGTTATGGATAATAATAAGGTGCAGGCGTGCAGCCAACAAGGGATAACTCTTTTTTTTTTTTTTTTTTTTTTTTTACAAGATAGAAATTCTACTATAGTCTAATTTAAGTGTATATGTGTGTGAAATTCCCTCTTGAAGACTTGAACCCTGACTCTTGCCTCCCACACCCCACAAGCACTTATACTTGTAAAGTAACCATTGCACCAAGGGTGTGCAGTGGTAGGATAATGTTAAATTAGCTAACTTAAATTCACAATCACTCTCAAATGGAGGAGATGAGGCTGAGAAAATTGAAGTTAAGCTCTAAATTATTTTCTATGCTAATGTGTTTAAATTAATTTATGTACGTTAGTTATCCAAAAAACTGTAAATTAAATTCAAACTAGAATTAAACATGCACTAGCCTTAACCATCAGGAAATAAGGGGAGTATCTCTGTGTGCAGCTGGTCCACGTGTTTCTCATCTTTTATTTGTAGATGACAGCCTTGTATTCTGTCAAGCTACGATTTCGAAATGTGTTAAACTTCAGTCAATCCTGCATCTTTATGAACAAGCATCAGGTTAGAACATTAATAGGGAGAAAACAAATATATTCTTTAGCTCGAACACCTCAGTACAGGCCCAACAAGCTATTCAAGCTTTCTTGGGTGTTCTAGCAATTTAGAGATATGAACAATACCTCGGTCTACCGTCGCTAGTTGGTAGAGATAAAAAAGAAGTCCTTTAGTATTATTAAGGAAAGAATCTGGAAAAAACTCAAGGGGTGGAATGAGAAGTTATTGTCTCAAGTAGGTACGGAAATACTCATCAAGGCAGTAATTCAAGCAATCTCGACTTACATAATGTCTTGTTTTAAGTTGCCAAAAGGTCTTATTAAGGCTATTGAAACCTTTATTAGGAAGTTTTGGTGGGGATACAGAGGTGAGCAGAGGAAGATCCATTAGGTTAGTTGGGAAAAACTTTGCCTCCCAAGAAATGAAGGTGGTACAGGTTTCCGAAAATTGAGTAAATTCAACGACTCCCTACTTGCTAAGTAGGTTTGGAATTTAAGCTCTCAGGAAAATTCTCTGCTTTATACAGTGTTCAAAGCAAAGTTTTTTCTTGATTGTTCTATCACGGATTGTGATAATTCAAATAAGGGTTCTTATGCTTGGAATAGCCTTTGCCAAGCGAGACATGTCATAAAGTTGGGTTCTGTTTGGAGAGTTGGCAATGGATAGTCTATACAGATTCAAAGGGATAGGTGGTTACCAAAAATCTCGTGTTCTAGAATAGCTTCTCCCTGTAGATGCTGCATTTTATACCTCTTACGACTCGGGGCCCCGTTGCCTAATGATGCTTAAACTCTAAGGTCCAAGGTCAGTTTAGATTCCAATCAACTATCAAATTGACTTGAGAAGTGTTCAAATGGAAAATATAACTTTTTAAATGAGAAAAAATCTATTTTTGGAAATAAATGACCAAAGTAGCCCTCGGCCCACATACGTGGGCAGCAGCTTGCATACATGGGCCAAAGCATGCGTATGTAGGCACATTCCTACATACGCAGCTAGGGTTTTAGAAGTATGGAAAAGGCAAGTTTTCTGTAATAATGGTTGAGGTTTGGAATAAATCCCACATCATCTGGGCACCATTCCAAACCCCATTTTTTCCACTTTAAAAAGCCTTATATGGTACATTTTCAAAACACACAGAAATCCCACGGGAAAAACCTAAGATTCACTAGAAAATAGTGAATCAAAAGGGAGTTTTTCACAAAACACCCTCAAGTCAATTTTATTTGATTGAGACCTTTTTTGCCCCAATCCTTTAATGTTGCTAATCTCTTGTTTAATGACTTGTGATAGATTTGACTGAGGGAAACGGTCAAAATCAAAACTTGGGAACTCCTTTTTGAGGTATTAAGCTTCAATCTTTCTTTTCTCTTTTAGCCTTTCTATTGCTATTTATAACCTGTTTGTTTAGAGTAGGTTTATGTGTTTTTTGCATGTTATGAGCATGTTAGGTTGTTAGAATTAGGGTTTCTTTTATGCTCTGTTTTTTTTTTTTTTTTTTTTTGTGTTTTTGGGTTAAGGTTTTGAACAAGTCCCACACGCGCATACCCTAAGCATGCGTAAGCAGATTAAACCCTGCATACGTAGGTCTCTGGCTGCACACGCAAGTACTTGCCTAGAAACCCTAATCCTGATTTCTTATGTTGTTTGATTTGCTTACTTTACATGTTTTATCCCTGTTTAAACATTTTTCATATGTTTATGCGTATTTGAGTCTCTACCATTGTATGCTTGTTGTCTTTAACATGCATATGTTAGGGTTTTATGTTTGTTTCTTGCTTCAATGCCATGAACTTGCATTCACATGCCTATTCATGATGCCAAAGGTGTTGAGGTGCTGCAAGGTAAGTAAGGTAAGTCATGCATTCACATGAACATGCATGTTGATTGTTTAATCCTCACTTGATATATGTGTATGAAGTTGATGCCTTGTTTTAATTTATGATATGATTTGCTTTGCTGCCATGGTTAGGTTGCTGCCTTGCCTTGAGATGTATGATGGGGTTTCATATGCTAGGGTTTCTCATATGTGTTTGGCTCTTTATTGCTTTATGGATAGATGTGTTTTGGGATGGATGATGCCATGTTGTATGTTAGATGCATATGCTAGTGTGTTTGTGAATTTGGATACAAAGTGTTGAACATGTTTTTTGACAAGGTTAAGACAAAAGACACAACAATGGGAGGCTAACCTTAGGGTTAGGTGATCTTGGGTGCCTAAAACCTTCCCAATAACGTACCTAAACTCCGAACCCATACTCTAATAGTAAGATCAAAGGTCCTTCCTTGAAAGGATGCTATAGATATGGTTTCCAAACCATTGCAAAAACTAGGTAGCGACTCCAAAATGACCTCTTGTGTCCACACTCCCCTATTGGTTTTATCCCTTGAAGCTAGAGTTTGTGATCTAATTAATACTAAGGCACATACCTGGAAGGTTGATTCGGTTAAGCAAGACTTCATAGCCCAGGAAGCTAGCGTTATTCTCGGTATCCCACCGAGCTTCCCAAATGTTGCAGATAAGCAGGTTTGGCTCCCTACCCCTCAAGGTACCTTCTCAACTCGCAGTGCTTATAAACTCCTTGCTGGTGCCAACAAACAGCTGCTACCATCTTGCTCAAATCCTGATCAAAACCATTTGATGTGGAATAGAATTTGGAATTTACAAGTTCCCCACAAAGTCAAGCACATGATTTGGTGGGCTACACATAATGCTCTCCCTACTCTCTGTAATCTCTAGTGAAGAAATGTTGTTAGCTTAGTTCTTTGCTTCAATTGTAAATTTGACAGTGAAGATATAATGCATGTTCTATGGAGTTGTGCTTCCCTTATTCCCATTTAGGAGACAAATGAAGTGGCAGCAAAATTACTCAGGTATAAGTTTTTTCTGTTTGATGACTTGTGGGAGATGTTATTGAAGATGAGGGAAAGGTTAGATGTTAACCTTATGGCCATGATTTTTTGGTTTTGTGAGAGACCGAAACTTTTGGTGCTCTCAGAAAAGGGGTTTAGGCATCGACACCTTCCTTTTTCAAGATCATATGGAGTCGTCACTTATTTTATAAGTAAAATAAGAAGACTATACAAAAGATTACAGAATGTCTTGAATAATACATGTAAGGTATAAGAACCCCATCTGATTGTATCCTTACCGCGGTGCCTGGCGCGGTGCGGTTTTGTCCTCGTCCCCGAGTGCAAGACCAACCAAGGGCTAGACCTTGTAGTTGTAATCCCACATCGGTTAGAGAGAGCGCCCCACTACCCTTTATAATGCTTCAGGAGCTTGGGTAGTGTACCACTACTCACATGTGAGTAGTGGTACACTACCCAAGCTCCTGAAGCATTATAAAGGGTAGTGGGGCGCTCTCTCTAACCGATGTGGGATTACAACTACAAGGTCTAGCCCTTGGTTGGTCTTGCACTCGGGGACGAGGACAAAACCGCACCGCGCCAGGCACCGCGGTAAGGATACAATCAGATGGGGTTCTTATACCTTACAAAAAGCGCTTTTTGGGGTTGGGATGAGCCTTAGCTTGCCACCGCCCCATCTAATTGTTGTCCATCCACGGTGCCTGTCGCGGTGTGGTTTTTGCCCCTCGTCCCCGAGTGCAGGACCAACCAAGCAAGCGCTTAGCTTGGACTTGTAATTGTAATCCCACATCGGATAGAGAGAGCGCCCCACTACCCTTTATAATGCTTCAGGAGCTTGGGTAGTGTACCACTACTCACATGAGTAGTGGTACACTACCCAAGCTCCTGAAGCATTATAAAGGGTAGTGGGGCGCTCTCTCTATCCGATGTGGGATTACAATTACAAGTCCAAGCTAAGCGCTTGCTTGGTTGGTCCTGCACTCGGGGACGAGGGGCAAAAACCACACCGCGACAGGCACCGTGGATGGACAACAATTAGATGGGGCGGTGGCAAGCTAAGGCTCATCCCAACCCCAAGTGAGTAGTGGTACACTAGCCAAGCTCCTGAAGCGTTATAAAGGCTAGTGGGAGCGCACTTCTAACCGATGTGGGATTCCACTTGTCCAAGCTCCGCGCTTGCATGCTAGGGCCATACTCGGGGCGAAGGCAAAAACCGCACCGCGCCAGGCACCGCGTACGGATAACAATTAGATGTGGGTCGAAAAATTCTTCACCTACAATACACATTCTCATTAATTTGAAATAAATATGACTTGATAGAAAGAACGATACATGGCTTTGTTCCTATTTACAATCTAGTTAAAAAAATACAAGGCCTTGTTTTCTAGTTACAATCTACCCAAAAGAAAATAAGACACTCTTCTACAAACCTAAAATTCTCAAATCCGGGGGCTAGGTTACAGGATGGGAATTTGTTAGGCACCCATCCTGCCCAAACAAAGTTTGGTCTTCTAGACTTTTAAATGACCTTTTAAATACCCATTATAAAATGACTTGCAAATTGTTGTGTCAATATTCCTAGATCTATGGTTGGTTAATGCGCAAAATACTAGATTTGTTGTATTTATGCAAGGAGAAATCAATCTGAATTTTATATTTATGAAAAGATAGAGTTTTTTTTCTTTCTTACGAGAAGTTTCAAATTAAGCAAAAAAGAATTTTTTGATAAAAAATTCAAATATGATTTTTCAAAATAGCAAGGAATGGATTTTTTAAAAAGAGTTCCCAAATCTGATTTCTTAATTAAAGAACAGAATGAATCTCCAAGAGGGAAATCCAAATCTGATTATTTAATTAAGAAACAGAAAGGTTTTTAAAAGAAATTGCAGATCTAAATTTTCAAAAAAAGAAAGTGTAAATTATTTTAGAATAAAATTTCAAATCTGATTTTTGTGTTTGGAAAAAAAAAAAAGAGTTTTGAAAAATAAATTCAAATCTGATTTTTTTGGTTTAGAAAACAATGGAGATTTTAAAAAATAATTCAGATATGATTTTTGTTCTAGGAAAAGAATGGAGATTTGAAAAATAAATTCAGATATGATTTTTAGTTTAGAAGAAGAATGGAGATTTGAAAAATAAATTCAGATCTGATTTTTGTTCTAGAAGAAGAATGGAATTTTGAAAAGTAAATTTAGATCTAAATTTTATCCTAGAAGAAGAATGGAGTTTTGAAAAATAAATTTAGATCTGATTTTTGTTCTACAAAAAGAATGGGGTTTTGAAAAATAAATTTAGACATGATTTTTGTTTTAGGAAAAGAGTGGAGTTTTGAAAAATAAATTCAGATCTAATTTTTGTTTTGCGAAAAGAATGGAGTTTTGAAAAATAAATTCAGATCTGATTTTTGTTCTACATAAATAAACAAAAATAATATTTCATGACATGCATTACATAATTACATGAACAAAACTGACATACATAAACAAACATTCATCATGTAACCGTTTGAAAGAAAAAATCTAAACAAATAAAAGAAAGAACATGTAAGAAAAGGAATGGAAAATAGCATTAATTTCATGGAGGTACAAATGAGAAGATGGAAACTTACTTGGATCAATGCATCAATGAATATTGCAAGGGAATGGGGAAATCACTTTAGAGTTAGAGAGAGGATGAGGCTCTCTAAGTCCTCTAGAGATTGTGCTTAACAGAAAAGAAAGTCCTAAAGTTGAACTTCCAGATATGAATCAAAGTTGAACTTCCTAAAGTTGTCCTAAAGTTTTGTGCTTAGAAATCAAGCTAGGTCTATTCAGATATGAATCAAAGTTATTAATTTCGTCCTGTTCCGACCGGGATGGCCGGAAAATACCGTTCTAGCAAGTAAACCGAAATGGTATATCCCCTTGTTCCACCTCGGAACAAATTCCGGGGTGTTCCGGCTGTTTCGGGTGATTTCAGACAATACCGGTCGAAATTATGGATTCGGCTGGAATGAGTTTCATGTGAAAAAAAATTGACAGAATATAAGGAAAAATCTTATGACCCACGGTGAGGGGGAAAAAATAAAAGGAAGGAGGAGGAGGTGAGAAGAAAAAAATCAAGAGAAAAAAAAAATCAAGAAAAGCTCACGGTAATGAGATTTATCACTTATGTATGCTTCCTCTTAGAAGTTAGAACCCATGTATTTGCAAAGACTCCACTAGAACCCAGCTGAGAAGATCTTTTAGAAGTGAACTTGAGATGGTGTTTCAAACTTTTAGCAAAGTAAGGGGTAGTGTTTTATTTGCTTTATTGAGTTGACCACACAATCTAATTTATAAGTTAAAAAAAAGATGAAATAGTATAGAAAGTAGAAATAGGAAGTCATTGAAAAGACAATCACATGAGGTTGGTAATTTCTTGGAAGCTTCCTATTTTACAATGCCCAACATCCATGTTTATTTACCAAAAAAAAAAAAAAAAAAACCCAACTATTCTGATTTAATTAAAAAAAAAAAAAACCATCTAACTACTTGGATAAGTTGATTAAGATTTCTTTTCAAACCTCTCTATTGATTTCATTAGTTAATGTCAAAATAATTGTAATAATATATATATATATATATATATATATTAGTGGGTAATTCCGAAACAGTATAAAATGGTATGCTGAAATAAACTGGTACCGAGATATTCTATTCCAATAGACAAACCGAAACGGTATTCATAACATTGATATGAATTAGGCCAAATTTTTATCCCTAAAAAATTGAATCTGATGTGTTTTGGCTTGATCTAAAAGTTTCTGGGTTGGGCCTCGGAGTGTGCCAATCGGCATAATGGAAGTGCCGATCGGCACTTGCCATGTGCCGATTGGCACTCCAAGAGTGCCAATTGGCACTCTCAAGTGCCGAGCCTATTTTCCTCTTTCAGTTTGATTTGGACTCTTTTTTAGGGGTTTTCTGAGTCAGGAATTGCACTTGGACATATTTTCAACTCATATTCCAAAATAAATCCATTTTATTTTGATAATTAGATCCATAAAATAATAATTATCTGAAAGATAATTATTTAAAAAAAAAAACGCAATTATCAACAACTTCCTTGTTATCTGATTATCCATTTTATTCCTATGCAACCAAGCTTGTTTCTAATCAAATCCAACAGCCAATCACATAAATAACTTAATTAATTTCAATTTTTGACCAATTAGAATTAATTTTAATTAATCACACGTGACTAGCTTCACCCAAATAGAATGCATGCAGACCGTGAAAACTTGATTTTGTGATATCTTTCAATCCAATGGTCCAAGTTGGGAATCGGGCATATCATCACAATCGTTAGAATCTCAAGATCATTTTTATAATATGTGATTAATGATTTAATGCATGAAATGCAATTATGATTTTTGGGTATTTAAAATGGTCATTTCAATCATCTCCCAATATTAAAATATGGGTGCAAAATTGAGTGTCTACAGAATGCCTCTCATTGACAGAGCTTGAAAAGCGAATGTCAATGCAAAACAAGATTTTAGGAACCATGATTTAATCGAGGTTGATTTTTCAAAGATTTCCTAACCCTAGAACCTAGAATCTTGGGACATAGAACTAGTGTTTTACTTTCTTACAAAATGAGAGCAGTCTAGAATGCTCGCTTTGTAGGCTTAGTTTGCCCCAGGCAAAAAATACAAGCCACTGATCTCATTTTGGGTGCTAAAGCGTCGCGGTGATCTTGAAATCTGTGGGAGCCCCTCAGGTTGCACCTCTCTGGTGTTAAAGTGCATTGTTGTGTTCGGATCCTTTATAAGAATTTCTTATATTGCTGAGTGTGATCATACCAACACTAATACACTGGATTCCATTAGAACTCTGCAGTTAAGCGTATTTGGGCAAGAGTAGTATTAGGTCCAAAATGACCACAAAAAAAAAAATTATTGAATAATAATAATAATAATAATAATAAACATTATTATCACGCGATTTGACTGAATTTATTATCTAATTTAAGGTAAATACTATCTCTTTTAATTTTATCACAGTATAATGTGAATAACAAAATATAAATTATTTAAAAAAAAATTTTAGAATTATTACTCAATGTGACATGAGTTCCAAAACCAATATTAGAAAGTTCTAAACCCATACATTTTCCAATTAAGTGATAAAAATGCAATTTATGTATCCTCCTATGTTATATATATTCGAAAATTTGCTACTACATTAGTCTTTATGATGATATTGTTCCCTTTTAAATAAATTTGATGCTAATAATTGGATGAAGGGAGTGGTTGGTTTAAGAGACTTAAAATTATAAATTGTTTATAATGTATGAAGTATGAACTGTTCCTCTTTTGAGAATCTTCTGGCATGTTTGTACTTTGTAGGCAAGCTAACACGTATTAATGAAGTGAAGGACTCAATGGAGACTTGTAGATAAAGCTACGAGAGGATCTATTAGTTGCTTCCTTTAATATTTGCTTGTAATAAATAATAATACATCTTATGCTCTGAAAAATAGAATAAAAGTTCAATACCACCAACCTTATAGTTGAGTGGTAAATCAGGGGTTCAAACGAACCCCTGCGCCGGGCAAAAAAAAAAAAAAAAAAAAAATCATTTATATAGATCTCAACAAATTTGAAATAAACTAGTACATAATGTTTATTGTATTTAGATCTTACTTGGAGTTCACTTAACAACAATAATTCATATGTTGATTGTATTTAAAAACAATAGATGATTTCAAAGATTTAATCTTAGCAATAATAATTAGTATCTTCATCGTATTAATAAATAATATGCAATGAACTTATAGTTTATCTTATATGAGAAACGCTATGTTCATAATACATTCATAATAAAACCTAAGTGGCAGATTGTTACTAGCTGTTATTGATGAGGAAAAAAGTAATTTCAGTAGTGAATTTAAATTAGAACTAATAACAATGACGGTATAATCATGCCCTTTGGTTCACCATTTACAAGAATAGAATACGAAACTGAAGTAATGCACTCCATAATCAACTCCACCCAAGACTCCTGGAATCCCAATTTGAGAAGGATTTGCTCAAGAAAAGACCATTCCACCTTGTCATATGCCTTGATCATATCCAACTTCATAGCTATGAAACCTTTTTTCCCTATGCAATTCGTCTTCATATGGTGTAAGGACTCAAAAGCAATTAAGATATTATCTGAGATCAATCTATTTGCAATAAAAGAACTTTAAGCCTCTGAAATTATGGAGTGAAGCATAGGTTTAAGATGATTTGCTAGCACCTTACTAATAATTTCATAGATCACATTGCAAAGGCTTATAGGTCTATAATCAGTAACTTTCTCCAGGTTATGAACCTTAGGGATTAATGTAATAAAGGTATGATTAATAGATTTCAGAACATACCCCGAATTTAAACTAGACAACACAACCTGAGTAACATCCATACCTATGTCCGTCCAGTAAGTTTGATAAAACAGTGGGAGCATACCATCTGGGTCTGGAGCTTTAAGTGGTGCCATCTGCCTTATAGCTTCACCAACCACCTCACTAGTATAGGGTTTCCCAAGCTCCGCTCTCATCTCATCAGTAATCACAGATTGAACTCCATCCAAAATGCAATCTAAATCCTGTGGGTTAGAAGAGGTAAAAAGTTTAGTATAGTAATCAACAAAGAGGGCCGAAACAGCCCCTTCATCCTCTTGCATCAGTCCTTGCTCATCCCGTAACCCCTTAATAAAATTTTGCCTTTTCCTCTGTGTTGCAGACCCATGAAAAAAACGAGTATTTTGATCCCCATTCTTCAACCATTGAATACGAGACCGTTGTTGCCACATTTTTTCTTCTTTATCATATAAAACATTTATCTCTTTCTTCAGCAGATCAACCTCCTCACAATTCCCAGATCTGGCCGAGACATCTTCAGCCCTCCAAAGCCACTCCTTGAGTTGCTTGATACTACTCTTCACATGCCCAAAGTGTTCCCGACTCCATACTTTTAGACCCTGTTTACATTTTTTCAATTTCAATGTCGTGGCATACATAGGAGTTCCACTAGGAGAGCAATCCCAAGCTCAAGTGATAGCATCTTTACACCCTGGATCTGAAACCCACATAGCTTCAAATCTAAAAGGTTTACTACGCCACTTATGATGCTCCCTACCTGCATCCAAAGACAAAAGAGTGGGATGGTGATCTGATGTGAAACAATTTAAATGTCTTACCCTACCGGTGGGAAATTTAGTCAACCAATCATAATTTGCAACACCCCTATCCAATCTCTCCCAAATCATTTCACCCCTTCGTCTCCCTCTCCAAGTGAAATCCGAACCCGGATATCCCAAATCAACAAAACCACATAAGTCTAAAACCCCCCGAAAGTTTTCCATTAAATTATGAGCTCTTGGTGCCCTTCCTTTCTTATCTTGCACTTCAAGCAATTCATTGAAATCTCCAAAGCAACACCATGGAAGCTTAGGTTTTGAATTCAGCATACGAGGCATGTTCCACCCCTAACTCCTACGACTTGCCTCAGGTTCACCATAGAATCCAGTTAATCGCCAAGCATCTTCCGAATTGCCATGAATAATGGAATCAATATGGTAACATGAAAAACTATCCACCCACACCTCAATCCCCTTTTTCCAAAGAAGAGCCAAACCTCCTCCTCTACCATCTGTTGGAACTGTAAAACAACCTACACACTGAATCCTATCTCGGACCCACAACATGTACTCCTTAGATGACCATGTTTTTTTTTATAAAAACACAATTATGGGATCTTGAGCTTGTACAATATCGACAAGCTCTTGAACTGCACAATGGTTCCTAAGCCTTCAGCAGTTCTATGCTAAGAGTTTCATGGCTGTCGGCAGGGCTGAGCATCAGCCTCCACTGTTGAATTATTAGAAAAAATTGCCCGCTTCTTACACCTTTCAGTTGCTTCCTCTAAAACATCATCCTCATCCTGCCTTGGCCTTTTAGACAAAACCACCTCCGAAGGTGCATGGACCTCAGAAGCTTTCATAGGAACTCGGTTAAACTTAGGCCTAGTTGAATTTAGTGAGGTAGCCTTCTCTTGTGTGAACAAGTTCTTCAAATAAAGAGCTGGTCCTACCAATCTAGAGCCCACCCCGTCCTGAGCAATCTCCAAATCACCCTTCACATTATCAAACCGAGACAAATCACCATCTATCTCATCCAGCTGGGCCTGAAAAGAGGGTGAAGCAACATTCGGCTCTATTAAATAGCCCAAACCCGAGACCAAATTCCCATCTACCCGAGGTTCCGGCATCACCATTGTAACTACTTCATCATCCCAGTCATACGAAGCTTGCTGTCCAACCTCATTTGTCGTCCTCAGAGCACTATTGCCTCCAACCGAGTCCCATTCTCCATATTTTCCTGTTGGTGAATTTGGTGCAAACTCCCCTTGAACTTCATCCTCATAACCTGTAACCCGGACAATTGTTCACTTAGCCAAATTCGGAGTATTAGCTCGCAACCATGGTCCAAATTGCTGATGCTTTTCCGGCATGACTCCCTTTCTATTCTGCCAAAGTGAGCACTCCCAATCCTGATGAGTCAGGCGGCCACACCAGTAGCACAGATTGGGCAAGCGCTCATATTTGAAACTGACCTAACTCACATTGCCATTACTGAACTCAACCTTCCTTCCTCTGCTTAGGGGTTTTGTGATATCAATAGACACCCAGACTCGCAAAAAATTACCCCCTTCAAAATCCTCAGCTTCACTGGACCCCGGAATCACCTCCCCTGCCACTCAAACAATATCGGACGTCATTTGCATGTTCATACTACCTAATGGAAGGTCATGGACCTGAACCCAAAACCTAACGCTGTCAAAAACCAAACCCTTCACCTCTGCCGGCCTCAAAACTCTCTTCAGCGCCACCAAGTTTTTATCAAAAGACCATGGCTCGCCCGCAATAATTCTCACAATATCAGTTTCCTCCTTGAAAACAAATAGGACACAATGGTTTCCCATATCCCTCACCTCAAAACCCTTCTTAATGTGCCAAAGCAACTTGAAAGTTCTTGCAATCGCCTCCATACTAAGTACTTGTCCAGTGAAAAACCTTGCCGCCAATAAATATGGCCCTTCCATACTACTCTCACTCATCCTATACTGGTTTCCCTCAGATTCAGACAAAGAGAAAGTTTCCCACATAGCCGAAAGCTTCTCCATCACCTCCTCATTGTATTGATAACCACGTTCCTCTACTAAGAAAACTGAAAAAAAAAAACAACAGAAGCCTAACTCAGAGAGTAGACACACCTTCCACAACCGCGTAGGGTTACACACGTTCGCCAGGGCAGAGAAACTCTAGAATATTAAGGTTTTTTTTTTTTTTTAACTATTAGCCTATTATGGCTTGAAATTTTAGGTTCACGCAAATCCATGCGTTGCGCGTAATAATTATTTTATTATAATTTTATTATTATTTTTTTGCAATTTAAACTAATTTAATAAAGAGTAATGTATTTCGTAATCATATTTTTATTTATTATAGGAACAATCATAAATATAATATAGGAATAATCATAAATCATAAATATAAATTTTGTCGTACCAAAATGAAAACAATACAATTTTTCTCAAAAATTCAAAAGGCAAGTTAACGAAAATTTTCATTTTTTTAATAAAAATTATTTATAACATTTTGTGAATCGTTAAAAAGAATATAAACTTTGAAAATTATTTTTTTAGTTTTAAACAAACTTTCTCAAACCTTATTTTTTCTGCCTACAATCCAAAACACCGAAAAATGTAACTAAGAACATTTATAAAACTTAACAATGATTAATCGGACCAATTAGGAAAACAATTTGTTGTAATTTCATCCACCCAAAACATATTATCAAATAAACAATTATTATCAAAATCTAAGAATTAAATTTCTATATATGCATTGTTATAAATTATAAAATAATAATAATAATTAAAATAAAATTGCAAAAGCTAAAATTTGTCACCCATCGATTATATTCGTTTGTTTAACCTTTGCTTTGCTCTAAATAAATGACATTATAGTATACTTCTAATAGAATTATTAAAAATACTTTGTCCACCATAAAGGATTAAAGAATAAACAAAAATTAGTAAAGTCTCATAGTTTAACATCTAAATTGAGCACTATAAAAAATCATGCTATATAATAGAAGAAATATCAACTTACAATAAATAGCAAATTATCCAAATCATGTTATGTAATAGAATAATATTATATTTTTATATGCTATACTTAATTCTTTATAACACAATAGGATAACATTTAACAATAAAAGAGAACAAAAAATAAAACAATTTAAAAGACAAAACTAAATCGCATTAACCCAAAGTAAAGTTTTAAAAAATATAAAAAATTATCAACCTAAAGTAGATATGCAAGAAAAATAAAAAAAATCCACCAAAAATTTGTGTGTGAGAGAGAGAGAGAGAGAGAGAGAGAGAGAGAGAGAACATTTTTGTTGTGAGGGAAAATTATGCATAGAATGAAAGAGATAGTGACAAATTTATAGTAAGAGGGTGTAAATAAGAAAAGATAAAAATAAAGGAAGATGAAGAGAAATAGGATGAATGATATTAATTTAGAGGGTAGTGGGGAGATGAAAAGGTAAGGAAGGGAGAAAGGTTGGAGAAGTAGTGAGGACACGAAAAAGTAAGGAAAGGAGAAAAGTTGGAGAAGTGTAAATATTAAAAAAACAAATGTTAAAAACAATTATAGGAAAATTGGGGGAAAAAAAAAAGATATTGATGTGGACGCTAATGTGGCTCAACTGGAGCATAGCAATAATAAATGTTATGCTTCAGCTTTTACAAATAATATAAATTTGTTGGATTTATGTGATATATTTTGTACATATGCATATGCACTAAATTAAGTAATGCCTGAATACTTTATTGAATATGATTTTTTTTTTTTTAAATAAATACTTTATTGAATATGATTATGTAGACACTCAATTTTGCACCCATGATTTAATTAAGGAGAATGACTTGAATGATCATCCATGTACTTTAAAAAATTATGATTGCATTACATACATCAATTTGTTCATGCATTAGTTTGTCTTTGCATTACATGCATCAATTCATTCATTGCATATCATAAAAATGATCTTAAGATTCTAACGGTCGCAATGGTGTTTCTGATTTTCAAATCGGACCATCGGATCGAAAGATATCGCATGATCAAGTTTGCACGGTCAACATGCATGGCATCTAGCTAAAATCGACCACACATGATCAATTTAAATTAATTCTGATTGGTTAAACAATTAAAATTAATTAAATAATTTTGTGATTAGTTGATAATTAGTGTTTAAAATAGGATTACATGCATATGAATAAAAGGAATGATTGGATAACAATAAAATTGTGGATAATCTGAACTTTATCAAGATTTATTTTAGGGTATTTATCTACAAGATAATTGTTCTTAAATAGCCTAAATTATCCAGAAAATAGATGAAAAATCATAGACGGAGGATAAAAACACATCTAGGTATAAGGACTGGTCAAAATACCCTAGAAGAGGAGTCCAAATGGCACTCGAACACGAAAGTGCGTTCGGGGTCCAAAGGCCAATTCAGCACTTTTGGAGTGCCGAATTGGCATCTTTGAGTTTTTGGCCTAACAGCCTTCGGGTGACAATAAGGTATATCCTTTTCAATCTTTTCGCAAAAGGATGCGTTCGGATTCAAACCCTAATCGTCTGTACCTATTTTTTAGAGTCTTCTGGCTTCTATAAATAGAGACTGAACCTCATAATTTAGAACATTTTTTTTACGCTCTGAGAGGCACACATTTTGGGCTCCCAAACAGCTCATATTTTCTGATCTCCTCTCTGATTTTTTGTTGAAGCTAGGGTTTTTTAGGTTTCAAAGATAACTGAATAAGTTTTTTTGAACCCTAAAACATCCTCTCAAGAACAAAGTGTGCTCATGCAAGAGGTTGTTTCTTTCACCCTTTTTTCTTTATGCTTCTTTTTATGTTGATGATTGTTTTATCTGTAGCATGAACTATTAATCATTGTTTTGTTTAAAGCAAGATTGTTTATATGCAATTTTTTTTAATCTCTTTCTTGAATGTTAATAATCTGCATGTGAACAATTATTTTTCTTAAAGCCAAAATAGATCTGCATTATTATAAGATGTAGATCTGACTTTTATTCAATACAAAAACAGATCTGCATCTTTATAAGATGTAGATCTGAGTTTTTCTCAAAATAAAAACAGATCTACATCTTTATAAGGCGTAGATCTGAATTTTTTCAATACAAAGAAAAAAAGAAAAAAAAAAGATTTGCATCTTTCTTAGTTGTAAATCTGAATTTTCTCACATAAAAAAGAGATCTGCATCTTTATGAGATGCAGATCTAAATTTTTCTCAAATCAAAACTAATTTGTATCTTTCTTAAGATACAAATCTGATCTTTTTAATACATGCAAATTGTTGAAATAAAGAAAGAGATCATGTATTACTGTGTTTGTGTTTATTTTAATTCATGATTGCATAAATTTGGATTATGAGTGAAACTCTCTCCTTAAAAAATCTTTTTCATATCTTTTAAAACATATAACAAAACAGATTTGAATTTTTGTCATCAAAAATCATTTTTTTAAATATAATAAAAACAGATCTGAATTTTTATCATCAAAAACCACATTTTTCACATACTACAAAACAAATATGATATTTTGACAAATCAGAATCATTTTTTTTTTTAACAATAAAAACAGATCTAAATTTTTTAAAACAAAAGAAGAGATTTCATTCATAAATAAATTTGTGTGATTTAATTTTTGTTTCACATGTTCAACATATCATTCATGACATGTATAACATAGTACATTGGTCACAATAGTCTAGAAGACTAGACTCTGTCTGGGCAGAATGGGTGCCTAACGCCTTCCCATTCCATAACGTAGCCTCTAGATTTAGGTTTTTGGTTTAGTAGATCTAGCCTTGTTTTCATTTGTTTTGGGTAGAATGTAACTAGGATAACAAGCCATGTAAATATTTGGTAGATTGTAATTAGGACCCAAAGATGTGTAACTTTTCAAATTTTCAGATATGTAATTTTTATTCAATCAATGAATGGAACTATTCAATCATGTATTTTGTAATTAATATTTTTACAAAAAAATAAGTGGCGACTCTATACCACTTACCCAAAAAGAGAGGTGCCTTTAAAGGTATCCGAATCGCTTCTTTGAGGGACGCTTTTTGTCGAGGTCTCTCACAGATTAATACAACAAATTGAATATGATTAATATAACAATTGAATGCCTAAATTGAATATATTGAATGAACTTATAGTTTAACCTTTATTATTTTGCACCATGAATAAATTTCTTATAAAGAAATCACTTGTATTGCAAGATTAATATTCTAAGCAAAACTGTATTGACTTTAATAATTTTCTTTCAGATTATAGGCTATGAGAAAATGTCTCATCTTTTCATTCTAATGATTAGGTTGAAATAAGAAGAGCATATTTACAAAGAGGTTTTTGTCAACTGCTTGGCCACGATTTCCCTAAAAAAGAAATTAATGGAGCATTGTGTTGATTTAATACTAATTAGTTTAAAGAATACAAAAATTGG
This sequence comes from Quercus ilex subsp. ballota, assembly GCA_032727855.1. NCBI lineage: Eukaryota > Viridiplantae > Streptophyta > Magnoliopsida > Fagales > Fagaceae > Quercus > Quercus ilex. The sequence goes on along the minus strand of CM064912.1, from coordinate 28,431,436 downwards.
TTGGAATAGATCACAAAAAAAGATGATGTATTTTGTTTATATTGTTACTTATTAGGCAAGATGTTCGTAATTGGATGGGATATCAGTAGTTTAATGATTGTTTGATTGTATACATTAAAAATGATGCAGTTGATAGAATTGAAAACGAAACTATCATATATCAATTTCAAAATATGAAAACTCGTGGAATAAAATTTTAAAGATTTATGTATTTGCACTTTTTTGTGATATCGATATATTTAAATTTTATTTCATTAAATTTTGTTTAATTTAAGTTTTTTAATGACCATCCTGAGAAAAATTCCTGGAGCCGCCACTTCCCAAACCCGATTTGACCTAACCCATGGATACCCCTAAACTGTAAAGATTCATTCTCTCAATTGTAAATATTAATAGAAAACTGGCTTTCTTCATAAATTTAGATTCTTTGTAGAGAGAAGGTAAATACCATATTTTTTACTCCAGAAAAATTGAATAATTATTATAAGAAATGACTTTAGCAAGGAAGATTGTTAGGCAGCTTAAGGCATAGGCCCATAGGGGCAATGAATTTGAAGGGAAGAAGCCATGGAATTCACCCAAATCATTATTCAAAGTATATTTTTGCTTGATCAATCAATGAGATGCTTTTCAAGTCTCTATTTTTTTATATATAAAAAAAATTATAAATTGATAGTTAATGTAGGCGTCAAAAAGATGGATTCTCAAAGATAACTCTCAAAGAATCAAGTTTTTGGCCTCACAACTAATTTATATGAACTTAGAACTAAACGATCCACAATAGGAAACTTGAACAAGAACTTGATTTAAATAATGCTAGTTTTATATTAATAGAGAACTTAAAATTAAGCTTGTTGAGGATAAAAACTTTTAAAAGCAAAGGTACATTCACTCTATGATATTTATCTTTACATTCACAAACTTATCTTATTGCATACAAAGAACACTTGACTACTAATCTTTTGTTTGATAACTACTTAAGATGGGGCCATAAGCCTTATAGCTCAATTGATGCTTTTTGGCAAAGATGTCTAGGTTCTAATGCCCCCTCCCCAAATTACCAAATATCTCCCCCCAACCCGCCCAAAAAAAAAATCTACCTACTATCAGGCATAATATCTGTTTCATACTCCAAATGGGTCATTTTGAATGGAATGTTTGAAGTTGTTAAATTGCCCTCAATTGCCATCCTTTGAGTTCTTTCATGAGCCATCTCTAGAGCCAAACATTCCTTAAGTTCTGCCAACACATGACTCATATCTGGCCTTTGGATAGCATATGATGGTATGCATGACATGGCTATCTCTATAGCTTTCTAGGCAGAACTGGTGTTGAATTCTCTTTCTAATCTTGGATCAACAATGTTTTGAACATCACCCCTTTCAATGAAAGGATTAACCCAATCAAGTATGTGATTGTTTTTCATAGGGCCTCTTACTATTGCAGTGTGGCCTGTGATTAGCTCAAACAAAATAATCCCAAAGCTATAGACATCGCTTTTCTTATTAAAGTTTCCAGATGCTTGAAATCTGCATGTAAAACACATGTGGCTAGATAAATACAAGAAACTCATAGGTTGATTTAATTCTGCTAGCTATTACTTTCATTATATCCTATCCTAGTTGCACTTGATGATTAAATGATTGATTGCTTGGACCTTAAATAAACATCCTAATGTTCTATATAACACTCCCATTGGCGAAGAAAGGGAGTTGTGCATCAAAATTATAATAGTATGTACTTGTAAAAAGTGCAAAATTTTTAAATTTTTAAATTTTGTTCAATTAATTGAAATTTGTGAATTTTATAGTGTTTGGATGCATTGGGTACTTGGAAATCAATGTTTGATCTTTAAAGGCAGAAAATATTTTTAATTAGTGGAAAATTTTATGATAATAGTCTCAGTGTGTTGCAGATTCCACTAGAACATATATACATGATACTTAAATTCACTCTTAACTCCAATTATATATACGAATTTCAAATCAATAGGTCTAAACACTTACACAGGATCAAAGTACGTGCCAGCTGGGCGAGTTGACACATGAGAGTCATTTTCCGTTGTGAAGGCTCTAGATAGACCAAAATCAGCTATCTTGGCTTGCATGTGTTCATTTAATAAAATGTTGGAAGGTTTCAAATCTCTATGGATTATAGGCGGCTTGCAACCATTATGTAGATACTCCAACCCTGCAACTCCACCAATATACCATTGGTAACTTATTCTTAATATAATTATAACTGAAATACAACAATATTGAAGATGAATAATCATGTAATTGATTTTTTTACAAACCATGTGCTACATCCACTGCAATATGAAGTCTCTCATTCCAAGTTAAGACATTTCTGTTTGTCACTGCAGCCAAAACATTATCAATTTATCTCTTTAAGCTGGGATGTTATAAAAGATAGCTCTGATTTCACAATATTGTGAGAAAATTAGTAATATTTATGAGTTTTTAGTCAAACTACACATGCCTAATCCTAATTATATGAAATATAAATTGTACTTTTTTATATATTAAGCTTAGATTGGCTTGTTGGTACCTCACACTTCCTCTTTTTGGATTGTTTTAATTGTTCTTATGCTTTGTATTGGTGTATCATGAAAATATTAGCTGGGCCTCTGGATAGTTGTCATGCCCACATTCTAACATGCTTAGATAGTACCATAGGTGCTTCACTAAGGGGCATGCAGGACATAGTTACAGTTTCATAGGCAGTATGCATTGTGTTTCATGATAAAATCAAGCAAAATGAGACTGCCCACTGGAAAAAACTTGATACGTATCTGGTATGAGCAGCACATGTTAGGTGCCCTACTCTCACTAGAAGCCAACATTCTTTTGATTTGACAAAGGTAACTAATAGCGGAAAAGACTGTACAGATTCTAATATGCTTAGCTAGCACTATAGGTGCAGTTATGGAGCCTTGCCCTAAACTAAATCATGCTTTTAATTTGACCAAGCCACAGAGGTAACTTATTGTGGGTCATAGGATGAAGAGCCTTCGGACACAAATGGTAAATGGTAAATACCTGATAAATGCTGGTGCAGATTGCCATTAGCCATGTACTCATATATAAGTGCCTTCTTTTCACCCTCATCACAGTATCCAACAAGCGAAACCAAGTTTCTATGATGGATTATCATTAAGAGTTGTGCCTATTTCAAACCAATGCTCCAATTTAATCAAATGAAAGTATTTTAGCTGCATGCCTCATGCAATCTTAGTTTCAAATTAAATTAACATTTTTAAGTAGTCAAAAAGATTGGCTGCAATGTTCAATCTAACCTCTGCTCGAAATTCCTTATAGCCTTGGTTTGATGAAGTAGAGAGCAACTTAACAGCAACTTGAGTTTCATCTCTCAGTTTGCCAAGGTACACTTTTCCAAATCCTCCTTCTCCAATGATGGTTTTGAAGTTATTAGTTATGCTCACAACCTCTGAGTACCTATAATGTTTATTCTTTGATTTGATGTTGGATTTGGTGACCATATCTACTGCAACGAAGATTTTCACAATTGTAAAATGCAAAATCTATTAAATAAATTTCGAGGCTTGTGTGGGAAAATGTAGATTTTTTGCTCTAAATCTCTTATGTTTGTGTACTCAAATCGATTTCATCTCACACAACATTTTTGAGGATTAAATCTAGAGTCCACTATTCTAGACACGGAATGAAAATAAACTCTTGGGCTTGTGCCACCAAATCCATCTGCAGCTACATTTAGCTGACTTTATTTACAGTTTCTACGTAATATTTTGTCAGTGGTAAAGCTAGAGGAGGTCCTGGATTGCATGCTCATCTATGTTTTGTGCTTAAGGTAGAGTTGTCCAAATTTATATGGTAAGCATGGGCTCAAGATTGTATGAAGTGATCCCCCCAAGTTTGATTGCCTTCTCAATCTGAATTCCAAGAATTGAAGATGACTGGAACAACACCTTTTACAAAACCGCAAGAGATTGGGTTGACATGGTTAATAATCTCTGTGGCACAGTGACTGGATTGTTATCATTTATTTGGCAATGTTAGGTGAATATAGGTACGGACTTGGTGTGTGGTGGTATATATAGGAACTTGGTGGTGTCGTGAAGGAAATAGTCAATTGTTTATTTGTTTTTTAACTACTTTTTTGTGTATCTTTATATCTCATATGACTATTAGAAATCTTGCCAACTTGCCCATGGTCCCATGGATGTGATTAATACTGCAATTAATATTATCATTTTGGTTGAGCAAAAAAGGGTATCACCACACAGTCCCGGGATGGCAATCCTGAGAAAAATACATCCCATTGACATCATAAAGTTAGGTAAAGCACAACTGAAACATGACTCGAGCATGATTCATATACGTGCATTGCATGAAGAGAATGAGCACATTTACCACTCAGATATTGAATGGTACCTGGATGGATTTTTATCAAATGCATTGTATTCTGTCTTGATTGTGTGGTTTGTCGGAATCACCACTGGTGAAAACTAATTAGTATTCTCAGCATTTTTATTCAATTTCTGTAATTGATTTTCATAACTGTCTAAATAGCTTTGGTGTATCACAGGAAAAATAGGACTACCTGGGACTGGGTGCTACATCTCCTGTAAACAACCTCACTTCAGTGAATTGTGATAAAAATTACAGAACCAAAAAATAAAGAAAGACGTACCTCCTTGTCTTTTCCTTCTACAGATAGCCAGAGCACTAAAGATGAACAGAAGAAGCAGGACTGCTGCAATAGACGATGCAATGATTGGAATAATATATTCCCTTTTCTTTTTTCTCTTGCATGGAACTGACATACAAAGATCTGGATTTTCGCCAACACTTGCATAAAATGCATCAAGGTAATAAGCTGGTAAGTTATTAAACATAGATAGATTATGCTTTCATCATGTAATACAAATTGATATTGGAAATATAGAAAACATCTGATTTTACATATCAGTGAACAACATATACTTTTTCTAGCATTTGACATGTATAAAAAACAGTTATAAATGGAAAAGAGAGAGAAAACACGAGAAGGTAAAAAAATGAAATTAGAGTTACTAAGTAAATAAAAATGTTGGAGGGAGGAAGTTAAGCAAACCTTAAGATCAATTTCCCATCCCTAAACTTTTACAGAAGAGCCTCAAGAACTGAACCTGTGAGCTCGTTCCCATTTACATTATTGCAAAGATTTTATTATGCAGATCACCTCAATTTTCTTCCCTTGAATTTATGTTTGCTATACCAAGATCAAAGCTCAAAAACTTACAGGGTGTTCAAATTCAGTAGTAGTGCCAAAAATTCTGGCAGAGGCCCGGTTTAGTCATTGCATGACAAATCCCTGAAAAAGAGTTAGCAAGATCCACGGATGTTAAGCTAAACAATTTTTTTTATTTATTTTTTGACAACCTAATATTCAACTGCAGGACTTGCATAGAGCATTTTCCAGGTAAAAATTCCTGGGATCAAATCCCACATATACACTCTCCAAGCATTAACACCTTCGGCAATTAAGGGATCCATAATCTCAAGCTAGCAGATGGTGTTAACTGGACCTGCCGGCAGCCGGTGTCTAGCTATCACTATTCTATAGCAACTGAAAGTTAAATATCAATCACAATTCAGATTAAGACTCACAAGGACTGCATTGCTTTGAGATTGAAGAATGAAATTGCAACCTCCCTGTCATATTGCTTGAGCTCAAGTTCCTGTGTGTCATTATGAAAAAAGGAAGAATTGTTACCATTCTTTAAAAGATAAATTTGCAATTCAAACAAAGTTATTCTCTTTTTGGGAAGGTGATGTGTTTGAGCATTCCATCAAAATGAATAAATCAAATATCAGAAGGAATGACATAACATTTTTTTTATAGCATATGAAAGGAGTCTCTTACATTGTCACATTTCCTAAAATGATGCATCATCATATCAGTTAATATGAGGGTCCATTTGATGTGTGTGCAAGTTGAGGATTTTTTCACATTAGACAATATATTGATTGAAATTTCACAGCATGTGTCAACACAAGTTTTGATGGTTTGGAAGTGCACTTACAATGAGATGATCCTTGGATGATGGTTGTCATTGCAGTTCAAACCATCCCATAAGTATTCACTTGGGACACATGGATTGCCTTGCCAGTTTCTAGTAACATTGTACATTTTCTTGATGTCCATGATAGCTTCAACTATATATATATATATATATAAATTTTTTTTTTAATTCAAAAAGAGAGTGGGAGAGAAAGGCAGGTGAATTCAAAATACAAAATCATACAGAAGATGAAAAGTGAAAGTTAGATCCAATGTTTGCAGAAGTTGAGCATGTATGCCTTTGCTATGATAATTAATTGCCAAAATGGAGCATATATGATGTTCAAAGTGAACTACCAACAGTTGCAAATTCTAAGGTGGTCAGCAACAATGCAAGTCATAATACCGTGCCATTTCATCAAATCTGTGAAATTATTTGAAAATTTCTTTTGCAGTTAATTAATGAACTTGCATGATCCTATTCTAATTTGGATTGGACAGATAAAATGGCATGGGAGTAACACATATTTCATTGATAGATGCAAAACTATTGACATGGCCTAAAAGTGTGGTGGCTCTGATAAAACTTTTCATTTTCTATTTTGGAAAAAAACAAAGACTCATCTGGCAAACACTTCTTGATGGAGCAAAGCCCTATAGTTATTGAGCCTTCCTGTGCTTAGGAAGTATCATCGCATATGCTAAAGGCAACTTAAACTAGAATGTTCCATTTAATAAAGGCCCACTTCTTAACCACTGAAACACCCATCCCCAATGTTCTAAAGTTTTGTTTGTATCAGCAATTGAAGTATTTCTTCCTTATATTAGTTAGCAACAAACTGAGCGTAATCTGTCCTCTTAAGAAAGATAAAAAATAGAAGAAAGCATAACATCATTTATGGAACTTGTTTTATTTGGGAGCTCTATTGACTGAAAAAACTCAAGAGCATTGAGGATTGGAGGAAGCTTAGTTCCCTTAGCTGCCTGTATTGAAAAGCTAATCTGCTTTCCACTAATTGGTGGATCATTTTGGACTATGGTTCTTGGGTTCAGATAATCAAGTTTGACAGATTCGATCAGATTGCGTTCATCATTCAAATTAATTGTCAATTCCCTCTGCTGGCCAGCTTTAAGCTTCTCAATCTCAGCAAAGTGAAAATAAACATAATATTTTGAAAGAGAATCTGGTGGATTCCAGTATAAGCTTAGGGGAGTGCTAGCGTTATGTGTTTTGACAGCCGTCCTCAAAACTAAATCTGGTAAGTTATAAGGGTTATCATTGCTCGAAGAATAAACGGTTGAGTTTGTGGCAATTGGAATCTGCTTGTCAAATAGTAAAGGGCTCCAGATGCGATCATAGACATCATTTGGATACCTAATTGAAATAAAATAAATAAATAATTCAGACTGTGCCAGAATGAGATGATACTGGAACAACGTGATATAATATTTATATGCTGTATGCATATGCATTCAAGTGCTTTTATAGTTGATGAACATGAACAAGGTAACTGCAAAGTTAAAATACTGTTGTCATGGAAAAAATTAATGAAATGCAGCAAGGTGGTGAGCTCACTTATCTTAACATACAAGTTTGAGAGGATATAACAGTAAATATGATAATCCTGAATGGTGTAAGAGTTATCTTAAAATAAAAGGCAACCAATAATATTCTTATTTCTTCATATAAAAGCCATGCCACTGAAGATGGAATATACAGTGTCAGAAAGCAGTTCCTTCTGTAAGAAGTAATTATTTTAAGCTCAGAATGGTGTAACTGACTCACCTGAATGCATTTTCAGAACTGTTACTGCCAACATCTGATGCGAACCTCAATCGACACGCTTTGAGACCCAATAAAAATATTGGAATACTTGCCCAAGAAAGCTAAAATTCAGATTTTTGATAGAAAACTCTGACCCAACATTTATAATCGAAACGCGAATAAAAGGTATAAGTGTAAACCTTGACCCAATGATTATAATTGAATCACGAACCAAAGGTATAAAGTTTGAACGCCACAAGGAAGAATCCCTGATAAGTTCACAGTTCTTGAAGAACCAAAAGAAGAGCAAAGCCTCACATTTTCTGATTTTTATTCAATAATCCGTTATTACAATGAGTGCATGCTATTTATAAGGCATGACTGAAAATAGAAAAATATAAAAAACGTACTAAATAAGAAAACCCTAAATAAAAGTTGATTTGTTCTGAAATTAGCATATCTCAAATAGGAAAAATAGCTAAAAACGTTCTAAATAATAAAAGCCTAAAATTAAGGTAGATCTGGTCCAAAAATAGATGCTCCAGACTAGGAAAAATATCTATTAACTGATATGGAGCTGGAAAATCAATCAGCCATTAATCCACGCCATAAATCACGCCCAATTAAGCCAAATCAGCCCTCAATAGCTTGGATTAAATTTATTACGCCTTCATCTTTCTTTGGGCCAAGCTTGGAATGTCCAGTGTTAGAATCAACCCAAATCTCTTGAATTAGCCAATTAAGTGCTTCTTTGATCTTCTTGGATCTTGCTTTAGTAATAAGCCCAACTGGAACATGCAATGGATCCTTGAATGCTTATTGATTCTCATCAACATCATATCCCCATACTTTCAGAAGTGCCCTGCCCTGAGCCTGATAAATGGAATTGTCCAAATGCCGTAGTTCCAATGCTGAAATGAAGGGTACCCCACAGCCAGTGTTTATCAGACACTATGTAATCCGTCAAGGGAACATGAATAATGTCATAATAATAACCATATGCACCAGAATTTGTTAAATTCACTGTTGTCCATTCATTGACTCCAAGATGTAGGTCAAATATTGGTTTCTGGTTTTCACCATCGTAATTCCCATATACGAATCTTGCCCTGATCAAATAATTATTGTTTTTGCCTTGCACTGGTCTCAAGGTGTAACAATTTCCTTGTTCCTTGGGGAAAACTTCTCAAGTTCTTTTGTGACTGTGGAAGATCTTCAGGTGAATCAGGGGATACCGTCTTAACTATTCCAGTATCTATCAAGTCTTTATCTGACTTGTAAGGAATTCCAGTTTCCTCGTCAATGTAATCTTCATCGCTGCCACAGTCAATGCTAATGAAACCTTGAAATTTTGCAAAAAGAAAGAAGGAAATTAGACATAAGCAATCAATATGGTCTTCGCAACCTCAAAGAAGGTTTCAATATGAGTTTCGGAACACCCCATGTTTTTCAGCAACAAAACAAAATTTCAAACAGCTTAAGCTCCAAACATCGTTGTGTCAATGTTGTCTGATTTAACACCTATCTTATTGTGACCTTGTGCAGAAATGGCGTGTGTAATAGACATTTGGTCTTCAATCAAAGCGCTACTCAAATTTTCTTGGAAAAAACAAATATGTACCGTAGGATTTGAAATGCAACAAAAAATTATGGCAATAAGTAACTATTGTCTATTGGCATTGGGCCATATTAGAGGAGATCTTAATTCCAGAGTTTAAGCACACTTTTTAAGAAGAGACCCCAGCCTTCTCCCTCTTTTTATTTGTTTCTCTCCTTCAACACGCCGTCTAAATTGGAGTTATCTTGGATAGAACAATCAGTCACATGCAAAACATGTGACCCTGGGCTGTTTTCTCACTAGGTTGTAACTTTTTTTTTTTTTTTTTTGGTAAAAATTAAAAAAAAAAAAAAAAGATTACAATCTTCTCAAAAAAAAAAAAAAAAAAAAAAATCAATCTCTTAGCAAAAAGTACTAACAAGATGATTTATTTCATTACAAACCAGTTAAAAAAGGGTTTGGCTTATTTTCAGTTTTTTTTTTTTTAACTAGAATTTCTTTTTATTTTAACTAGTCGCTAACCCATGCGATACATGGAATAGTTAAATTTAAAATCACTTATATTTATAATAACAAAGATAAAACAAATGTGTGACTGCATTAAAGATAAATTAATATAAATGAATCTAAATGCTTAGAAAGGCTTTTAGAATAATTTCCCAAAATTTGAAGAGACCAATTTGATATTGTTAAAGTCTAAATAATAATAATTGTGACTTCTTAGGATCAAGCATGCTATCTACTGTAGTCAGACCTAAAACACTATTATGCCATCATAAAAAGTAAAGGATTTTCAAAATTTAACATAAATATCATTCTAGAATCCCAGCTATTCTTTTTATTCTTCTTAAACATGCACCTCTAAATTCTAATTAACATGGAATATGAGCTTAAAGGAAATCAAATATCAATAAGAGCCTAATTAGCCCAACAAAAATAAACTAAAAGAAAAAGAGAATACAACATAAAAATAAAGATAGTATTTTTTTTTTAATAAAAAAAATCAAGGCAATGAGAGAATTTTATGTAAAATCTACATTCATTTTTGCACCAACAAATCTATACGACTTCATATTACATATAAATTAACGTTATTTTCTATTATAAATTATTACATATAAATAAACCTTATTACATAAATATATTCTACACTTATATAATTTTGGAGATCATTCACCTAACAATCTTCACCCAAGCATTCTCCTTCTAGAGTTCCATCTCTTTTCTTTAAACCTACATATGAACAATTTTAAGTGAAATAGTTTCAGCCAATGATTTTGAGTAAGTAAAAGTCACTTTTGCCCAAATCTAAGTGCCCTTTTTTTCTCCTTTTGGAGTGTGGGTGGGTTTTGCCTTTTGTAATTGCATGCTCTTACCATGCAAAACCAAAAACAAAAGATCCTAGAGTTTCGTATGTTTCAACATCTTATAGCCTTACACATCATCAAACGCCATCAACATGAGATGTTAATTCTATGAAGCAATGTGAAAAAGAGTTGGAAGACATTATCTGGCAAACTGATTGAAGCCATCCTGTTCATATATTCATTGCATGCATGTGTGCAAAATAAAAAATAAGTTTTGTTTTCTTTGCTCACCATGACCAATATATATCAATGAGCACATATGAGTTCAAAACAAAGATAGCAATTTCGATTTTTGTTTGCAGTGATTTTTCACTTTCATCAACCAAGACCATTCATTATAATGAAGAGCTACGTCATTGTAGAGTTTATATATGGTATAGAATATGAGTAATGGCAATTGACAACACAACCACATGCATCTTATTTCATTCATATATACTTTAGTTCATCTTATTCGTTCAAGTCAAAATTTACTTCTCAAAGCAATGAAGGACAACACAATGATGCAATCATTTACAGTAAACTTAATCCAAAAGTTTAAACTCTGAATCTGAGTATCATGAATAACCTAAACCTGAAACAATAGATTATTCATGAAAACCAAACAAATTGTGGATAGAATTTGAAGCATTCAAAAGCATTAATCATTGCTTGGTATAATAGATATATAGAATCAAAATTTATGGCTATGTATAGCAAATTGCTTTATAGTTCCTATGCTACAATAAATTCCATGATACTTGTTATGCCAATTCTTTGAAGATAAAAAAATCTCACCAAAGTGTACTTATAGGAACTTGTTTAGAGTCGTCAAACTTCATAAGGTCAGAGATGTGAAATATAATTTATACATTATAAATAAATTGAAACTAAATAAAACTCACCAACGTTCTACCTTTTCATACTAAAAAACCTATCAGCATCAGCCACTGCAGTTGGCTTTGATGCTCCAACAACCATTATATAGTCCTAGGACATCATTCCAAATTTAGAGGTTGGAGCAAATGGCTAATAATTTACAAAGGGGCATAACAATCTCATAAAGTCATAATAGTTTATTTAAAAATATAAATAAAAAAACAAAAAGCCTACCTATTATGACCCACAACCTCAATTCTCCCTTTCTCTTTTTTCCTTTATTTTGTTGGTAATACTGCTCTTTGATGAAATCAACAATAAGCAAAATTAGTCAAAGCAAGCAATGAATTTTTTTTTAAACCATTTGTAGGAAGTGCAAAGCAAGCAAGAAAGAAAATTAAACCTATAAACAATATGCACAAAATTTGTTGTATATCATAGTAAATGACATATTAGTCAATTCATGGAGTCATAAAAGTAGTTAAGTTGTCTACAATCAAATTAATTTTTTATTTAAATAAATATATTTTGGAAATTTCTATTATAACCAAATTAATCATTTGCATAGAAAAATTAATTTTTTACAACCATAGTATAGCTACTTAGATTTATCACAACATGAGGAGGGGAAAAAACTTTGAATGGAAAGATTTCACATCAAATTTAAAAGAGATTTCATCGAGCATATGTTATGCACCACCAAAAGAACACCTATAGAATAGATTAATTCAAAGCAGCCCAAAAAGATGATTCAAGAAAGAACACTTACCATTTCATCTCATCAAGCAATTACGTTCCCAATAGATAGGCCCATGAGTACAGGATATTGGCCAACAGCTTTGATGACCTTGAACTAAACTGAATTTCTGCATTTTGATTAAACAATGAGAAAAATAGTATGAGACCCAAGATAAATAAAATTTAAATTTAAATTTAAATTATAAAAAAAAAATTCATCGAATAGTAGAGAGAGAAACCACCGTTTTAGAACCAAACACCATCCTGAACATTTGCTAGGTTAATGAATGACTTTAATTACCAACCTTAAAACTATTAAAGGTAGATTCTGCTTGCTTGCCAATTCAAGATATGTCAACCAAACCAAAACTTACAATTGGAGAAGGTATATGTTTTCTAAAAGAATAGAATCAAAAGAAACATAAAATCAAGTTCAAAGAATAGGTGCCATCCATAGAAGCCAGTAATTCATTTTAAGTTGGAGAAACATAATCCAAATAAATAAAAAAAATTGTTGGCAACTTTTGTTATATTGTATGAAAAATGCCATTTTTAGAAAAGGCCAATGAAACATCACTTAAGAATTTTATCAAACTATTTGTGCACATGTAACACTATGAAATTTATCCAAGTTTAAAGTAGGGGTTTAAATAGTAGCACAAAAATTATAATTGATGCATAATTCAAATGTAACAACAAAACTCTAAATAATCACTTCTAACACAACCAGTTTGCTTCAAAATAAAGGATACCATTTAACCACATATTAAAACAACTTTAAATATAACAACTTGCTAAGCATGGCCTCCAAATTATTTGTAAATTAAAGATTTATCAACCAACTAATTATCTCCATAGTCTCCATATATATATATATATATATATTCACACATCCATTTCTTGATCCCAAAAAAAAAAACTACTTTCTATTCTTTCCATATGTTTCGATTTGCATTTTCACGAATTGGGCTTTATGTAATACTACAAAATAAGTAAAAATTCTTCAAATGCCACGTTCAGAAATAAAACATTTCATTCATATAGTAAATTTCAACGAAACCCACCAAACAAAAAAGAAAAAAAAAGTTTTGATCTTTGGAGTTATAAACCTGTTGGGAAGCCTTTAAATCATTGTGCATGACGACTCAGTCTTCTGGGCTGGAGAAACGAATAGCCTAGGAGGCGATCAAGGCCACTCTCGCCTTCAACAACACCGTTGTCAATAGCTCCAATTTAAACAATTTGGATTCAACTGTCATGCTTCTTCATCGTTGTTAGATTCAAAGAAAGGCGAGAGGTAAGAAGAAGGAAGGGTTGTAGAATGAGAGAAGGTTGCTTTGGCGTTTTAGATAGAGGGACAGAGAGAAGAACGTAGAGAGAGAGATAAAGAAAGAAGTTGAGGGAGAAAGAATATGAAATGTACAAATTTGTAACTTCCTAAAGCCGGAACGTTGTGTTTGTTGGTTTTTAGAATTAGAAACTGATATAGATAAAGATATAGATATATAGATATAGTGGTGAGAATTATGGTGGAGATAGTGGTGGGAATTAAATTAATAAGAAGTAAGCTTTATGGTGGAGATAGAGGTGAGATTTGTAACTTCCTAAAGCCGGAACTTTGTGTTTGTTAGTTTTTAAGGGAAAATGCTAGTGAGAATTAGATTAAGAGTTTGAAACTGTAGGTTTTGGCAAAGATTAAGAGAGAAATTGATGTAGATATAGATATAGATATATAGATATAGTGGTGGGAATTATGGTGGAGATAGTGGTGGGAATTAATTTAATAGGAAGTGGGCTTTATGGGGGAGATAGAGGTGAGATTTGTAACTTCCTAAAGCCGAAACGTTGTGTTTGTTGGTTTTTAAGGTAAAATGCTAGTGAGAATTAGATTAAGAGTTTGAAACTACAGGTTTTGGCAAAGAGAAAGAGAGAAATTGATATTGATATAGATATATAAATATAGTGGCGGGAATTATGGTGGAGATAGTGGTGGAGATAGTGGTGGGAATTAATAAATGAGCTTTATGGTGGAGATAGTGGTGGTAATTAATTTAATAAGTGGCCTTTTTAGTGAAAATAGAGGTGAGATTTATTTTATTATTTTTAAATTGATAAAATCTATTTTTAAATTGTTGGGAAAATACAAAAAAATATTATGGAAATGACATGGTTGCTGACGTGGCTCAACGTGAGCGTAGCAACATTAAATGTTACGCTTCAGCTTTTAGTAATATATAAATATAAATGAGAAATTACTACATTATCGACTAACTAAATAAATGATGGTGATTAAAACCCACTACTATTTGTCATTATATATTTTTTTAACTGAAATCTCTTTTTATTTTAATGAGAAATTACATCATCCCACTGCTTGTCTTTAGCTGATGACCTCTCTTTCATATTCTTCATAGAAGGAGATACACAGATCAACTATATATAGTTGTATTGAGCCTTGCAGCACAAATAGTAATATTATTTTCCTTTAATTGCAACTCAATTCTCAACTATTTATCAATACAATTATATTAATGAATTTAAGTGGAAAATATACAATCACTTAAAAAAAATTATCTCATATAAGTTGATTTTGATCCTATTTATGAAAGGGTTAAGTGCTCTAAAGGCATTGGATAAATATTAATAAATGTTTAATTATAATGTGCACTTTTCGAAAATAAGATGTATATATGTGTTAATGATTCATTAGATTATACGTACAAATTGATTGTGGTTAATAGTGTTTTTTTTATTATATGTGTCAAGGGTGAAATTGATGCCTCTGAATAAAATATCGGGAAGTTAGGCCAAAACTCAACTATGGGCTCTTGAGATGGTGCCCAAAGGCTTTCGGTGTGGTGATAAGTCTATCTAAGCAAGACATAAAGGCTGCACTTGACAAAACAGCAACAAAAGCCCAATAAAAAAAAAAACTTTACAACATTTAATCAATACGTTAGTGGTTCTGTCCTGATAATACAAGGAAAATAAATTCTTCAGCGGTAAAGGTGAAATTACACTTAGAGTCTAGAAAAGTAGATTCTCCAGCGGTAGATGTGAAATTACACTTAGAGTCCAGAAAAGTAAATTCTCTAGTGGTAAAGGTGAAATTACACTTAGAGTTTAGGGAAGTAAATTCTCCAGCGGTAGAGGTGAAATTATAGTTAGAGTCCAACAGTCAATGATTAAATAAATTTAGGAAAGTGTTCAATCCTAGGGTCCTTGTGTGTCTCGGTCAGGGGAAGTTATTGTACTTTCAGCCATCATTACATTAATGTGAGGAAAAAATTCGATTGTTACAAATACATTATATCCTTCAACAGTAAAACAAAAAAGTAAAGATTAAAGGTTCCATGGGAAGAAGAAAGGGATTAATTGGCATGGTGTGAAGGGAGAGAGAGATCCTAGCTCAGTGTAGCAAGTATTAAACTAAGATTTTGGTGAGTGTGTATACATAAGGCATGAATGAGGTAATGTGGGCTGTTTTGAGTGAGTGGGATGGAATTAATACTGAGGTTAAGGTTTTAGTGAGTAATGGGTTGTTTGTGACTAATTGGGAGGCATTTATGAGCTGTGATTGTGCAAAGGAGGGAAGGAATGTCTGAGGTTAGGTGAGTGTGGGCTAAGGGAAAGGAGTTGTAAGCTTGAGGAGAGCTGAATTGCAAGCAAAATGGCCAACAAATTAGAAAGTTTCAGAAGGAGTAGCTGTGTGTTTGTGGGCTGAGGAGCTTATGTTTTTATAATAGAATTTAGAGAAGCATTAATTAACAAGAATCCCAAAAACGTAGGACTGATCAGAGGTAGGGAATCATGATTAATCTTCCTAGGATTTGGCCAAAAGTAGGATATTTACTTTTGGGGCTGCCTTGCTTCTTTGGGTAATATGACACATGGTAGGTTTTTGGAGTGTTTTGTATTAAATGTCAAGATTGGAGTTGTGTTTAACCAATGGGATTAAGGCAAGTATCAAGAATGAATCCTAATGCTGCAACTAAGATTTGGACCTCAAGAAGTAGGATTCAACACCCCAAGCCAAGTGTCAAACTCTAAGTCTACTTCAAGGGGTTCAGCTGGAGATCCTTTTATGCCCTCCAAACCACATGTTCCCAATTTTCCCCCTTTAGGATTCATGGGCTTGGCACATGAATCACGTCTTGAACGTTTTTAACATTTATAGCATCAATCTGTTGAGATTTGGATAACTTGGTTTTAGCCCCACTTCTGCTGGAGATATAGTCTTGAGGAAGATGATAAAGTTCCATCACCCATTAGACTTCAGCTGATATCACAAGCCTCGAGCACTATTCACGTTAGGTAAAGGGTGACAGAAAGTTGATGGGACAACCCCTAGTTCATCCTTAAAGGCTTGGTTCCCTTGTAGGGGCCTTCAGTTGTACCTTGGTCAGGGATGAACAAGGGCTGGTTGTCCACTTTCAATCCTCTGCCTCTTGCTGGGGTCTTTTGGATTGGGCTTGCTTATGTGAGTTGGTTCCTTTGGGCTGGGTTGTGTGCATCCTAACAAATGGGCATCAACCATACATGTTGCCATAGGTTTTCATCCTTCATGGATTTTTATTATTAGTAAATATTTTTTTGGGTTTTCATAGATACTTGCAATGCGCCTTTGGGCAATGAGTTGTAATGTTTGAAATGATAGAAAAAGTTTCAAAATACCTTTGTAAATAACATTTACTATGAT
The DNA here is from genome assembly GCA_032727855.1 of Quercus ilex subsp. ballota. Classification (NCBI taxonomy): domain Eukaryota; kingdom Viridiplantae; phylum Streptophyta; class Magnoliopsida; order Fagales; family Fagaceae; genus Quercus; species Quercus ilex. The sequence goes on along the minus strand of CM064912.1, from coordinate 28,414,424 downwards.
GAATTCCATATCGTAAGTAATGTTTATGGTTTATAATAATCACATCATAATTCAAATGATAAGCTTGTGGGATTGAATATTTACCATGAGCGTTGAAGATATATATTATGGATGTTGTGATGTAAATGATGACCATGTGCTTCATGGGTTTATAATATGAGAACATACTTTTCAAGATAACTTCCTATGAGCTTTTATAAAATGATTGCCATGGTTTTTGCCATAGTAATATTTAAGAAATAATTATACCATGATATTTTTCTTTGCCAAGCGTTAATAATCTTGGGCTATTTGATAAAATAGTGCCCACATAAATTGGGCTCTCGATATTGCCAACGAGAACTGGGCTTTTGATATTGCTAGTGAGAATTGGGCTTTTGATATTGCCAGTGAGAATTAGGTTTTTTTGATATTGCTAGTGGGAATTGAGCTTTTTGATGAATAATTTGTCATGAGTTTAAATCATGGGTTTTGATTATGGGGTTGAAACCCATTGATAAAATAGTATTACCATGAATTTGAATCATGAGTTTTTTTTCGAATATTGCTAAGTATAAAATTCCTGGGGTTTAGAAAGAATTAGATTTTAACTCGCTCAATAAATAATTTGGGATTTACGACAAAATATTAGGTCCTATAGTGTTTTGCATTTGTAGCCCAATTTTGTGATGGAAAGGATAACGGTTGTGAGCTAGCATTGTAATAGTCAAAAAATATTTAGGCATGCCCAATAATTTGTTTGTAACATTTGAAAAGAAATAAATAGGTGTTATTTAAATAATATTAAGTGTAAAAAAATGTACCCCAACAATATGCAACATATTGATTTTATTTTTTGAAAAACGTGTATAAAAACATTATTTAATAAATCATTAAATGTATCTTAACTATTGCTTTTAGTGAGTTAACAAAATCCTTTATAACATAAGGGACAATTTGACATCAATTTAATGTTTTGTTTGTTTCGGTTATAATGTTTTCTAAAAAATGAGTCATTTTTCAAAAAGTATTTTCTATAAAACAATATTATTTTCCTATATTTAGTAGCGACCTTAAATGAGTTGAAAAACAATCTCCAAACTTTTCATATTTAACTTGCTATGAGATAAAGTTGTTTTCCAAAAACAATTAGTGGAAAACAATTTTTTAAAACAAGCTATACTTTTTTTGTTGACCAAAAATAGTTTTCCATTGATTCATTTATTTATTTATTTTATATTACCAAATACTAAAAAACACAAAAAACTATCTTTATATAAAATTTTTCATCGAAACAAATAGAGCATAATTGTTTTATAATTGTGTAGATCAAATCAAAATAAGGTAATAAGATATGGCTCAAAGCTACAAAGTGTTAATTGGTAAAATTCAGTTGCAGGCTTGCATTATTTACTTCTTGTACTTAATTGGTAAAATTTAACTTGGTCTTTTAATTTTCTTTTCTTTTTGGGAGCTATATCTTATTACCTAATTAATAATACCTAGAGATTAATGTACGGACAAAAGTACAATTTCTGAGGCTGAGTACCACTTTTGTACGTGGCCGAGTCAGCCCCAAATTCAAATACAGGCTGAAAGTCTTTAACTACCCTCAGTGAAGCCCAAACTCAAATCAAATATTGTAACCCAAAAAAATTGGTTGATAAGAGCGGAGCTCCAATTGAGAATGTTAGATGCCTAATACGAATAATTGGTTCTATGGATTAATTGCTCATTTGATTGCACTTATCCCACTGTAATGGAATCTGGCTTTGTATGTGAACTGTGAATTGGACACAAGCTGAACCCAAAAACGTGTCCAATTAGGCAACAATCTCGAATTTGTAATCAATTAATTATGTTACCTTCGGCTGCTATGAGGCACATACTCTGTAATTAGACAGTAGGGTTTTTTTTTTTTTTTTTTTTTTTTTTTTTTTTTTTTTAAATTTAATTTTATCAAATCAATAGTTATAATGAGGAATGAGAATTTAAATACTGAATATTTTTTGTCTGAAACGTCAAGAGCTGCATGTTTACCTATAAGACTTCTAATCAACCAATCTTTCTTCTTCACTGAATTGAGCTATAAGGCTCTATAGTCAGCCGGTCTTTCTTCTTCTCTGAACTTCTCTGAGAGAGAAAGCAACTAGTTTGATAAAAATATCACATGGGAAAAACTCAACACCATGGGTCAATGCTGATCAACAACCGATTTACGGTCTGTTTGTTGTTCTTTCTGCTGGGATGGATTTTCAATCATGGTCACAGATGGACCAATCATATGTATAGCTACAATTGTTGTAGATCAATTCTAAAAACTTGTTGTAAAATTTTAAAGTACTCACAAGTGTATGAACCGTACCGAAGTATAGTTTGACAAGAACGAGGTCGAACCCACAAGGACTTGAATAAACGTAAAAAAATTAATCAAATCTTAACCAAATTAATCCTAATCTAGCTTAATAAAAATTGATTGTTTGCAATTATATATACTAAGCAAATAATTAAATAAAGCAAAAATATAATATAAAGCAGTAAAGAGATGTAAACAATCTAGAGAGAGGAATTAATGTTTTGGAATCCACCTTGTAAGTCATATTAGCATATATTTATGATTATTAATTTTTCCTAACTACTGTATGATAGTCTAGAAATCAATCTTGCTATCATGAAAAATATTATCATTAAAACTTCTATTTAAATATCTAAAACATGCTTTTCTTCGCTTCCTAGGTATAAAATCAAATCATCAATTGTATCCGTAGCCAAACAAATCACAAGAGATATCCAATTTTAAAATCAAGAAATTATAAATCAAGCATTCTTTAATTAAGAAAAATCCTAAATCATGAGAAAAACATGATTGAACTTATATCAAGAATCTCATCTTAGTCAATTGATATGAAGCAAGGACAATTTAAATCATTAATGAACAACTATTGTGGGAAAAATCAAATCAAATAAATATTATTGATAATCCTTAACAAGGTTTCATCCTCAACCCTAACTATAAATTTAGCTACTCATGGTAATTGAAATAAAATACAAGAACAAAACACTAAATATTAAACTAGAAAAACAAAATAGAGAAAAAAATAATCACAATGCTGTCATGTGGCACTGCCTCTTGCTTCAATTTTCTATTTTGCATCCAGCCCTAGCACTAGCCTTAGCCTCCTCTGAATTTTCCCCTAAAGAGCCTTTAAATAGGTTAAGGAATTCTATTACAAGTTGAATTCCCATTTGGAAAAAATCCCAGATTTTTAGGTTTCATTTAATTGACGATTTTGGCCCATTTAACATCATAATTAGGACTTTTGGTAAACTACAACGTTGTAGCCCTTTATGTTAAATTTTCACCCCAACTTGAATCATCATGATTGGACATCTGAGTCGAAAGTTATGCCAAAAATACTAACTAACGTGCAGATTGAAATCCTAATCCGAATTGGACTTGGATTTGGTGCAAATTTCCTTTGATTCCTTGCTCTAAGAGAAAAGAGTCAAAAGGAAAAATACCAATTTAGAAATACGGTCACCAAGAGTGTTTTATGTTAACTGAAATTTCTTAGTGTTTTAAAGCAAAAGATATATAGTATTCGAAACTCCCTCCTCCAACAATTGAATTATCGGGAAAAAAGAGAGCTATCATTTGAGAAAGGAAAAAGAGACATTACATTAATATGTGACTACAGATATAGCACAGGAAGATTAAAATAGAATAATAAATGAAAAAAAAAAACTTTTTTTTAATATAAAAAAGAAAAACTACTCTTCCCAAAATTTTCTTTTTAAAAGCCCAAATATCAATACTTTTTTCATCTCTCATAAAAGTGATATCAAAACTTTCCTAAAATGAATTATTAACTATTGCCCTAAGGGCATCCATTAGTATGACCCAAAGAAAAATTACTCTTCCCAAAATTTTCTTTTATAAAGTCCAAATACCATAACTTCTTCTTTAACTTACTTAGAAAAATAAGTGAGTTCCAGTTAGCTCAACTAGTTAAGTCTTTGATAGTTGAATAAAAGATATGGAGTTCAATACCCGCCTACACCAAAAATCGATTGGTGTCTTGTGTCTTGGTCTGATGATAAATAGTTATCATTAGGAGTGGACGCCATAGATTGAAACTTAAAAAAAAAAAAAAACTTAGAAAAAAAAATTCATTCTTGCTAAAAGCTTTGTAGATCAGTTCGTTGAAACCTTTTGATGTTTCAAAATGAGATATTTAGTATTCAAATCATTCTTTCCCCTTGTACCTAAAGATGCATTGGTGTAAAAATTTAAAAAGAGAACAAAGTTTAGGAAAATTTTAGATGTATGAGCTGAATCCAGTCCAAGGGGATTACCACACTTCGTACACTCGATACATGCATAATTTATTATAGTCAGATCAAATTTTGTTATGTATATATGATGAGTCCTTTGTTATTATCCATTGGCAATAGGGGTTTAACCATTTAAGACCATAGGTTGAGCCCCCAAAGCTTCCAATGAAATGAATGATGTTGCCATCGATGGCAACATGCATTAATGCATAACATTGATTGGCATCACATCAACATGATAAATAAAATTTTCAATTATAATTTTATTTTGTGTTAGAAAGTTAACAAATTAGTTCTGTAAGGCATAATTCAAAAATATATTAACAATTTTTTAAATTTATATGTTAAATTATGCTAATAATAATGAAATATTGAAATTTCATTTTAAACGGTAGTACTTATGATTTGTAATATTTTTCATATAAAATTTGTTTATTGACAAACAAATATAATCAATTATAAAAAGATTATAGTGTTTCTTGAAGATCTAGAGCTGAATTAAGAACAACTTCATTACATGCTCACTAAATTGATGATTTAATTCTTGTAATTGAGAATTTATTGGAACATATAAAATATCAAATTGATAATGATGTTAGATTTGATATTGTCATTAAGTTGATCTTTTTCTCCTGCATAAGAGGAGCTTTCTTCTCACTTTAGAGTGAGCACTTCTTACCCTTTTTTCTTCCAAATCAAGTGAGGAAATTAGCTGGTCCACAACACTACATTAAAAAAAAGACTTACGACAAGTGATACAAACACTATCATGGAATCTGAGGTCCTTGAACGAATACAAAATATGCCGCTCACAATGGATGAAGACGAGGTCATGCCAATATGCCCAGTGAAGAGAGAAAAAGTATTGGAAGAGTTCTCACTAAGTCTAATAGGAAAGTTCCTCACAACAGAGCCAATAAACATACGGGCAGCCAAGAATTTACTATGATCCATGTGGAAGCTAGGGGAATGACTTGAAGATAGTTGAAGTGGGGGAAGGCCTACTGCAGTTCAAGTTTTTGATGGAAAGCCAATTGATGTGGGTTTGGAACAACGGGCCATGGTGTTTCGACAACCATCTATTAGTGCTTAGACGATGGGAGAAAGGAATGTCGGTGAGGAATGTCACGTTCACGAAACAACCCTTTTGGATCCAAGTGTGGGGACTGCCTTTCGACTTGATTAATGAGGAGGCAGGGAGCGACATAGGTTGGACCATCGCTGAGCTTGTGGAGGTGGACTGTAAAGCCTTCAACTCGAACCAATCCCGGTTTCTACGCATCCGAGTGGAAGTCCCACTGAACAAACCACTCAGGCGCGGTGGCCCAATAAGCAGCCGGAAGGAGAGATATCTAGTGTGGCTTTCAAGTATAAGAGGCTGGTTGGATGGTGCTTCAACTGTGGCGGAATCAGTCAAGAACAGAGCGACTGTTTGGTGCCTGTGAGTGCAGAAAAGGGTGAGAGACCATACGGTGAGTGGCTGAAGGCTGGTAGCAGGACAAGAAACACGGAACAGAGCAAGGAGTAGCACCATGCACGTCGGAATCAGAGGACGTCAACTGCACCATCACTGCGACCCAAAACCGATATGTCCGCCGAAACCAATACCGGAAAATCGTCGAGACGAACTGAAATTCAGGGTAGCCCGAGATTCGCGGACTACATTTCACACCCCATTAATCTCATTAATGCCTCGGATCCGTTACCACAGCTAGACAGATTTAAGAGAGCCGTTTCAAGTCCACCAAAACACCAAACCGATCCCACATGCCTTCACACCACGCTTACACCATCATAGCTAGATGCGCCATCAGTTACTAAACACCCATTAAGCCCAGACAAACATAAATGATACCGAGAATCATGGAACCAATTTATTCGCAGTCCCAATCAGCTACGGTGCAAACCAAACACTCCAACAAACCCTAGTCCCACCCTCACGTGACCAACCAAAAGACGAACAAAACTCACATGACCAACTAAAAGACCAAAAACCAAAAACTCAAAAGAAAAAAATTCACCCGTCTAGCCATAACACAAAGCACTACACCAAAGCCAAATTGAGGGATAATGGGCACGAAGAGACACACAGAGAGCATTGACCATGGCAAAGACAATGCTAAGAGGTTCAAGAGTACGAAGAAGATGATACAAACTGAAATACCAATGGTGGAGGCTGAGGCTCAGCCCTGTTGAGCACAATGATCGCCTTAAGTTGGAACTGCCTGGGGCTTCAGAACCGCCGTAAAGTCGAAGTCCTTCCTGAACTACTAAGGAAAAAAGTTCCCACAATTTTGTTCCTTATGGAAACAAAATTGACTACTAGAGAGATGGAGACAACCAAAGCAGAGTTGGGCTTCCCTTCCATGCTTGTAGTTTAATGTGATAGTCGAAGAAGGGGTATAGCACTTCTTTGGAGAGCAGATGTGATTGTAGACACACAAACTTATTCACCAAACCATATAGATGTGAGAACACATACAAGCATCACCATTATGGAGATTAACGGGAATATATGGCCATCCTGAAAAATAGTGTAAAACGGAAACATGGAGGCTTATGAGACACCTCCATGCCCGTGCATCCCTCCCTTGGGTCTGTATAGCTAAAACATGGACTATAGAATTGCTTACCTCCTTACATGAGGGTAGGAGTGGGAATGACACAAACGTGAAATAGACCTAAAGTCTTTTACAAGATGACCTGTGCTCAAGAGGAAGGAATTTCCATCAGCAAGGGCCTTTATAATACATTTTGAGTCTTTGCCAACATCTTCAATGTCTCCACTAATAATGATTGAGCTATCTTCTCAAATAAGGCAACCATAATTTCCTCATTTTCATTTCGAATTACCACAACAATCCCTGCCTCGTGGCTCAGCCGATGAACCTGAACCCAAGTCTTTCTCTTAAACTCAGACAGAAGATTACGAATAGATTCTAGAATTTTATGGGGAGGTAAACAAGATTCATTACTTCTGATTTTGTTTCGTCAACACCACACTGACCAGGCCACCATCGTGAATAATTCCAGCATGGGAGGTTGCGTATCCACCACTGAAACAAGGTCCTAAGTGGAGTGAAGATGAGGATTATCAATTTTCACCCAGTAGAAAGATTTCATTATAGTAATTTATGGTCACTATAATCCTCAATGTCTTTTATGGGGAGGTAAACAAAGTTCATTACTTTTGATTTTATTTCGTCAACACCACATTGACCAGGCCACCATCGCAAATAATTCCCGCTTGCGAGGTTGTGTATCCACCACTAAAACAAGGTCCGAAATGGAGTGAAGATGAGGATGATCAATTCTTACCCAGTCGAAAGATTTCATTATAGTGATTTTATGGTCACTATAATCCTTAATGTCATTCTTACTGAAAATGATTGCTATTTTTTCTGTATTTATGGTCACTATAATCCTCATCATTTGGGAGATCATCCTCATTGAAACATTAGAAAATCACTATAGTCTATGCCATTCTTAAAATTTATTGATAACCAAATCATCTAACCTAATTAATTTGAGTGAATATTATATTATTTTCTTTTCTACTTTCTTTCTCTCTCATTCTTACTGAAAATGATTGTTGTTTTGCCTCTATTTATGGTCACTATAATCCTCATCATCTGGGAGATCATCCTCACTGAAACATTAGAAAATCACTATAATCTATGTCATTCTTAAATTTTATTGATAACCACATCATCTAACCTAATTAATTTGAGAGGATATTATATTATTTTCTTTTCTACTTTCTTTCTCTCTCCTAATTAATTCATCCCTAACCTTCACAAGTGTCCATTCTTAACGTACTTAGGTTGAACCTGAGACCTCTCCCTTGTTAAACACTATGGCTGACACCATGACCAACATACCAAGTAAGCTCCTTAAGTGCTAATATGAAGTATTATTAAATTTATATTAGATTTACATGATTTATAGTTTCTGAACTTCCATATCACCTCTATCTCAATGTATTAAATATTACTAAATTTGTTTCCATTGCTAAATTAATTTGTGATTTAAGAATAATACCTCTACATAGGAATTTACTATTTATGACTTATTTTAAAAGTGATTTTTATTTAATCAAAATAATTTCTACTTGAAGGATTGTATAAAATATTTATTCATGCTTATTTATGCTATACTATTTTCTATTAACTTTATAATGTACTATTTTATGTTAACATTATAATATCATGAAAATTTATTTGAAAGTTTGTTTCAATTTTTTAGATATTTTAGTCAATTTTGCTAATATTTACAAATTATTACATTTATTTTATTTTAATTAATTATTAAATTAATTATGACGTTATCACAATTTGACTTTGATCAACCTCAATTCAACTTTAAAAACCTTGAACCTCTCCTTTTACTAGTTCTTTGAAAGGTCCTTGTCTGAAAACCATGGGTCACATCCCCCACATCCAACATCTTGTCAATTTGCTTTAGCTTTAAATTTGTCACTTATGAAAAATAGACAATGAAAATATAAATAAGGATGGTTGGATCAATAAGAAAATATATAAATAGAACTTTCCCATGCCAAACCTTATTGATGTGTGGGAACACGTTTTTGGGTAAAAATGCCACCATGGCTTCTGGGCTGTGGCTCACTTTCCAGATATTACAAATGAGTGTGAAGAGCAAGAGCCAAGAGGCAATTTTTGAGTTTGTTTTTTTCTTGTTCAATAGTGTCTCAATAGGACCATCTCAAACGTTCTTAGCAGTTATGCCGCATCACACTGTTATATTTTCCAAGTTTCAAATATTAAGCTTGGAAGAAATTTTGAAGAATAAAATGAAAACAAATGTGTGGAGACATGTTGGCCAGCTTTATCATCATCAGGACCGTTCTTGTGCACTCATTCGTCGACGTGTTTCTTGAAAGTGCTACGAATATGTTCAAAAAGATCCAAACTTACTTTGAATATGGCTTCAAAAGGATGAAAGAAGGATATCAATGTTTTAAGTCGCAATATTATGAAAGAAGGATTTCTTTTCAGATCAATTTCTAACGTTTTGGTCGCAAGCTAAGTACAATACAGTTCTATATGGATGTTATATTTAATAGTAAGCAAGTTAAAATAGGTTGTGTCACATTCGTGTCAACCTAACACCACCCATTTATTAATCGTGTCATGTGGGTTCGATTGTGTCAACCTTCCCTATTAACAGGTCAGGTTAGGGTTGAATAGTCATGACATGATTATTAAATGGGTTGGGTTTAAATTGAGCCATTTAGTCGAATAACCCTACCTTGACATAACACAAACAAGACACGCTAACCCGAATTGACACCCCTACCTGACACCATGCGATACATTCCACCCTGATAGTTGTCATGTACTCAAGGGTCATCAAGTACCCTCCCTGACACCTAATATGTGAGAGTCACTTAGTAATCAGGGAACCGATATTTACCAAGGGAGTCAATACCGTACCGGAGGCTGTACCGGTTTGGTCAGCGGTACGATATATTTCGGATACTGGTCAATACCGGTGTACCGTTTCGGGTTTACCGCTATTTTATATTTATTTTATATATATATATATATATATACACACACACAAAATCTCTAAAACCATGTTTATAAACATATAACATTTCATTTATTGTTTATCTCTAGCTCACGTAACTGCCTATTAATTATTAAAAATATAAAACTAGTGAGTGGCAACTGGCAATAGTTGAATATTCAGCAAAAAAAAAAAAAAAGACAATAGTTAAAAATTTGAAATAAATGATGTAATTGAAATTTCAAACTTGTTTCAAATTTCAAAGTCTACACGTGTGGTGTCAGTACACACAAAATAAGACTACAAGAACCACACAAAACAAAAGGACCAAGGGGATGCAGCTGTTAGTCTAAACAACAGATAAGAAGAAGTGAAAAAAATAATAATAATAAAGAAAGGAAGTGAAAGGAACGAAACTGAAGGAGGAAGAGGAAGGGATAATCAGCTAAATGTTGACAACAACCAACAAAGTGGTGCTGGGCTTGAAGGCGACATGAGCCATTTTGGTACTTTTATGTTTTGTTTTGAGTTTTGTGTTTTTTTTAAGAAGCTTTTTGTACCGGCTGGTTTTTACTTTCCGTCCGAAATGGCCGGTATTCGCCAGTACGTCCGGCATAGTCCGGTATAGACCGGTATTTTGAGCGGTACAATTTAAGGGTGTTTCGGTACCGTTTTATCCACCGGAACGAGAAATACCGGCCGTACCGGCCGGTACGGTACGGTATTAACTTCATTGATATTTACCCCCCTATTGTTTGGTACCATACTTGACAATTTGCAAAGCAACCTATCTAGTGTCTACACTTCCAACATGCTGTGGTAACGAATGAGCAAGACCTGTCAAACGGTCCTTTACACTTGGCTCTCAAACTCTAGCGTGTTCTCCACTCCACTATCTCCATATGGAAATAACATGCACACATCTTTTTACATATTCATATCTTCCAAGTATTGGAAGTTAGACCTGAAGATCTCTAGACATTAACTCCATACACTCCCTATAAGGGATAAGCCTACATTCATGGGAGCTTGGTCAGCTCTACACCACCATATAAGCAACAAGCCTTCTCTTCTCTAAGGCATGCCAAATTTCTTATTTCTCATACTTTTGGAGTTATTGGAAATCATTGAGTCACAAACTTAACTTTCAGAGGGTCTTTGGTCAGCTCCGTGTCGGTGCTCTCTGAAGGTTCTTCATCCTTCATTCTTCAGGTACCCCTCCTATCACTGCATGTTTGGATGATTGGATTACTGATGATGTTTTGTGCATCATCAGCGCTAAAAACTTTAGCTTTTAACAACCTAAAAAGCTACTTCATCTATTTTAACACCCCACTTTATAATACATCCAACATCAAATGATCTATTTTCTTACCATTTCTTTTAAATATTTTTTTTTAATTCTTTCTCTATTCTTCCATCTCCCTCTCTTTCTCTCTTTTCTTCATCTCTCTCTCTTTCTCTAAAGAAAGAACAACCATGAACAAACCTACACATTTTTCTTCATAACCTAGCAAACTCATAGCCGCCACCACCACCACTACCACCCACAACCCCCCACAAATTGGAATCCCGGGCCAAAACCAAATCAAAAAACCACAACCCCCACATCACAACCATCGATCCAACCTAGCCACAGTTACCCATTGCCACAACCAACCACCACCACAATCATAACCATACCACCATAACTTTGATTTAAAATTTCAAAAGAAGAAAAAAAGAAAAGAAAAAAACAACAACAATAACAACAACCACCACCACCACCACAAACTCATCTCAACAACTATCATAAACAACCACAAAATTGAGCAACCCACCACCGCTACCACAAACATCCATAGCCCACCCACTACTACAACAATTGAATTCAGCCAAAGCCAACCAAAATTGGAAAATAACAAATCTAACCCAGCCACAAATCCATGATGAACGAGAGAGGAGATAGAGAGAAGTGAGAGAGAGAGAGAGAGAGAGAGAGAGAAAGGGAGGAGAGGACGGTGAGAGAGAAATGGAGAGTTAGATAAGAGATATGAAGTGAGAGAGAGAGGAGGTGGAGAGCTTTGGCCATGGGTCTTGGTGGTGGTGGTGGCATTGTTGCATGTCGCCACTATCAATGGTGGCCCTATCATGTGCTTCGGCCATGGGTCTTGGCTAGGCCAGTAGAGAGAGAGAGAGAGAGAGAGAGAGAGAGAGAGAGAGAGAGAGAGAGAGAGAGAGAATAAAAATATATATACTTTTTTTCAATTTTACCTTTTAGCTGTAGCGAACTGGTATTGATACCATTTTACTGTTGCTTGGTTGCTAAACATTTAGTTTTACCACCACCAATGTAGCATGTTTTTAGTGTTTTGGGGTGCTAAAATAGCTTTTTAGCATTTTAGCACCATCAATATGAGTGCTTATTGTTATTATTTGCTCATGGTGGTAGTATAGAGGAAGTCATTTATGAGAGAGAGAATAATCCAGCTATAGATAGTTTAATGGCTTAATGCCTTATTCACTAATTACTAAAATGTTGACATGGCCACAAGTAATCTTAACCTTTAGATCAAATATAAATCAATGGTTTAAAAATGTGTAACTCTTACATTCTTTTTAGGATCACCCTGGGGGAGGACAAAATTTTCTGTTTTTTTATGGACAAATAATATTCCATGTTCAGCTTTAGTATTTTCTCTTATCCTTATTAGTTTTTTGTAATAGCATACTTGTAACAGATATGAAGTTAGATAATTTGACTGTTGGAGTACATGTGTGACTAAAGTCTTAAATTGAACAAAAATTATAAGAGTTGAGTGATTTTTTTATTATTTATTATTTATTATTTTAAATTCAATAGTTAGAGGTGAGGCAATTTGAACCATAAATGTCTCAATTGATTAATATAAGGCAGTTGAAAATAAACTTGTAGATTTACAATTTTTGGTTAAGTGATGTCCATATTAATTATATATACTACTCAATTGAAACATTCTCAATAATGTCTCAATTGAGTGGGACCCATAGTTATGTGAGAGAGTGGAGTACACATTTATGATATTCTAAGAGTACTCAATAATTGCCCCTCAATTGAAGTTTGTCCCAAATGTCATCTTCCACCCCTAACATGTAACTACCCTTTTTTGGGGCAAAAATTCGTAGAACATAGTCATGGTGACAAAGGAGATCTAGCAACACAAACAATCTGAGCATAGAATTAATCAATCTTGTCATTTATGGGTCTAAGTTATTTTACAATTTTAGTATAGACGTGTTTTTAACTTGATCCTCTAAAATAATTTTATCTGAATGCACCACCTTTTTTTTTTTTTCTCTTGTCTGTGTCAAATTTTATTTTTATTTTTTCTATTGCTAAATTTACTCGCATAGTCATTATCTCTATCAAACATAAAGTAGAGCAACTCAATTTCTTGGCTGCAGAAGTGTTAGGTTCTAAAGGTTTAGGAATTTATGTATTTAGAACTCTAATTTGTAATATTAGCAAACCATGATCAAAACAATATGTTTAGTCTTGTTTAGGCTTGCTCAAAGTTGATTAATTATTGTAAAGTTGGAATCAAGTGGCTGTAGAATGCATTGGTGCATTTTGGCCTGGCTCGATCGATCGAATCTTAGGCTCGATCGATCGAATCTCGGGTCAGATGCATTTTCTGCAGAATTTCCAACTCAGCCCTAACTCATTAAACGTTTAGGTTTTATGTTTTTGCGCTAGGTATATAAGGCAAAATCCTAGCCACGTTTTTAGAGTTGCTCCTGTTGTATTGTTACTCATACATTGCTGTCTTGTGTAAATCTCTTGTGAGATCTAGAGGAGCTTTCCTTTACACAAAGCTTAGGGTTTTCAAGGTAAAGATTACTTCAACATCTTGATGATCAACTCGGTTGCTGCCATTGGAGCTTAAAGAATAACAAGCGTGGGTGCTTGTAGCTGATTGAAGAATTCAAGAAAGAAGGAGTCTGTGGATTCGGAGCTTGCACGTGGTCGTGTCAGTAAGTTCTACTGGTAGGTAGCATTAAGAAGTCGAGCGGGGAGCTTGTAAGTCCTTTTGTATGAACTTCGATTCTTTCATAGTGGATTCTGGTTTGTCTTGAGGATCGGTGGGTCAAATCTTCCCCAGGTTTTTACCGTGTGGTTTCCTGGGTGATCATATCATTGTGTTCTTTATTATTCCGCTTCTTTATATTCTTGATATGATTGTATGCTTGTGATAACCTAGAATTGCATAAATTGACTAAGTTAATCACTTGGCTAATTAACTAGGTTAATCTGGTTGTTTTAAAGGGTCTAAAAACCGTTCAAGTGGTATCAGAGCGGGTAGCTCTTTTCTTGTAGATCTTTTGATCTCTGAGCTGATCCTTGACCCCTGTTGTCATGGAGCACGGTCACTCTCTTGTTGTTCCTCCTCACTTTGATGGGAATAACTATACTTATTGGAAAGTAAGGATGAAAGCATTCCTGAAATCCATTGATGAGAGAGTTTGGAATTCCGTTGAATACGGATGGGAGAAGCCCACTACTCCTGTGAGTGAGTGGCAAATTTCTCAAAAAGAAGCAGCTGGATTCAATAGTAAAGCTATGAATGCCATCTTTAATGCTGTTTCCATAGAGGAATTTAAGAGAATCTCTAATGTTGAGGTTGCTCATACTGCTTGGAAAATCCTCCAAACTGTGCATGAAGGCACAAAGGCAGTTAAGATAAACAAATTGCAGCAATTAATTTCTAGGTTTGAAAGCATTAGGATGTCTGATGATGAATCCTTTGATGAATTTTATGCCAAACTGAATGACATTGTTAATTCTGCTTTTAATTTGAGTGAAATCTATGATCAACCTAAAATTGTTAGGAAGATACTTAGATCTTTAACTGAAGACTTTAGACCCAAAGTGACTGCCATTACCGAAAGCAAGGATGTGGACTCCATCCCAGTTGATGAGCTTGTAGGATCACTTCAGTCCTATGAGTCTGACTTACCCAAAGCAAACAAATCCAAATCAATGGCTCTTAAGTCTGTTGATGATGTTGAGGTTGGTGGATTTGATGATGAGTTCTCTGCTACAGAGATTGCTTACCTTGCCAAGAATTTTATAAACTTTCTAAGGAATACTAATAGAAGGGCAAGAAATACAACCATTGCTGAACCTAGAAACTTTAGGAAGAATGATCCCATTAAGGTTAATAACTTTGAAAAACCTAGAGAAAAAGTAGGTCAATCTTTAAACAATTCTTTGGGTGCTCAGTGTTTTGGTTGTCAAGGGTATGGTCATGTTAAATCTGAATGTCCTACATTCTTGAGGACTAAAGGTAAAACTATGGTTGTAACCCTTAGTGATAATGAGGTTTCTGATGATGAGTCTGGATGTGACGAGGATGGAAACTTCATTGCTTTCACTGCTACAGCTGTAGTCAATGAAAGCGTGTCTGTTGAGGAGAACCCTTCTGATGGGGAACTCTCTGAGGATGCAGATCTTCAAGAGGCCTATAATAAACTTTACAAAGTTGCTACAAAAGATGCTATGAATGTTGAACTTGACCTGAAGAAAATTGATTCTCTTGAGCTTGAAAAGAAGAATTTGCTTGTTAAACTTTTTGATACTAATGATCTTTTGAATCATGTGAAATCTGAGAACATGCTTTTGCTTAATAAAGTTAAAACTTTGGAACATGATTTATCTATTGCTAGATCTGCTAGTTCTAAACTTGATTACATGCTGAATGTTCAAAAGTATCCTTCTGATAAATCTGGGTTAGGTTATGTTGAAAGCATCTCTGTGTCTGCTCCTAATTCTACAAACTTTGTTCCTTCATCTTCTTCTGAACCTACTGTGAGTGAGGTTGTGAGTGAAACTATCAAACCACCTGTGAGTGAGGTTGTCAAACCTGTAGAAGTTTCACCTCCTAGGAAGATTAGGGTTGAGAGACTAAACCTAAGGATTCTACCATTTCCAAGGACAAGATGCATGGTAAACCTGCTTAGGTTTGTCATTATTGTGGAAAGTCTGGACACATTCGTCCTAACTGTTACAAGCTTCAAGCTGCTAAGAGAGCAAACAAACCAAAAGTGTCTATGCCTTAAGCACAAGATCCTATGGCACTTATTGATGAATTGGTAAAGGCATTGAACCTTTATTCCAATCCTGGAGTTGGAAATCACTCGAATATGAATAAGAACTCCAATGCTCGTGGTGCATCTAAAAGGTTTTGGATGCAAAAGACTCGACCTAATTGAGTCTTTCTGACATGGTCCTTGTGCTTCATTGCTCCTTCTTTTGTGTCCATTGTTCTTTGGTTTCTGTGTTTTTTTGTTTTGTTTCTAGGATTTGCATTGCATAACATTCATGCATTTCATTCTAGGATTTATTTATTTTATCTTTAAAAAAAGAAAAAAAAAAGAAAAAAGAAAATGCAAATTGTGTTCGGTACTATTTTTCTTGGTCTTTGAAAACAAGGTTGGTCAATTTAATTACACATAACATGTCTTATGTACCTTGTTTAGCTTTGATGAGTTTATTTATTGCATTTGACTAGTTGCAACTTTGTAGTGCATATTGTGTGGGAAAGATGTTTATGGTGTTTATCACTTTGTCTTAATCTTGAAGTCACATGTTATTTGACTGTCGGACTTGATCCTTTTGAGAAAGGCATAAATAACCATCTCACCACTGTTCACTAGCTAATCATGAACACCTAGTGCATATCATAAGATTTTGTGCTCGAGAAAGTGTAGCACATGCACAAAAAGAACATAAGGTGTAGCCTCTGTTAATTGCTTAATGCTTAAAATTGGTGTGTACTATTAGGCTTGATAACATTTCACATAATTAAAACTGGTGTGTACTATTAGGCTTGATGCCAAATTACATCTAATAATGGGGCAAAATTCAAGAAACTTACATGATTGCAAGCTTATGTTCTAGGATATGTGGGAGTTATATGATGTAACTCTTTAGGTGATAGTCTCTTTTAAATTCTGTGTGATGAATTTTGTAGACTTTGTGATTAATTTCTATTCACATATCACCTTACATATATCTCAAGCTTTTGCTAGTTGCACACACTACACAAGTTACTCTTTGCTAAACACTGTACATGTTATTGTGTGTGTTTTTGGTCTGACCAACCAAGTTTGAAAATACCTTGAGTATTATGCAAAACATTTTTTTGCTTAAGAATTAAAAGGGAGAATTGGCTGAAACTTTCTTTTGGGAAACTGAGATTAAAATTTGGGTTTTTGAAAAAGCATTCCATTTCATCTCATACTCATGCATTTTGTTTCATTGATTTCAATGCTTTGAGGAGTTATTTTTCAAAAATTGGTTTGAGTTTTTCAAAACTGTAATTTTTCTCAAAATACTGTGAGCCGCTGCCTGTTTCGATCGATCCATTCTGTTTTTCGATCGATCGAAAATACTTAAAATCTCTTTAAAAATTTCGGAGTGATTCGATCGATCGAAAGTAATTTTCGATCAATCGAAAGTCGTGAATCAGGTTTTTAAAACAGTGTTCTTTGACTGATTCAACATACTTTTTCAAAAAGTTTTTCAACCTTTCTCTTCTCACTCCGACTAGGCAAGGTTCTACAACGATTTTTTTGTCATTTTCCTCCAAAATTTTTGCAAAGTTTCTCTGTCCTCAAGCCGGTAAGTCTCTTTTGCCCTTACTTTTTGAGTTTATTTGCATTTAACATGCATTTTTCATGCATTTTTTCTCAAAATTTCGGACCTTTTTCTTTTTGGGATTATTGTTGTTTCAAGCCCAATTTCGTGCAATTGATCTATGGGTTTTTGTGGGGACATGCTATAAACATGATCTTGATAGTTTAATTTGATCAATTTTGGGTTTTATGAAAAATTGAAATTTCTAGGGTTTATAATTATTCCGAATTGGGGATTTTGTTCAATTAGGTTGAAATTGATGAAATTGGCTTGTTGATTGGATGCAATTAGGCATTATAATCTATGTGTTGTGTTTTGTAATACTTAATTCATCAATGTGCTTCAAAATTTTTCAAGTGGTTTTCAAATTTTTGGGGTTTTTGTTAGAAACTCCATGCTTGAGCCAATTTTGTGCAATTGAACTTAAAATTGAACTTTGTTTACTGCATTAGTACATGCATCATGACATTTTAATTGTTCATGCATCATATAGATTTTTTCTCTATATTTTTTTTGTGCTGACTTGCAGTCTGCCCTTGGTTTTGTTTTATTTTGTTCTTTTGGTTTTCTCTTGTGTCTTTGTCCTTTCCTTAGCACTATGCCTAGGAAGACTAGGGCTCATAGGACTGTTTCCTCATCTACTCCTTCCCCTCCTCCCTTTGACCGAGAGAGGTTTCTTAGTGAGAAAAACCAAGAGATTTTTGATACACTGAACCTCAAGAGGAAGATATGGTCTGAGTGTTTTGTCATCTTAGATGAGCTTGATTCTGCCATTAGGGCAAACTTTGAGCGTAGGGGCTGGTTACCCTTGGTGGATATTTCTGATCCTCCTCCACCTGCTACCTTGATTAGAGAGTTCTTTTCGAACATCTCTATCCGCATCTATGATTCCAACACTTTGATAAAGAGTTGGATACGAGGCGTAGAGTACACCATTACTCCTAAGGTAGTGGCTGATGCTCTAGGGGTACCTTTGGTACAGCATCCTGTCTACCCATATGATGAGTCTCCCGTTTTGAGTGATGTCATGTCTTACATCACTGGGTTATCTATCCAGTGGGGTTCTGATCCTAGGATCACCACTGCTGAGCTTTTTGAGTTACACTATCTCTTCTTAAGGATAGCGTGTCACTCTTTCTGGCCCATTTCTCATCTTCACACCATTCCTCTCGAGCGGTGTGTATTTTTGTACGCTCTTGTCACTGATGCTCTTATCAGTTTTCTCCATTTGTTTCTTCGTTCTTTGAACGAAGTTTATAGGAGTTCATCTACTTCTCATGCCCTTGTTCATCCTATTTTCATTCATAGGATTTTGCTTTATCTTGATCTTAGTGGTTTCCCTTCCTCTGAGCCTGTTCATGTGATTGCTCCCATAGGTGCGTCTTTCCTTAGACAGAGGGCTACTCACCTTAGAGCTGGCTCTAAACACCCTAGGTCTGCACCTTCTTGTAGTGCACCTCCTCATTCTTCTTCTATAGGTCCTGCTGGTGAGACTGTTCTTGATCCTGATGCTGCTGCTGCTGCTGTTCCTCCACCTCCTTCGGACGACTTTGATATACGTCGTACCTTGGAGACTGTCATGACCGTTCAGGCGACTCATGGTCAATTTTTGGTAGACTTGTTTGACGAGATCCGTGCTTTACGTACTGATCTGGCGCATCTGCGTTCGCCCTCACCACCTCCTTTTGATGATGGCTTGTGATTGCACTTTGACATTCCGTCACAAAAAGGGAGAGTAGAGTTTTGACTTTGTAGAGGAGTTTTTGTAGTTAAGGGGAGTATTATTTTTGTTTTTGAGGAGTTAGTGTCTTTATAGATTGTATCTAGGTGCTTCACTATGTATATCAGTTTTGGGGATATTCATGTTAGGGGGAGTAACATTGTTTTGATATACATGATATTTACTTGATTCTTGTTGCTTTGTGATTCACTGCTTATTGATTTATATTTATGAGTTGTTCATTGATATATGTCTTTATTTTGTGTAGTATGAATCTTACAAGAATGTTATACTTGTTGTTTTACTCTTTTCTGTCACACATGCGTTTATGTGTTTGTTGAGTATTTCAGGAATATACAGGTTGATTCAATTGAGCTGCTGTCTACACTTGCAACTGATGGATAGTAGTTAGGATTGAATTTGAGTTTATAAGCATTACTTTTGTAAAGGGCTTTTTACTTGTAAATTTTGAGCTTTTAATTTGTGTTTTGTCACGGATTGCCAAAGGGGGAGTTTTTAGGTTCTAAAGGTTTAGGAATTTATGTATTTAGAACTCTAATTTGTAATATTGGCAAACCATGATCAAAATAATATGTTTAGTCTTGTTTAGGCTTGCTCAAAGTTGATTAATTATTGTAAAGTTGGAATCGAGTGGCTGCAGAATGCATTGGTGCATTTCGGCCTGGCTCGATCGATCAAAGTTTAGGCTCGATCGATCGAATCTCGGGTCAGA
The DNA here is from genome assembly GCA_032727855.1 of Quercus ilex subsp. ballota. NCBI lineage: Eukaryota > Viridiplantae > Streptophyta > Magnoliopsida > Fagales > Fagaceae > Quercus > Quercus ilex. The sequence goes on along the minus strand of CM064912.1, from coordinate 28,394,468 downwards.
TGCGTTTTCTGCAGAATTTCCAACTCAACCCTAACTCATTAAACGTTTAGGGTTTTATGTTTTTGCCTTAGGTATATAAGGCAAAACCCTAGCCACGTTTTTAGAGTTGCTCCTGTTGTATTGTTGCTCATACATTGCTGTTTTGTGTAAATCTCTTGTGAGATCTAGAGGAGCTTTCCTTTACACAAAGCTTAGGATTTTCAAGGTAGAGATTACTTCAACATCTTGATGATTAACTCGGTTGTTGCCATTGGAGCTTAAAGAATAACAAGCATGGGTGCTTGTAGCTGATTGAAGAATTCAAGAAAGAAGGAGTCCGTGGATTCGGAGCTTGCACGTGGTCGTGTCAGTAAGTTCTACTGGTAGGTAGCATTAGGAAGTTGAGCGGGGAGCTTATAAGTCCTTTTGTATGAATTTCGATTCTTTCATAGTGGATTCTGGTTTGCCTTGAGGATCGGTGGGTCAAATCCTCCCCAGGTTTTTACCGTGTGGTTTCCTGGGTGATCATATCATTGTGTTATTTATTATTTCGCTGCTTTATATTCTTGATATGATTGTATGCTTGTGATAACCTAGAATTGCATAAATTGACTAAGTTAATCACTTGGCTAATTAACTAGATTAATCTGGTTGTTTTAAGGGGTCTAAAAACCGTTCAAGAAGGATTGGAGGAGCATAGAAAATTAGCATCCAAAACGTAGGCCAACACAGTTGTCATGGACCAGCGCTTCCAGAATCACTTATCGCTCCCCCATTAATGAGCACCTTAAATATATAATACAATATACATAAATAAACCATAACTCATTTCAGGAATTAGATTTAAAACGAAAAAAAAAAAAAAACTGAGTCAAACACCTAAAGAGAAAGTGCGAGAGAGACAGACCTGGTGATAGTAGGAGTTGACAGCAGATATACAATAATAATAATAATAATAATAATAATAATAAATAATAACAATAATATAAACTCATTCATGATAAAATTTTACATCATTGTATCGATATGCCAATCAAAAACAACAGAAATACATCGTATTACATCATTCGTACTTAATTGAAAGAGATACAAAACATTAAACAAGAATTAAAGAAATTCTTGAACTACCAATGTAATTCTAGAAAATTCTTATATAAGCATATCGCATGGAAGGAAAACTTGACCACAAACATTTTGTTTAACAACTACCTAGCAAGGGCAGCAATATCTGATTCAAGCTCTAAGTAGGATGTTTCAAGTGGAATGCTTGAAGGTGCCATATTACGCTCAGTTGCTAGGCTTGCATTAGTCATCTCCAAAGCCAAACATTCTTTTAGTTCTGCTAATACTTGACTGATGTCTGGCCTTTGGCTTGCAATCGGTGGTATGCATGACAAGGCAATCTCCACAGCTTTCCAGGCAGAATTGGTGTGGAATTTTCCTTGTAACCTTGGATCAACAACACTTTGAATATCCCCACTTTCAATTATTGGATACATCCAGTCAAGTATGTGAGTGTTTTTCTCAAGTCCTCTCATTATTGCAGGCCGACCAGTGATTAGTTCAAACAAAACAATACCGAAGCTATAGACATCACTTTTTTTACTAAAGTTTCCAGATGCTTGATATCTGTATGTAAAACACAAGGCAATCAGATCAAGACAAGAAATCCATAGCTTGATTTAATTCAACAGGTTATTACTTCCATTATATCTAGTTGCAGTTGGTGTTTTTATATATAGTTGAATTTATAGATGTTAGTTTTATGTGTATTAGCCAAAGAAGCCCAATTATATTAATCGGCCCTAGATTCTAAACCATATATATACCCTGCTGAAAATTCCCTATAGCATAGAATTGAGATTATATTGAAGATGAGCTATCATATCAAGGGCTTCTTCCATGGATGTAGGCCGTTGACCAAACCACGTAATCATTGCATTCTCTCTCTTCTCTTTATACTATTTCTTTCTCTCTTTTTAGATTTTCATAATATCTATCATGGTATAAGCGCCACAACTCTGATTCTAAAGTGTTGTTGGGCGTTTTAGTGCAATCCTATCTTTCTCCGTGCTCTTGCCTTTGTCTTTTTTGGTCAAGCTCCACCACACTCTAATCCTCTTTGGAATAGATCAATCATCATTACCAAAGACATTTTGTTTGTTTGTTTAGACCCCTGTAAACTTAGATTGTTTAATCTAATTAATTACTCAAATTGTTACTTAGGTTTATTATTCAGATCTAGGTTAAACACAAACAATTATATCACTAAGTGCGGAAAAGTATAGAAGACAGGTGATATGATAACCCAAGAAAACCAATAAACCGTCCAGTTTCAAGGTAAAAAACCTGGGGAGGAATTAACCTAAACAATTCTCAAGTAAAAAAATTTACTATATAGAATGAAAGTTTTACAATAGATTTTTCCCTAAATCTAATGCTACCTCTTGTAGTACTTACTCATGTGATTACATGCAACTTCGAATCCACAAACTCTTCTATTTGAATTTTTGCACACAAACACCCTCATTTGTGACTTTGAGATCTTACTTAAAAGCTTTAGGTCATTAGCAACAATTGATCTTGTATACAACAACTTATATCTACTAGTTCTTGTGATTGGATCTTCTTTTCGGTAGATGCTTGTTGAGTTAGAAGGTTACAGAACCTCACAGATCTCACAAGAGTGACCCACAAGACTTGTAATACTTCAATTAGGGTTATCCTTTTATACCTAGCAGTGTTGGACTCAAACCTTAAACATTTCCTGGGCTTTCAGATTTGATTTAAAATCTACCGAGTTTTGATCAGTTGAACCCGTCTCTCGATTGGTCGAGCCTTGCAATTTCTGAATTCTTCTTTTTTATAACCTGATTGTTCTTAAATCTTGACTTGGATCAATTTGAGCAATGTCTAACATTGTTCTAAGACTTAAATATCTTAAACTAAACATGTTTTTGTACTCGGTTTGCCAATATACATAAAATTAAAACCTAACCATTTATTCCTAAATATTTAGAAACTTTTGATGCCATTAGAAGCTAATAGACAGCCATAACACCATTGCTGCTATTGGAACCACCTCTATTTTGCCCACTGCCACTGCCTTTGGGATGCTTCTTCGTTGATTTACTTAACCATGAAAGAATCGCGGTCATCAAACACATCATGCCTTGTTCAAAGTTTTTGCTTTTGCTCTCACACGCCCATGCACTACCACATGCCTTTTGGACTCTTCATATGCCAATGACCTACCTCCACACACCAGCCCTCTATACCTATGCCATGTGTCAACCTCCAAAAATGTGCCACATCAGCTCCAAGGCCATGTCATCAACCATGTTATGAGTATTAAACTAGGGGCAAAAGAGTAAACTGCATGTAGACCTATACATATCAATAATATGTTATATTTTAGGGTTAATTCTAATAACCCGATACATATGTTTTCTCCAAAACATGGTATTAGAGCAAGGTTAGCCATTCTTTGTCGTTAACCTCATGACGACCACTCACCCACCTTCTGGTGCCAACAACCCCCAACCACCCACTTTTCGTTGCTGATAACCACCAACCAGTTCTAGTCTTGTCTCTCCGACAACCCACTTGCACAATTTTTCGTCACTAGCCATAGCTCCAACTTCGTGCCGCTAGTGGAATTTCAACCTTGGGAACTGATTTGTCTTTATTTTCTACTTGTTGGCCTTTCTATGTTCATTATTGGGTAGCCCTGGGTTGATTTACAATGCTGAGTTTAAATATTTTGTATTGCTTTGGAATTATTTGTGTGGTTGTGGTGACAGAGGAATGTTGATTTAACTTTTTTTTCAACATTGATCCGCCTCCTGATCCCGACTTTCTTCCCATTGCTCTGCGTAAAGGTAAGCGTACTTTTACATCTCAACCTATCTCTCAATTTGTCTCTTATGGTCATTTTGATCCCTCTGTGTTTAGTAAATTCAATGAAGTAGAGTTAAAGTTTGGATTGCGACGTTGTCATTCTGATCACTCTATGTTTTCTCATACCTCTACAAGGAAAGATTTTGTTGATAGTATATGTTGATGATATTATAATCACTAGTTATGACAAGAAGGGTATTGATGATTTGAAGAGATACCTTCAAAACTCCTTTTGAACTAAAGATTTGGGTAAACTACGGTATTAAGGTAGCACGATTTGAAGAAGGCATCAGTCTATCATAAAGAAATTATGTATTGGATATTTTGGAAGAAACTAGCTTGTTAGGATCTAAACCAATGAAGACTCCTATGGATCCTAATGTCAAATTGTATGAAGATCAGGGAGAGCTATTATCTAATCCTGAGAGATATCATCGTCTGGTTGGTAAACTAAACTATCTCACCATTACTCGGCCAGATATATCATTTGCAGTTAGTGTTTTGAGCTAGTATCTGAAAGATCATCGCCTTCCACATTGGGAGGTAGTTATTCAGATTGTGAGGTATCTTAAATCACATCCAGGCTGTGGTCTTTTGTATAAAGTTAACGATCACCTACGGATAGAAGCATATACTGATGCTGATTGGGTAGGATCACTGTCGAATAGAAAATCCACTATTGGATATTGCACTTTTCTGGGAGAAAACCTGATTACTTGGAAAAGTAAGAAACAAATTGTTGTTGCCAGATCTAGTGCAGAGGCTAAGTATAGAGCCATGGCACTCACATCATGTGAGCTTATGTGGATTAAGCATTTACTTGAGGAATTAAAATTTGTTGTGAAGTTGCCTATGACTATGCACTATGATAATCAAGCATCAATTCACATTGCTTCCAATCCTGTGTTCCATGAGTGAACCAATCATATAGAAGTATATTCTCATATTACTCGAGAGAAAGTCGAAGATGGTGTAATTGATGCTCCATATGTTTCTACAAGAGTCCAAATTGCTGATATGTTTACCAAAACTTTATGTAAGACTTGTTTGAGTTTATTATGTAACAAGCTAGGATTGTACGATATATACTCTCCAACTTGAGGGGGAGTATTATGAGTATAAAACTAGCGGCAAAAGAGTAAGCTAAATGTAAACCAATATATATCAATTATATGTTATATGTTAGGGTTAATTTCAATAACTGATACATATGTTTTCTCCAAAACAAACCATATTTGCCATGTTAACACCAATGCCACATTAGTTATGTCACATTAGCATTCATGTGTCACCTCAGCTTCCGCGTCAGCCTATCTTCTCAGGTCATCATGCTATGTCAGGAATCTAGTCGGGTTAGGTTGAATTGAATATTTGACGTTACACAAATTGAACTCAGATCGGTTTGATGGGTAGACAGCTTGATCAATTCAGACTTGGATCTTTGAACTAGATTGGACTATTGAATTTTGGTTTAAAAAAGATTATGGACTAGCTTTGACACTTGACTTTCATTTTGACTTTGACCAGTGACCAGAGTTGACATTTTACAACCAAATGTGTCCCACTTTGTTTTTCCCATAGATTCTGATTTTTATTTTTTAATAACGTGGAACCTCACCAAGGGAGGACCCTTTGGACCTACCACTAGGGAATAAACCACAAATATACGATCCCAACTACCAGAAATGTGTATCAAGTGATCCAGGGGTACTCTTAGTAAAAATCAAACCTAGGATGTTTGGATCCTTAACTCATAATAAGCCTTCAACCACTAGGTTCACTTCGTTTCCTCATTTGAGGCTCCCAAGCCTCAAATCACCAAAATAATAATAATAAAATTTGACCTTTTGCTCATTGAGTTCACCATCTATGATATACATTAACTCATTCATATGCTTCATCACAACTCTATTTCGTTGCCAGTGGTCCTTAGCCTATTACAGCTTCTCCTTGATCACTGATGTAGCCTTCTTAGGCCCTCCTTAGCCTATAACAGCTTCTCCTTGGTCACTGATGCTCCTTGGTCACTGATGCAGCCTTCTTAGGCCCTTATTGTCTTTTGGCATTCGTTAATCCTCGTTGTTTGCTCTCAATTTGCATGTTCATTGTTTGATCCATATGTAATTGTCTTCATGGTCATCTTCAAGGCATCTTTATCTTTACTAGTTACATTCCAACTCCAACAAAAAAAAAATAAAAAAAAAAGGGTATATCAACCAGCAAGTATAAACACTTACTCTGGATCAAGGTATCCTAATGTGCCAGCTGGGCAAGTGGACACGTGAGAGTCACTTTCAGTTGCAAAGATTCTAGACAACCCAAAATCAGCTATCTTGGCTTGCATATGTCCAGTCAATAAAATGTTGGAAGTTTTCAAATCTCTATGAATTATAGGCGGCTTGCAACCATTATGAAGATACTCCAACCCTACAACTCCACCAACAATCCATCGTTAAGTCTAAGTAATAATTTTTATTAAAAAGAAAAAAGAAAAAAAAGAAGCCCAAAAGGTGTTAAAGATCAATAATAATGTAATCGATTTGTTTGCGAACCATGCGCTGCATCCACTGCAGTATTAAGTCTCTCATTCCAAGTCATCACATTTGTGTTTTTCACTATAGGAAAAATATATGAATATAACTGTCAGTTGGGTTTTATTGGAAAAGGCATTGTTTTGCAAATTCAAGGTGGCATAAGAAATAATAATTGTAAGATGCTCATCAAACATATGCATTCCTAATCCAAATAGTATCAAATAGCAATAGGAATAGCAATAGCAATTCAGTTGTATAAAGCTTATACTAGCTAGTTGGTACCTCACCCATCCCCCCCCGTTGTCTGTTTTAATTGGTCGGATGATCAGAATTTTCAAATTTTTGTATCGTGAAAAGATTAGCTAGACCTCTGATTAATTCTTAGGCATTTTAACCTAGCTTCTCTCCCTCTCCACATCTTAATATGTTTAGTTTGTTGAATGGGTGTTTCACCATGGGATGGGGTAAGGCCTAGTTTCATTTTCATAAGAAGTTATCATTTTCATGCTAAGAGCAGGCCAAATGGGACAGCCTATTGGAAATTATTTGGCAAGCATTTGATATGACTAGCACCTTGTTTGGTGGTTTGCTCTTACTAAAAGCCCACCAAGTGCAGTTTTGGAATTCAAACCAGGTCTTGCCCTATATTAAAAGTCATGCTTTTGATATGATAAAGGTAACCTATGATGAGTCATAGGATGAAGAGCCTTTGAACACAAATGGTAAATGGTAAATACCTGATAAATGCTGGTGCAAATTGCCATTTTCCATATACTCATATACGAGGGCCTTCTGGTCATCCTCGTCACAGTATCCAACAAGAGAAACCAAGTTTCTATGATGAACAATCATCAAGAGTTGTGCCTATATTTCAAACCAGTTCTTTAGTTTAGTTGGATGAAAATCTTTAGTTGCATGTCTCATGTAATTACAGATCCACAGTTTCAATTTAAAAAAAAAAAAAAAAAAAATCAAGCAATTCAAAAACTGGCTGCAATTTTCTTTATAACCTCAGCTTGAAATTCCTTATAGCCTTGGTTTGATGAAGGAGAGAGCAATTTAACAGCTACTTGAACTTCATCTTTCACTTTACCAAGGTACACTTTACCAAATCCTCCTCCTCCAATGATGGTTTCGAAGTTATTAGTAATGCTCACAACCTCAGAGTAGCTATACCGTTGATTCTTTGATTTGATATTGGATTTGGTAACCATACCTACAGCAAGGAAGATTTTCCATAAAACTATCAAAAAAATGTTTTAGTGTTGCGTGAGAATATGCAGAGTTTATGTTCTAAATCTCTTATGTTTCTGTCCTCAAATCTATTTTCTCTCACATGTCGTTGTTACTAGGATTAATATGGAGTCCACTTATTCTAGGTTGGGGATGCCAGTAAATGCTCACGCTTGTGGCCCCAAATCCATACGCAGTAACAGTTTACCATAGGTTAAGGTTTCTCAACATGTATTGTCTGTGGTAAAGCTAGAGGAAGTCTTGAATTGCATGATTGTCTGCATCTTTTGCATTTTAGCATGAGTTCCCTATTGAAATTTTGTATTAATTTTTTTTCAGAATAATAAATTTTATAATCAAATATTAGTTTTATTAGTAACTAGTCGTAGACTCGCACGTTGCGCGTGATAATATTATTGTTTTAGTTATTATTGGTTAATAGTTGGTTTTTCATTTTCTTTCAAGTTAATATATTGACTTTTAAAAAATATACAATCTAATATATTAATTCAACAATAATAATAATAATGTTGAATAAAATAATATGAGAAGAAAAAAAGTAAAAATAAAAGATATAACAATAAACACCAAATTAATTATCTCTAAATAAATACCAAATTATTTAAATCATATTATGTAATATTATAATATTACATTCTTATATACTATCTTTAAATTTTTACTACACAATATGATAGTTTTTAACAACCAAAGTGGGAAAAAAAAAAAATTAAATCACATCAACCTAAAGTAGAGTTCTAAAAAATACAAAAATTTCTCAACATAAAGTAGAGATGCAATATATATATATATATATATATATATATATATATCTCACCAAAAATTGAGAGAGAAAGAGAGAGAAATAAATTTTTTTGTTAAGAAAAATTATGCATATAATGGAAAAGAGAATGCCAAATTTATACTAAAAGGATAACAATAAGAAGAAACAAAATAAAGGGAAAGATGAAGAGTGCTATTAAGAGAGAGGGTAGTGGGAAGATGAAAATATAAAGGAAAAAGAAAGGTTGGAGAAAGTGTAAATATTAAAAAAAGTGAGTACAATTTAATTTATTTAAATTTAAATAAAATATTATATGTTTAACTAAAAAAAGAAAATATAAATAATTTAATTATATGGAGTATGTGACTGAGTTTAAATATTGAATAAAATAAGATGAAAAGATTAAAAAAGTAAAAATATAATATATATAACAATAAACACCAAATTACCCAAATCATGTTATGTAATTGAATAATATATATTATATTCTTATATATTATTGTTTTTTAATTTTTTTATAACGCAATAGTATAATATTTAACAATCAAAGAGAACCAAAAAAAAAAAACTTAAACACAAAACTAAATCGTACCAACCCAACGTAGAGTTATAACAAACACAAAAATTTATCAACTTAAGCAAAGATGCAGGAAAAAAAAATACTCCAAAAATTATTTTTTGTGTGTGTGAGAGAGAGAGAGAGAGAGAGAGAGAGAGAGAACCTTTTTGTGATGGAAAACTATGCAAAAAATGGAAGAGAGAATAACAAATTTATAGAAAATGGTGTGAATATGATTAGACAAAATAAAGGAAAATGAATGGAAAGATGAATAGTGACATTAAGGTTGAGGGTAGTGGAGAGATGAAAAGGTAAGGGAGAGAAAGATGAAGAGACAAAATAAAGAAAGATGAAAAGTGATATTAAGGTTGAGGATAGTGGGGAGATGAAAAGGTAAAGACATGAGAAAGGTTGGAGAAAATGCAATTATTAAAAAAAGTAAATGTTAAAAAACAATTATAGGAAAATTAGAAAGAAGATGGATAATGACGTGGATGCTAATGTGGCTTAATGTGAACACAGTAACATTAAACGCTACGCTTAAGATTGGAGAAAATGTAAATGTTAAAAAAAGTGAGAATAATTTAATTTATTTAAATTTAAATAAAATATTATATGTTTAATTAAAAAAAAGAAAATATAAATAATTTAATTATATGGAGGATGTGACTGAGTTTAAATATTGAATAAAATAAGATGAAAAGATTAAAAAAGTAAAAATATAATATATATATATATATATATATAACAGTAAACACCAAATTACCCAAATCATGTTATGTAATAGAATAATATATATTATATTCTTAAATATTATCTTTTTTAATTTTTTTTATAGCGCAATAGTATAATATTTAACAATCAAAGAGAACAATAAAAAACTTAAAACACAAAATTAAATCGTACCAACCCAACGTAAAGTTATAACAAACACAAAAATTTATCAACTTAAGCAAAGATGCAGGAAAAAAAATACTCCAAAAATTGTTGTGTGTGTGAGAGAGAGAAAGAGAGAGAGAGGGAGGAAGAAACAACATTTCTGTGATGAAAAACAATGCAAAGAATAGAAGAGAGAATAACAAATTTATAGAAGATAGTGTGAATATGAAAAGACGAAATAAAGGAAAATGAATGGAAAGATGAATAGTGACATTAAGGTTGAGGGTAGTGGGGAGATGAAAATGTAAAGGCATAAGTAAGGTTGGAAAAAGTGTAATTATTAAAATAAATAAATAAGTAAATGTTAAAAAACAATTATAGTAAAATTGGAAAGAAAAAAGATAATGACGTGGATGCTGATGTGGCTCAACGTGAGCACAGCTACATTAAACGCTATACTTCAGCTTTTAGTAATATATAGATTAAAACATTGCACACAGACACACTTTGTTAAACATAGCACATCACTCTTCATTTGCACTATTGCTTTTTATTTCACTTACACATTTTTCCAATTAGTAGGAAGCCTTATATATATACCATACAAAAGAGATAGGCTTCCTAAACTTACCAGAACTATTTGCAAAAGGTTGAATATTCAAAGATACAAAGTCAACAAAGCAGCTATTTCACATCTAGATAGGGTTGTAAATGAGAGTATTAAAAGTTCAGAATTGTTAGTTTTATTTTATTTTGAACACATGTCGAACTTGAGCTCATTGGCAAACTAGATTACATATCCCAACTTTGTCCCTTTTCTTGTCGAACAAGTTTTAACTTGTTCACAAGCTACTTGATTAACTTGTTCTTTTCCCATATATAATAATTAAAGACCCCAACTAAAATGTTTTATCTCTTCACAAATATATGCTAATAATTAAATTCACCAAACCTATATTGTTAAAAGTCATATATAATTTGTAATACAAAATGGACTATTTATATTCTCAATAAATTATAAATAATAATTTAGTATCTTATAAACTTATTTAAAAACTTACTATATCCAATTTCAAGTTTATAAAACTATATATACATGTATGCATATGAATATGAATTATTATATAAAGGAAAAGCATACAAACATGTTCTCATGTTGTAAATCAAAGGTTTTTGGTACTTTACCTCTTGGGTTTGGTATCAAACCCTAAGCAAAACTCAATGCCATGGAAATGGATCTACCACGACTTTTTCCACAAACTCTATAGCCTTTCACACAATCTCTAATGGCTTCCTGGTTAGTAGAAACCACAAATACGAGCCTTCTACTTGATGTTCCCAGGCTATTAAGACCCAAGGCTTTGATGATGGAACCCTAAGACTAGAGAAAGCTTGATGAGAGTTTTCGTGCCTCTCTGATTTTTTGAATGTAAACGTACGTTCAAATGATTGTCGTGTAAACTAAGGATTATGTACTATTATATATGTTGTCACCAAAAAAACCCTAATGGAATAGGTTTCCTACATGAGTGCCTATCTTGGAATCCTTATGGGCTCAAATGCCAACATTATATATATGAGATTAAATTATTAAATTCACAATTTCCTAACAATTTAAAATATTCAGATAATTTATAATTTATCATGGTATGAGGAATTGGGTTCAATCCCTTGTCTCCACATTACCTCTCATTTATATATATATATATATATAAAAAAAAAAAAAAAAAAAAAAAAAAAAAAAAAAAAAACCAAGTTTTAGGCCAAACTTAAGGGCAGCTTAGGTGGACCACATGGGAGTGTTAGATTAAATGACTAAATTTATTATTTCCTAACAGTTCAAGCTTTTAGGACAATCAATTTTTATCAATGTATACTTAAACCAACCTTTAGACTCACGAGTTTTGTTCATGAATGCATTATTATGTTTGAACTTAACTCATTTAATAGTCCAAGTCTAAACTTAGGCTTGAGCTTGGCTCATATGATAAATATATGAATATAAACAAGTTTCCCTAGTTGAGTTTGAGTTGTTCATAAAATACTAGGTTTATTTACATCCCATCATCTAAAATGTTATGCCCAAGTTGCTTATGTATTCCTAAGCCATTGAATGCCAAAGACAAACATCCACTCACTAAAGTGAGATATTATCCCTATCTTATTTTGCAGCTACTCTAAAGACATGCAAACACAAAATAGCACACATTCAATGCTAACTCTTACCTAGTCCCCATCAACACCAACTACTTTCTCATGGCGTTGAGCTGCCATCAAAATTTGGAGAACTTAAAGATAGATTATCCCTTCATGAATATAACTGCTATATCTTCTTGAATATAACCTTTTAGTATATTTTCTCAAATAAAATGATGATGTACCTCAACTACTTCGTCCAAGCATGAAACACATTCTGTGCTGCCAACTTTATTCTCTACTTTATTTGTTGAGAGAGACATTGTTGGTTGTCGCTAGCTACACCAAGATATTGTCCCCAACTAGAATTGAACACATATCCAGTTGTGGACTTATGTGTTGGAATATCTCCAGTACAATCAGCGGTGGAAAAACCAACTTCATAAAGAATCCCCAGACTAGATAATATCCTTAACATATTGTAGGATGCAAAAATCTTCCAAATGTGGCTTGCTAGGATTCTACATAAACTACCTTACTATCCCAATTACATAAGCAATATTTGGTCATGTCAACGCTAAGTAGATTAAACTAACCAGTACTTTATTTTTGTGGTATGATTGGGTCCATCATAAACTGAATTGGGCCTCTGCATAATTGGCTTAATTAATCAAGTTGGTAAATTTGGCTTAAAATTAATCATCCTGGGTCTAAATTTTTAACAGAGCCTTTTGCAGAAAGATCACTTATATTTAGGTAGGCAATATCTTATATGGGAAGCTATCCCCATCCAAGAAAAGAATGCAATGCATTAGTGCATGCCATTAATATGATAACCCTATGCATTCAATCTTGAGATCTTATATAACTACTAGAATTCTTGCCAACCTGCCATGGATGTAGTCATTATTGTTATTAATATTTTTTTATCAGTCCAGTAAAAAAGGCAACAACAGTTGAAGAATACTACCCACTGACACAATAAAACTACTTAGAGCACCACCGAATCATGAATTCATACCAAAGCATTGCATGAAGAGAAATGCGTGCATTTACCCCTTGTTCACATGTTGAAGTGGTATGTGGATGTATTTATTATTGTCGATCAATTGCATAATATTGCCATCATGACCGTGTCATGTGGTTGGTCACAATTGCCTCTGGTGAGAATTAAACAATGTTCGTTTTACTTTCATAACCATCTTAAAGGCATTGGTGTATCACAGGAAAAATAAGACTGGCTAGGATTGGGTACTGCATCTTTTCTAAACGACGTCAATCAATCGTGTTAGCAATTACAAGAAAGAAATACCTCCATGTCTTTTCTGTTTATAGACAGCCAGACCACTAAAGATGAACAGAAGGAGCAGGACTGCTGCTGTGGACAATGCAACAACTGGAATAACAAACTCCTTTTTCTTCCCTCTCTTGCATGCAACTGACTGACTAGAATCTGGATTTTCGTTCACACTTGCATAGGGTGAATCAAGGTAGTATGCCATGGTAAGTAAGTTATTAAACATTAATTTTGCTGTTTTTATACAATAAAAATTGATTTTGGAAAAATAAATGAGATACTCCTAAGATTTTACGTACATATAAGTGAACAAGTATATATATATACTTTTTTCTAGTATTAGGCACACAAAAGTAGTTATATATAAGGAAGAGAGAGAGAAAAAAAAAACAAAAGAAAATGACCAAGTGAAATTAGAATTAAGAAGCAAAAGGAATTATGAAGGAAGATAAGATAACCTCAACACCAACGTCCCATCCCTAGACTTCTGCAGAAGATCCTCAGGAATTGAACCTGTGAACTTGTTCCCACACAAATCACTGAAGAGATGGTGTTAGGCAGATGACCTCAATTTCCCTACACGAAAATTTACGTTGCAATACCATGATCAAATCTCAAAAACTTACAGAGTGTACAAATTTGGCAGTTGTGCCAAAAATTCTGGCAGTGGCCCAGTTAAGTCATTGTATGACAAATCCCTGAAAGAAGAGTTAGCAAGATCTTTAGAAAACATATACAGCAATGTTATGTTAAAAAATAGTTTTCTGTTCTTGAAACCTGATACTGAACTTGCATATAACACAATTGTATAGATGGTGTTGCTGGAACAGCCAGTATCTAGCTAGTACAATTGTATAGTAAACAAATGCAACATATCAACCACAATTCAAATTAAGACTCACAAGGACTCTATTGTTTTGAGATTCGAGAATGAAGTTGCAATCTTCCCAGTCAAATTGCTTGAGCTCAAGTTCCTGTTTGTCATTATGGAAAAAGGAAGAGGAGTTGAATTTTTGGAAGATAATTTGCAATCCAAATAAAATTAATCTCATGCAATTAGTCAGCACCTATGGACCAAGGGAGGTGTTATGTGGTTGAACATTCAATCACAATGAAGTAAATTCAGTTAAATATCATAAAACATGACATTACTTTTGGTCCACTCTATTATTGCGTGTGAAAGGAATCTGTTCCAATATCCCATTTCCTAAAATGACGCATCATAGTTCATATCAGTTTATACAATGGTCTATTTTATTTTTATGTGATGCCTACAAGTTAAAGGGGATACTTTTCCCTTCAGATGATATATCGATTGGAATTTCACAGCAAGCCTGAACACAAGTTATGATGCTTTGGAAGTGCACTTACACTGATATAATACTTGGAATAGTATAGATGTAACTGCAGTGCAAACCATCCCATGAGTATTCCCTTGGGACACATGGATCGCCTTGCCAATTTCTAGTCAACTTGTACAGTTTCTTGATTTCCATGATGGCTTCAACTATTATTTTTAATGGAAAACAAGAATTCATAGATGATTATTCTAAAAGAGAGTGGGAAAGAGGAGCGTGAGTTTGAAATACAAAATCATATAGAAATATGAAAAGTAAAAGCTAGTTCCAAAATTTGCAGCAGTTGAACACATGCCTTTGCAGAGATGATGAATTGTCTGAATGTAGCATGCATGATTAGCAAAGCAAATTACCAATGGTTGCAAATACTATGGTTTTCTTTTGTTGATAAATACAGTTGCAGATACTATGGTGGCAAATAACAGT
Source organism: Quercus ilex subsp. ballota (assembly GCA_032727855.1). Taxonomy (NCBI): domain Eukaryota; kingdom Viridiplantae; phylum Streptophyta; class Magnoliopsida; order Fagales; family Fagaceae; genus Quercus; species Quercus ilex. The sequence goes on along the minus strand of CM064912.1, from coordinate 28,379,383 downwards.
GCAACTTATGATACAATTTCAATTCATCATATTTGTGAAATAACTTGGGGATTTCTATTATAATTAATTAAATTTCCACTAAAGTATTGAGAATTAAGTAAAGTTAAAATCAAATCTTGAAAGAATATGCTGGATTACATATCATGGAGGGTTCAATAGAGTCAAAAAGCAAGTTGTTATTTAGGGATTTTGATGATCTGACTATTTTGATTTCAAATCGAAGGTTGATACATAAAATCCAATTGTAGGTTTGAACATTTATTTGGTGGGGTGAACAACTTTTAGAAAAATTATATTTTAGAGTTGCAATTAACAAGGGATCTTACCTTTATTTGGTGTTTTTGTACATCAAAGCTAAGGAACTCAAAATGGACAGTAGTTATATGGAATTGAAGATCCAAATCAACTTTTGACAATTCTTAAGGTTAGTTACATATTAATTTAATAAGCTTAGTGGTTATTAGTGAAAAAAAAAATAGTAATAGGGGATTTTGGAGTTAAGAGATATTTTACATAAAGTGATAGCATAAGTGTAAGATTATATATATCATAATTAGGCAGTATTATGTTTCTTTGGTTTAGGCTCCAAAGATCTTTCTAACTTCTTGTGCAAGATTGTTTTGCTTATTTGGTTTATGTGGTTAAGGTAAGTAGAATTTTACCCATCATGCTCTTATTTATTCCTTCTTTGTAAAACTTTGAGTTAGTCAATGCGTGTCATTTCATGTCTACCTATCTGTTGTTGTCCTCAAGAATTATTTGTAGGTTTGGGATGAGTTGTAGACCTAAACATCTTATGTTCAATCCCCACTAGGAGTTTTCCTAGATTACTTGATACACAGTTCTAGAGGTTGGGGTCGTGTATCCATGGTTTATTCCCCAGGGGTGGATCCAAAAGACCCTACCTTAGTGAGATTCTATGTCATAAAATATATGTGTGTGTGCGCTTTGCATTTTGTCATTATTTCTAGATTTTTATGTTTCTTTTGAAACATTCTTTTGCATTGTGAACAAACCTAAATATGTTTTATTTTAAATAATGGATAAACTACTCTTTCTTGATTATAGCTCATAAATGATTTCAAGGACCATGTTCATAGAATGATAGAGGCAATGCATGGACTGTGATGTGGATTATGTTGTTCTTATATATGGTGTTGTGGAGGATATGTTGGTGGTGGTTGTGAAGGTTATACATGACCCTTTCATGGAACTAATACATAGGATGTTCTTCTGATTGTGAGGCCCAATAAACAAGACATGAAGTTATTAAATCTTATTTTGGTTATATTATTATATCCTTCACTGGATTCCTATTTTGGTTTCTTCTTCTTCTTCTTCTTCTTCTTCTTCATTTGAATATTAGATATCATTATTTCTTTAGTTTTAAATTTTTTACTTTAATCGGCAACTAAATCTTTGCACCCTTGGTTTTTGAGTTACCTCTACAACTTTTGTATCCATTTATTTTCCAACTCTTTTATACCTACCTCATTGTACAAGCGAGTCACTTTTTACTTTCTTTTTTTTATCAGTAATAAAATATTTTACTGAAAAACAGAATAAAAGTGCAACAAAAAACAAATTCCCTGGAACACAGGGAGTGTACAAGGGAAGCAAAAATCTACCCAAAACTGCATAAATCTTGGAAATCCAAAATAGAGGGTATGGCAAGACCATTCAAATAAGGATAGAAGGAAAATTTGCTTCAACTCAATGATAAAACACTCCTCCCCTTCAAAGATTCTATTGTTCCGCTCTATATGTACTCCACATAATACACTGCGGAATAACATCCCAAACAGGTGCTGCGCTATATCTCCCAACACCTCCATGCCAGCAAGCAAGCAACTCAACTGCTTGTTTAGGCATAACCCAAGAGATACCAAACAAACTAAACTCAAACGACCACCAGTCAAAGGCAAAAGGAAAAATGAATGAGGTGGTGGTCCACCAATTCCCAATCACTTTTTATGGGTCACATTTTACTTAATGGTCTATATAGCTCAATTATGCATTATTATAATTATTTTTCAAATTAATTGTCTGGGTTTATAGTCTTAAGGATCATTTAAGACGTGCATGAATAGGTTGACTCTTAGTTGAGATTTTGAGGGCTTAATTAATTTTAGAGAATTTTTCTTTTTGTTCTAGAAGTTTAAATATTATTGGGAAAAGTACACAAAACCCTCATGCGGCTTCTCCATAAAATATGGAAAACCAAAAATTTTGAGTGTAACATTAACCTCCCTGTTGCATTGTTTTGTTTTTAAAACATCAATTGTACACACTAACCCCTGGGCTATTTCAATATAACACAAAACCCCCATATAGTTTTGTTTTATGTGAAAATTTAAAACCGCATTTTCACATAAAACAATACCACAAGGCACAAGCGGTTTTGAGTTACACTTACCACAGGGGGATTAAGTGTTACACTCAAACCCCTGCCCCCTCTCTCAAAGAAAATTGTTACATTCAAAATCTGAAAATAAAAAACTAAACTCAAGGGTGTTCAGTGTTTAAGGGAAAACTAAATTGTGGGTTTTGTATATTTTTCAAATATCATTTTGGGAGTTTACTTTACCAAAGGAATTTTTTTTTTTTTAAATGTTGTTAATGTTTTATCTTGAGAAGTCTATATATTATTGATGATTATTATGTGATTGGAATTGTTGGGAAAATCAACCAATTAATACAACATTCAGCAGAATTGCCTAAATTTATTTAAAATAGAGATTTCATATTTTGATTTAAATATTGAGGTTCGTGTTTAAAAATTCCAGGCATTTTAGGCATACAGAATCACAGATTTCGTTGATAGGTAGCAATCTATAGAAAAGGGGTAAAAGTATGATGGCTCTGATAAAAGTTTTATAACAAGAATTTCCCAACTTCAACCACTACACTATAAATTTGCATTATCTATTCGGCAACAAACAAAGGCTCATGATCACAAGTCTATAACAAGCTTTTCTAAATTTAGCATATGACACTAACAACTTAAAGCTATAATGTTCCATTCAGAAAAGAAAACCCCCGAATAAAAATTATTGAAACGACCATCATCACCAAGTTAAGGTTAGAACTCTTATTGAATCAGCAATTGAAGTCTCTTATTAAAGATAAGGAAGAAAGCATACCATCTTGTATGGCAGTTGTTTTATTTGGGAGCTCCATTGACACAAAAATCTCTACAGCATTGAGGATTGGAGGAAACTTACTTCCCTCAGCTGCAGTTATTGAAAATTCAAGCTGCTCTCCCATAATTGCCAGCTCAGTCGGGAGTATGGTCCGCGAGTTTAGATAATCAAGTCTAACAGATTCTGTCAGATACTGCTCACCGTTCAACAAAATTGTCAATTCCCTCTGCTGGCCATTTTCAAGCTTCTCAATCTCAGCAAAGTGAAAGTAAACATAACATTGTGAAAGAGAATCTGGTGGACTGAAGGACAAGATCAGCGGAGTGGTAGAGTTTTGTGATTTCGCAGCAGTCCTCAACACTACATCTGGTATGTTATAAGCGTTATCATTGCTCAGGGAGTAAACGGTTGAACTTGAAATTGGAATCCATTCGTCAAATAGTAAAGGGCTCCAGATGCGATCATATTCATCATCCGGATACCTAATTAAAATAAATAAATAAATAAAATAATTGAGTCAGAAGATGATACGGTTCACTCTGTTAGTATTTATGTAAATTTTTGGCTGCAGCAAGCTTGGAATGTTTGCTGCCTTTGTTGTGTTTGATAAAATTTCTCAATGAACAAAAAGTTCAAAAAACAAATTCATTGTATATGTATAAGCCACAAACTCAGTTCCACACTGTTGAACTCAAACAGATAAAAGCTCAAAATGTGATTTGAAACCCCAGTTGGAATGCTTTTACAAAGATGGAGTTGTGTCAAACTTGGACTCAATGTGAGATTCGAAACCCAGCTTGAGATTTGCTTTGTTTCATTTGTGTGTATGAGAGAGAGCAAGATGAAGAGAGGAAGACCGATGAAACTGGTTGGGAATTTGGCTCTGAAAAATTAAGCACGAGCACAAGTTGTGCGGAATAACGGAGGGAAACACAGCCGTTGTATTTTGGCATCTCTCTTTGTGGATAAACTGAGTTCGTTTTTTTTTTTTCTAATAAGAAACTGAGTCGGTTCTTTCATATGGATTTTTGATTGATGTGGCGATATATAATTAAATAAGGAGAGAGAGGAGAGTAGAAAGGGTAAATTTGATAGTTTGTAATTTTATTAATATAGTAAAGGTAAATTTGATAATTCATTTGGTTAAGTATTTTTATGTTCTACTATTTCTCTAAATCTCTCCAATTTGAAGAAATTAAAAATGAGGGGCCAAAGGTCTTGTAGTTGAATTGACACCTCCCTATGTACAAAGTGCTTGGGGAACTGGGAGAGAAAGAGTTCGAGCTGCGAGATTAGCAGCATGTTGTAATTATTTCTAAAAAAAATGAGAGGTTAGAACCCCTCCAAACCCATCCAAATCATTTCTCCTCCTCCCTTAAAAGACATCCAAATAATGTAATTTAACTTACTCTCCCTCATTCTACTCTACTCCCCTCTAGTCCTCATCCTTCCAAACAAGTTATTAGTTGTAGTCTCCTAAAAAAAAAACTTAGTTGTAGTCTAAGACTACAACTTTACTTAATATCTTATAGGGAAAAATTGTGACATGATAGAGTGTATTGGTGAAGAAAAAATTGTGGATTCATGTGTAAGTGATGTTGTGATGGTTAACCACTCACAGTCTATCGAGTCAAAATTGTGACAAAAAAGTTGTTAGATGTAAATTTTGACAAATCTTCAATTGGGTAATTTTTTTTTCCCCATATAAACTCCATATTTGCAGAATTTTCAAAAAATCAAAGATTAATAACAATTTCATCAATAAAATGTTTATATTTCAAATTTTTGTAGTTTAAAACTGTGCATAAAAAATAAATTTATTAATCAAATAGTAAATAACATCTAATTGACATGAAATATAATATGTGTGTTAAAAACATAAAAACATGTAATTCAATGATTAAGGGGCCCGTTTGGTATGTGTGTTTAAATAACAGTTTTCAATTTTTTTGAAAATACGTGTGAGTAAAAAAGTATATGAAAATGCATGTAATGTTTTTAAAAACTGAAAACATATGTACCAAATAGCCCCCTAGAGTTTCAAAATATACAATCATTTTAATTTTTTCAGTGGGAGTTGGACTACATCCAAGTTTGTAGCCAAACCTTATCTTAATTAATATTGCACAAATTGTACATTAGTCAATTTTAAGTGGATACAAATCTTACATCCCACCTTTTGTTTTACCTTTTATGCTCCACCAATCATGATATGTTATAACTTGTTATAGAATTTACATTTTGAAAATCTCATTGTTAAATTACTTGTTCTATATGTTCTTAACATTTATATTAATTAGATGTTATTTACTATTTGATCTATAAACTCAATTATATCAGTTGAATGAAATTTCACTTGTTATATCATAAAATAAAAAATAAAAAAATAAAAAAAGGTAAATTCCACTAAACCCCCCTGAGGTTTGGGCTAATACTAATTAGGTCCAAGACTTTAAAAATGACCAACTTGGTCCTTAAAAGACAATTTTATCCCTAACTCCATGTTCACTCTTCTCTTTCTCATCTCAAACCATCTCTTCTATTCGCTGTGATTACACTAACATGAGCATGAATTTGAGCACAAATCACACTACACAAATGCACCATCTCATAGAACACAAACATACACACATAGCCATGCAAATTCCAAAATCTGAAACCCCCAAAAATCATCATAGATTACCAATCATACACAGATTCATATGCACACACTAACAAAATCACCATATTATAGTCATTTTGAGACAAACCCTAAATCAAAAAATACCAGATCTCTCTCTTACTTACTTGCCCACAGTAAGTAAGTAAGAAGTAAAAAAAGAAGAGGAAAGTAAGCACACACCGCACGAGCAGAGCTAAGTAGGTAAGTAAACCTTTGTTTCTATTTCTTCTCTTTCTCAGTTTCTCCCAAACTAATTTGTAATAGTCTTTTGCGATCTTCTGATTTGAAATCAGAGAGAAATGGCGAACATAGACATAGAGGCAATATTGAAGGAGCTCCCAAACAATGGTTGTATCCTAAAGACCAAGATTGTTTGCATTTTAGGTCCCGCATCTCGTATTGTTCCCATTCTTGAAAAGCTTTTCAGGGCTGGCATGAACATCACCATGGCACTAATTTGAGAAGAGAGTGGAAGATGGTAGTGGAAAAAATGGGTTTTAGCCATGAAAGAGGGAGTCTTTAGCTGCCGTGGGTATGGGTGAGAGAGAGGGAACCGCTGTGGGTATGGGTGAGAGAGAGAGAGAGAGAGGGAGCCAGAGATTTGAGAGAGAGAGAGAGAGAAGGGTTTAGGACTGAGATGAGAAGGGTTTGGCCCTCTCACATTCATGGTAAGGGGTTCACTCATTAAATTCTTGGTGAGGTTCACCATTAATGTGAGACGAGGGAGCACCATTACATTATACTCTTCACATAGTTGCACATTATTGTCTTTCTAATCATCTAGAAAGTCTTACGCTTCTCTCTCTAAGCTCTCCTCTTCCTCCTTTTCCTCCTCCACCCTATTTACCACTCCTGCAGACATCTTGATTGCGTTAGCCATAAACCTAGTTGGCCACTCTTTTCAACTCTCACTCAAACCCAAATGGAATGATTGGCTGCCATCACAACTTTCATACTGAACAGAGCTCTAAGCTTATATGAATAAATGGGGAAAAATTAATTAATAAAATTAAACCAAAATAAGATGAAATTAGATTAGAAGCGTCCGATGGAAATTCTTTTATTTTGGTTTTGTGCATAGGCATGGTTTTTTTAATCTGAGTGTTTGTGATTGATATTACCTTTTAAAATCCGGCCTAATGGGTTAAATGGAATTTGTTGCAATTGGTTGATTTTTTTTTTTTTTTTAATAAATTTTTTTCAATTATGATTCATAATCTTGTGAGATTTGGTTACCAAAGAAATGGAATTTGAGATTTTTTTTCAATTGGTTGATTTTTGAACTTTGTTTGTTTGTTGTTTTTTTTTGGTTTGTTTGTGGAGGATTTAGAGAAATGAGTCAAACGAGTGTTAGGGACTCCTTTTTTTGCCACATGCCAATATTTTTATTTGGCAACAAATCCGTTGTCATCATTATCATAAGTTTTTGTTTCTAAAAAAAAAAAAAAAAAAAAGCATTATCATAAGTTTTGGGTAAAATTCTTTTGAATCTCAAAAGGACCCATATTTTATTCAACTACATGGAATTAAGCTTATAAAGTCATAAGATTTTCACTTCATGAGGAGGACTTGCGGTACTCATTTCCTCTACATCACCTAATAGGCTTATGGTCCACATTATTATCTACATCACAAAATGGGCTTAAAGCCTGGATTTCATACTTCATCAATTGAACTCATGGCCCATGACATTATCAACATCACTCTTTCATCATATAGATTGGGTTCAAACTCATATCTCTCCTTCAATAATTCAAGGCTCATGAGTTCTCATGGAAGGCAACATAACCTATCATCTTAATTAACACAACACCACATATCACCATAAGGACAATCTGTTTCACAACTTTAATCTCCTATTCACAATCTTTAATCTCCATAGTTCTCATTCTTCCATACATCTTACAAACTCCATATTTCAAATAATACCTATACTTATTATTTTTATACTTCACAATATTTTACATATTCTGCATACTTCTCATAATCTTTATAACGCTCAAAAGATGTTCAATACTCCTCCAAGAGAATAATATTAAAGTCATTATCATGGAAGGCACCAATTTCTAACACTAAAGCCCTTCTCATAGAAGGCATTAAACTCTACTACAAAAGCCCTTCTCATGAAAGGCATAAAATTCTCTTACAAAAACCCTTTTCATGGAAGGGAAAAAGTTCTCTTACTAAAGTCCTTCTCAAGAATGTCAATACCATTCATACTTTATTAAGTATTAAAGAGCATTATCAAGGGGAAAGTCATCTAAGTGCATGATAAGTGGAAAAGCTTGACTAACTCCGTCTCATGAATATTGCTTTACTGATCCTTCATTGCTAGACATACTCTCTCTCTCTCTCTCTCATCCCAAAATTTCCCCTCCAATCTAAAGTCATTATGGAATACTGCTTCTCCACTTTTGGAGTCATGTTCTTATTCATTGTTGGAATTCTATCATAACTTATTGCTAAAGCCATAAGCTATACAAGATAAATCACTATTCCTCTATCTTTAAGTTTACATTATTGAATATTACTATATCGCCGAATGCAAGTTACTTTAGTACTATCTTGCTATTTGATGAGTATTGCTTCATTAATACTTCACTATTGAATACATAAAGTACTTTCCTAATCCTTCATTGCTGGACATACATTACTCTGCTTCATATCATTGTTGGATATTCATTACTCTCTTTCAGCCTACGGCCAAACACTTATTATACTATTTACATTTTTTTGCTAGACTAACACTATCCTCCTGTTTATTTATGCTACTTTATAGACCCTTCTCTAATATTGGACATATATCATCTCATTATCTCATCAACTGATATTCATTATTATGATCTTCAACCTATCACTTAATCAATTCATTATTATGATCTTCAACACATCACTTAATCAATACTAAATAAATAATGAAACTCCACAATTATTTTGTTTCTTAGACTTTAGGCTTTAATTGTTTTTGTATGCCCAAATTTGAGTTCCGGGCTAGACTCCCAAAACAAAGTCGAGTCTAGCAAGGCCACCCCACTAGCGGTTGACACGTGGTCCTGCACAAAACAACCTCAACAATGGGTTTGGTCCAAATTATGACTTCGTGAAATCAGATTTGTGTGTTCATGGAATTAGGTTCTATGCAGCAGGAATCAAGGATTGTGTTTGAATAAACTACGACATAATCTCCCCCACCCCTAAATCAAACTAAATGAATAAAATATTATGCGTAGTAATTAATCAAGCATAATCAAACAAATAACTTTAGCTTAAATTTTGATAAGAACAATCACAGCCACAATATGAGATCAAAATCGAAATTAAAACAAATGCAATATGAAATCATTATAGAAGGTAACGTCAATCCAATTCGTAATGAGCTTCAATTAGCTAAACTTTGGTCAAATTGACATTCATACCAGAGCGTCCTAATTCCATTGCCAAGTGACAGAGGACTCTAATAGCCTGTTTGGATAGAGAGAGGAAGGAGAGATAGTAGAGGGGAGTAAAGCAGAGTTGACTAAAAATAAGCTAATTTTGTGCTAAATCTACTCTACTTCCTCTTCCTCTCACTCAATCTAAACGGACCATAACTAGTAAAAAAGTTAACAAATTTTGGCCTTCTGGGGTTTTAGACTGATATCTAAAACTACATTATACTTTTGAATTTCCAAACTAAATTTAACATGCATCTCCAGTAAGTCGTGGGTCAGAGGAGGAGGTGTGTTAAGGGAGGTCAAGGCATATGAGAAAGATAGAGAGAGCAAAGAGGGAGAAAAAGTAGAGGACGGGGAGGGAGAAGATAAGAGAGGGGGTGTGTTTGGTAACTTTTTTTTTTTTTTTTCCCCCAGTTTTTTAGTCTTAAAAACTATTTTCTATTTTCTATTTTCTAAACCTAAAAACTTGTTTGGTAACTGAAAACAAAAAAAAAAGGCTGTTTCCAAATCTCTTATAATAAATCCTGTATATATATATATATATATATTTTTTTTTTTTTTGTGTAATTGCCGATTTCTCTTTTGGGTATTCTACATTCTTATTATTTTATATTGGAGATCTTTCAATAGTAGTAATATTTTCACAGTTAATATTGTATCTTGTATGGGAGCTTTGTCTCTGGAGGTTTTTTCCCTTAACATTCTTAACATCTGAAGTATTCTTCATGATATGCAATGGAATGAGTTATAGCCACCACGTTATTGAAGATGAATATTCAGTGATAGAAAAAACTTCTGTTGTAGAAGGAAAAGAAAAATAAAGATTAAGCAAATATGAGATCCAGGAAATTTTTGAACTAATTTATTTTTTAGCTTAGGAAGGTATAAAAGACTCACCTGACGTCCGAGTCAGAACGGTTCCTGCCAACGTCATGTCCCATTATTTTTGTCAGTGCCCTTCCCTGAGTTGGATAAATGGAATTGCCCAAAAGCCGTAGTTCCAATGCTGAAATGAAGGGTACCCCACGGCCCGTGTTTATTAGACATACGTCTATGTAATCCGTCAAGGGAACATGGATAATGTCATAATGAACACCATATGGAACAGCATTTGTTAAATCCACTGTTTTCCATTCATTAACCCCAAGATGTAGGTCGAATACTGGTGTCTGGTTTTTACCATCGTAATTCCCATAAAAGAATCTTGCCCTGATCAAATAATTATTGTTTTTACCTTGCTCTGGTCTCAGGGTGTAACAATTCCTTGTTCCTTGGGGAAAACTTCTCAAGTTCTTAGCATGTTGTCGAATATTTCCGGGTGAATCAGGGGATACCGTCTTAACTATGCCAGTGTCTATCAATCCTTTATCTGATATGTAAGGGATTTTGGTATCCTCATCAATGTAATCTTCATTGCTGCCACAATCAATGCTAATGAAACCTTGAAATTTTGAAAAAGAAAGAGGGATTTAATTAGACATAAGCAATCTATATAGTCTCCACAAATAAGGTACCAATGAGTTTCAGAACACCCTATGTTTTTCAGTGATAAAATAAGTTTGGCACCAAAATTCCTAAGACAAAAATTTTCAAATAGCTTAAGCTCCAAGCTTGGGTGAGTCAATGTTGTTGCAAGTTGCAACGCCTACCTTTTTGTGGCCTTGTGAACTCCCATGCTAAGACAAAACTGTATATGTATGTGAAAGCCAAAACGTTGGTGTTTGTTTAAAGTTTCAGATTATTCAGATGTCAACCTTTTTTTTATACCAAAATTGTAGCGTTTAGTGTTTACTAATTAAAACCTACCAGCCTATTACACAAGTGAATAGGAATTAATTATTCATTTGATAGAACAACTTCCTAAACCGCCTCGTTGTGTTTAACAAACGGATTGAGGTACATAGTCACTCTCTAGTCAAAGAGACATACAATTGAACAGACAAGTTGAACATGCACATGGGCAGCTATTCTAATGAAAAGAATCAAAACATAGTGAATGAACCTCTGAAATAAATCTTAAGTGCCCAATGCTGTGCTGTGCCTAGGGGCCGTTGTATGCATGCTAACAAATTAACAAATAATAACATTAAAATATCCTAGATGACTTTAAAAACAGTTCTGAACATGGAAACATGTTTGAAAAAATTTGCTATTCAGAACATTTTGGAAATTGCAATGCTTTTCCTCTAGACAAAAAACATTACAATATCAATTGTGCAATATCTTGAACAGAAACGTTTGTTTTGACAAGGTTTCTTACAAATGTTAGAAACATTGACTTTAATAGTCGAGAAAGTATACCATGTTTCGGTAATACCAAATCAGCATCTGTTTTGGTATTTCTTACCCAATAAATGAGTGATACTTGTTTCAAAAAACCACATCAGATTAATTACTCCAATAAATTATTAATTTATCTTCCCGATAGTATAGAAGATTGTGATTAATTTATTGGAGTAGTCTGATGTGGTTTTTTGAAACAGGTGTCACTCATTTATTGAGTAGAAAATACCAAAACAAATGCTGAGTTGGTATTACCGAAACATGGTATACTTTCTCTTGATAGTCAGGTACAATAATAAGTACGCATCTTTCTAGGAGGAGGGGAAGCTTTATCCCATTTTTTTTTTTTTTTAAGTCCTGTTAATGAATACCTTTATGACATTTGTTAATAGACAATTAAAAAAAAAATTAATATCACTTTTATGAAAAATCTAAAAAATATTAAAAAAATCAATTATATTTTTCTTTTTCTATAAAAAATTTCTAAAAATACTTCATAAACCAATACTCAGGCATCCATTAACTTCTCAAAAAGAAAAAAAAAGAAAAAAAAAAAAAAAACCCTTTAAAAAGAGCGTGTGCGCGCCAATTTTAAAAGGTCCCTTGGAAGTAGGGTTGCTGTTATGAAACACATTTGGAACCTTTTGGCTAAAGTTGGTTCTCTTTGGGTTGCATTGGTCCATGTGGTTCTTTTGAAGGGTAAAGTACTTTTGGAATGTTAAAATTCCACAACAAAACACTCGGAGTTGGAGAAATTTGCTCAAATAAAGGAATGAGGTAGGCAATTTTTTAAGTTTGAAGTAGGAGATGGTACAAAAAACATCATCCTTTGACTGGATTGGGGGCATCCAGAGTGTGTTGACCAATGGGCTATGGGCTTGGTCCCCAGCTTGATGAATTTTAAATAAAGTCTAAGAAATAAAATTTTAATCATAAAATGAATTCTCTATTTTAACTGAAATGGATAAAATCCTGTTCTCCCATTTTTCACAATGAATTCATGAAATTGAAATAAAAATATAGTAACAAGTCATTCTTGGAGTTGGGCCATATGTTTGGGCCCGATAGGTACCCATGTTGACAGCCCAATATCAGGAAATCTTAACCGACTACAACGCTTCTCCAAAAGAACTAAAAGAAAATCCTGCATTCAAAATAAATCCTCACCAAAACTAAACTTGAAGATGCCAGAAAATTTTGTACACATAAACCTATACAAAAACTTGTTCGAATGTGCAACTTCTTCGCTCTAGTCAGGAAGTTTTTAGATGGCGTCATGGCGGAAATTCCTTGTCCTTTTTTTTTTTTTTTTTTTTTTATATATATATATTTAAAATATATATATTTTGAGTAGGGAGTGTGTGATTGTGTGGATTTAGTTTTCTTAAAAAAGTATGACAAGTAGGGGTGGCAAAATTGGACATGACCCGTGAACCCAACACGACATGAAATTAGTAGGTTATGGGTTGAGGTTAAACGGGTTTGTGTCATATTCGGGTTGACACGACTGATCCATTTTATAAACGGGTTGGGTTAGTGTTGAACATATAAAACCCGTTTGACCCATCTGACCCGTTTAATTAAATTTCATTTTACCAATATACTATTTAAACTCTAGGTATATAAACTTATTATTTGTTATGGTTTATTTTCTTTGACATATTGTGATTGATTATTTATGATATTGTAATATGCTTTAGTTTTGAATGATTATTTGTGATGCAATTACTCGTTAATTCTAAATTTTATATTAACAATATTTATTTGTTTGTTTTTTCATAATTTTTTTTTTCATTTTCATAAAATCTGAAAAATAGGTCAACACGACTGACTTGTTTAATAAATGAGTCGTGTTAGGGTTGAAGAATCTTGACCTGTTTAATAAACATGTCGGGTTAGTGTTGACTATATTATCGAATACTCATGAGTTGACATGACACGAACCCGACACACGAACACGAACACGAATTGCCACCTCTAATGACAAGGCACCAATTAAGCTCAACTTAAACCGAGTAATGCTACAGATACAAATTATTTTATAACATTTTTACAAACTGCTAATATGATTTTAGTATTTTCCAAATAATTATTAGTAAGTAAAAATATGATGTTAGGCATATTAGAAATAATAAGAATTTATCATATTAATAGTTTGTAAAAATATTATAAAATAGTTTGTGACTATACTATAGTATTACTCAATTGCAGCTCTTGTTGTTTCTAAGGAAAAATTCAAGATTCAAATTCCCAAGCTCCAAATTATCGAATTATATATATATATATATATATATATATATATATATGACTTGGTAGTATTTTATTTGAAGAAAACTTTTTATAAGTTTTATCCAAATCCAAAAAAAAAAAAAAAAATGTAGTAATATTCACTTGTTTTACTTGACTTCCTTATTAAAGTCAATATACTTAAAAACAAAAGGTTCTAACAGAATATGTACGACTTGTCATAAACCAGTTAAAAAATTCAAGTATTTAATTAACACTCACGTCCAAATCTATTGGTACTATTCGCAAACACGGTTATATTCTCTTACTTGATTTTGTATAAAAGAAAGCAAGAAGACAAGCGGAGTCATTTATGCTTGAGACTTTCAAGTCAACTTGAGGTTAAGAGGGAACAAAGCTCGAGTAAAATAAGAACAAAGAACCAAAAAAAAAAAAAAAAAAGAAGAGTTATTTTGATCATAGGAATACAGTTTCTAAAAAGAACAAAGCTCGAGTAAAAAAAGAAGGCTGTATTAACTATGAAAGCTAGCACAGCAAACTTCTCTACAACACATGAATTACTCGCTCCATTCTAAGAGACTAAGATCGAGTACAAGAAAGCATGCATAAATGCATAACAACTTGGCAAGCACCAAAGAAGAAGAAGAAAGAAATGTTGGTTGACCAAAATTCGAAGAAGTACTCACCGGAAATTTCATCAAGTTTTCTTCCAGCGTTCTGATTATTTCCTGCAGCTAGTCTTGAGTTGCCAACAAAAGTTATGGCTAAAACAAAGAGGAGCCGTGCTTTTAGATTTGATGCGCTATTCATTTTGGTCTTTCGCAGCAAACTTTTGTTCATGCTAGTATTTGTTATATAGACGAGAGTGCGAGGCATATATATATATATATATATATATATATGGAACTAGCAAATGACTTGCTCTCGTTTATTTAGAAGAGTGAGTAGTAACATAAGACCGCATAGACATATATGAACCCCACATGTCTCTCTGTGTGAGAGGGAAGCCAAAATTTGAGTCATTCTTTGTTATAAGTTACCACTACTATTAAAGGATAGAGTTTCCATAATCTACTTAAAATAGTCATGTGATTTAGTGAATCGTGCACATGAATGGTCTTATAAATCGCTATATAATGGGTGTTTGGAGAAAAAACTTTTTCCATTATTAAATAAAATTTTCATTTAATTTATTCTTGTTGTTGTAGGTGGGGCAAGAGGAATTGAAACCTGTGACTCATTTTATGATGATTGCTCCTTACCATTAGGTCAAGAAATTAGTGAGTGTATTTTTATTTATTTATTTATTTATGTAGAGGTAATTCAAAGTAAGATCCCTTATTTGAAAATAATAAATCTTACCAATTAAGTTAAGTGAAGCTTATGACAAAAAACTTTACCTCTAGCCACATGGCACAACATTGATTCCTTATCTGTATTAATTTAGTGACGTAACAAATTAAATCTTATTAAAATCTGGAATTTCAATAAGTAATCAATTAAACCTTTAGTCTATATTAAACTCTAAGATGATGTCGTTCTACTAAAATGGATTGAAGTTAATTTGTTACTTTTTTAAGAATAGGGTTAAAATTAATTTTTCCCTTTATTTTTTTTTTAATATTAAGGAAAAAAAACCACCTTCAATTGTTTGTATTTACTGTAGGAATTGGGTTTGAATACTTCTACTTTTGGATGAGCGGGCTCAGACCCAACTAGCCCAATACAATGAATTTGTAGAGAATGGGTTCAAGAACTAGGCCTCAATAAGGATTCCAACAACTAAACATGGCTTCGAGTGGGTCAAATAACAAGGAAATATACTCAAAGTATAAGTTCTGTCCTCGGCAATATCCTAAGGAGCTTATAGTTCTTATTATTTTCTCAAGTGCTTGGTTACAAAGGTTTCCAAGGTGATACGAATTGCTACAATGTTTTTTCCTCCTCCCTCACTCTGGGGGAGTTCTTCCATTATATACTCCCTCTTAGTTGATCTTGGCCCTCCATTTATTGATTGTGCAGGTTGCTATTTGAGTGCTTCTCCCATCATCCACCTTCCTCAGCTTTCTGTGAGCTGCAGCAACCTAGACAACTCTGTTCAGGGATCATTTCCTCATTAATGCCGCCAGAACGTTAGTTTTGCGCATTTAATGTGGAGGTGACAGTTTCTCCTTGAATTGCTTATCCACCATGCTTCCATGGATGACCCATCGTACTTGTCTTTTTCTTGGGGTGCTTAGGGAGGCCGCCTTTGGTGGCGTGCTGCTCTTCCTTTCTATGATCTTAGTAAGCTGAGGACAAGATCGTCCTCGGCGATGTTTCTTAGCAACTTGGACTTTCTTCGATCATCCTCGGACATTTCTTTATCCTTGGCATGGGCCTTGGGCTTAATATAAAGCGGGCTGGGGTCACCAGATTCTTAGGCCCCACAATAGCCCCTCAAAATCCTGCTATCCGGCTCCTTGGACGGGGAGGAGGATTTTGATGTCCTCGGGCCTTTGTCATGACTTGTCCAGTCTTGTCCAACGTCAGTGCTAAGGTCTTTTCACCTATCCAATGCACGTTTCTGGCGCTTTGGTATACGACGCGCACCCTTATTAAATTCTGACGGCTCTGTGCTCCCCACGTTTAGCGGTGTGATGGTAATCTAACGGTGGGGATTTTTCGCCTTTATTGGGCGGGAAACCCCGCACAGTTGTTTTTAATTGAAGGTATAAATACCCATTTGAACCGATTTGTCTCTTCCCTTTTGCATTCAAGAGTTCTTGTGCACACATCCTGAGTACGGTCAAAATCTCCAACTAGACCCACGACTCTTTTCAGCCTAAAAAGCCTGTCCGAGGAGTTTTTCCTCACTTCTGTAAGTCTTCTTTTCTCTTTATCTCGTGTTTTCTCCCTTCTAATTTTCTTTTCCCCTTATTCCTCTTTTTCTTTCATTCTTCCTTGAGTCTTTTAGCCATTCTTTAGGACTGGTAGGTTTAAGAAGTTGGTTGAGTCTGGGGAGGCAATGGAGAAATTCATCGCTGATTATAGAATACCCATTAGTATGGGTTTGAGGTACTGTGAAGAAGGGGAGTGGCACATTAAGAGAAAGGAAGGTGAAGTAGTGATTCCCATAAATGCCTTCCTAAAAGGTGGTATGAGAATCCCTATGGGGCTGGTAATGAGGGGCTACCTTAGGCATTTTAGATTGGCTCCCACCCATTGCGCCACCAACTTGTTTAGGATCTTGGGTTGTGTGGATGCCTTAAACGAGAAGATGAGGTTGAAGTTAACCCATCATGATGTAATTTGGTGCTACAACCTTCAACACTTAAAGGGTAAGTCCTACTACATGAAGACGAGGGACGATAAGGTTCGGCTTATCTAGTGCCTCCCCGAGTCTAGTAAGGGGCTGAATAAAGACTTTCTCATAGTGTCCGGGGAATGGCATGACAGCCTTCATTGTCCAACAGAGGAGGGGACACCAGGTGGGGTGCTTAAAGTAGGAGAGGACTTGGTCTTTTGTGTTATTGTAGTTTGCGTTTTTTGGTTGCTAATATGAACGTGCTTTCTTTTTTGCAGATCCACACGCTTTTGGACGACATTTCCATTTGGTTAACAAGGAAGACTTGGAAACCGTACTTAGGGCGGAGGTCTTTGTGAACGAAGCTGACAACCAAGTTAGGGCTGCTCACAAGATCCTCAAGTATGATCCGATCCAGAAGTCATTCCCGGCTCCGAAATACGTGATCAGAGCCCAAGATCTTCGGCTTCAAAAAATCATTGTAGTGGAGCACGGGTTCTTGTTCCCCGAAGGGTCTCCTATCCCAGAGGGCGTCTAGTTGGTAGGCCATTCTTCATCCCACCAAGTTGCAGAGGCTGAGGGAGGAAGTCCCGGAAGAGAAGAAGAAGTTGCTGATCTGGGTCCATCCGAGGATGAATTTGGTGTGTTCGACCAAGTCCATTTATCTGAGGATCCTTCTGGTGACTTAGGTGACCCTCATTTGACTGAAGCAGACCTCTTATCAGCAGGAACTTCTCTTCCGGCCGAGATGGGTTTCAAGAGACAACCTCAGACTAGTCTACTCGACCTAATTGAAGGCCAACAGAGAGGGATGCACCGGGGAAGTTTCAGTCCAAGCTTCCTCCTCCTTCACCAAAGTCCCAGCCAGTCTAGACCAGGCCATCTTCTGCCCAGTCTAAGCTTCCACTTCCTCCTCCTCACCCAAATTTGCCACTGAGGCTCGAGCCCACTGATCCTAAATACAAAAAGGAAAAAGGCAAACGACCCATGGGAGTAAATAAATCTCGTTCCTCCCAAGAGGAGGGCGAAGTTCGTCGGCCTTATAAGCAACAAAAGACTGAGCACCAGGGCCAAGAGGTAGCCACATTGTCCGAGCCCCAGGCCTGGCTCCCTGCCTCAATGCTCTATGGGGAGCCTCTGATGGATGATGCCTTCCTCAAGGACTTTCGGGGGGGGGGGGGGGGAAGGCACCTATGTGGCCGACGCGCTGGAGAGGGCCTTGCTGCTTACTAGCGATATGGTCGAGCTGGGGAAGTTGAGGAGGCAGGAGGTCTTTCTCAGTCTCAAAAAGTATTTGGGCATTGTAAGACATCTAACACTTATGACTTTGCTGATTTTTGTTCCTTGGTTTCCAACTTATCGTGTGCTTGTTTCAATTGGCAAGTTGTCCAGGCTACCTACAGGTTGGAAGAGGAGGCCAACAACCATAGCAAGGCCTTTGACCTCGAGCACGACAGGCGTCTGGACGCTACTCAGACTCTTAAAATCTCCGAGGCCAATCTTTCAAAAGCAAGGAAGGAGCTAAAGGAGATGACAAGGGCTCAAGACAGCGCTGAGACAGGCCTTGCTAATGCTCAAAAGCAGGCCCAAGATCAGACGAGGCGCCTGCTTGATGTAGAGGATCAATTGAAGATCTCTAAGGAGCAGATCGTTGAGCTGAAGAAGAAGATGGTCGAGGCGGAGGGGGCCAAGAAAGTTGCAAAATGGGCCAAGGATGAGGCTTTGAGAGCTAAGGAAGAGGTAGAGTTCACCAAGGCCGAGGCTGAAAGCTTTAAAGAGCAGGCCCAGGAAAAGGCTTTTGCCTCAAGAGTGGTTGAGACCGAGGCTGCTCTTAGAGCTCAAGTACCTGGGGTGTGCAGACGCTACTGCTCCCAGACTTGGAATGAAGCCCTTAAGTAAGCTAGAGTTAAGGCCTCATCTGACCTGTGGAAGGCGGAGTAGGTATACTACCCTCCTGCCATCCGTGAGGCTGCTTCCTCTAGCTCCGAGCCAGAGGTGACTCCAGAGGAAGTTGGTACTGCTCCTAATGAAGCTGCTTTAGCCATTGCCACTTTTGATGAGCCTGCTAAGGAAGCTGAGCCTGCTGGGGTGACCGAAACAGACAAAGGTCCAGACAATGAGGCACCCCAGGATGCTACAAAGTCCTCTGTTGGTTCCCAAGCCCCTGATGCCGAGGAGGCGCCTCTTCTAGTTGATCCTCTGCAGGTTACTACCTCAACTGAGGGCCTCGAGGATCCTGGGACCCTTTCTACTCAGCTCCCCAAGGAAGGGATCAAAATAAAGCTGAAAAAATAGGCCCCCTTGGCTAGCTCCAGTTGTATTTTTGCTTTGTTGTATTTTTTATTGTTATTCTTATTATGTATTTTTTTTTTTTTTTTTTTTTGAAGATGTAATGTGACCTTTAGATTGAATGTATGGCATTTCTTCTTTACATTATGCGTTTATTGTTATTATGATGGGCTTTGCCATTTATATAATCTATGCTTTGATTGTTAGCAAAACAATCTCAATCTATTCACCTTGATACTATAACTTGCTTTTGTTGAATTGAATACTGAGGGAATAATTTTGCAAGATTAATCCCTAAGAAAACAGTTAGTTGCCGATTATGCTGGGAAGCTAAGTTCAAGGTACTTCAAAATGCCTCGAGCGATACTTATGGGCTTGTGTTTGTTCACGTCTTTGCGGACTGTAGCTAGTTTCTCCATAGGTTTGAGTCTGAGGACCGCGCAAGATCTTGGTTCTGTCTAGTACTTAGATTCCTCTTGAAGTAACTAGTTTTTCCATAGGTTTGAGTCCGAGAACCATGCAAGACCTTGGTTCTGTCTAGTACTTAGATGGTTGTTAAAACACAAGACGTACAATTATGATGGACCTAGAATTTGAAATAGAGAAATGCTTTCATTAATAATAATACATTCTCAGGTTATTTACATTCCATGGACGTGGTACAGCCTTTTCATCTAAGTTTTCTAAGTAGTATATGCCTACCCCTGCTACTGAAGTAATTCGGTATGGCCCCTCCCAATTAGGTCCCAGCTTTCCCCAGGAAGGATTCTTGGCAGCCCCTACAATTTTCCTCAACACTAGGTCCCCCAGTGCTAGTGGTCTTAGCTTTACATTGGCGTCATATCCCTGCTTTAGCTTCTGGTGGTAGTAGGCCAGCTGGATCATTGCCTTTTCCCTTCGTTCATCAATCAAGTCTAGGCTCTTCCCTAGTAGTTTATCATTACTTCTTGGAGTGAAGGAGCTCGTTCTTAGCGTTGGGAAGTTTGCCTCTAGAGGGATAACAACCTCGGCCCCATAGGTCATGGCAAAAGGTGTTTCCCCGATTGACCGCCGCGGTGTAGTTTGGTAAGTCCATAGGACGTGGGGCAGCTCCTCTACCCATCTTCCCTTGGCGTCAACTAGCCTCTTCTTAAGCCCATTGACTATGACCTTGTTGACAACCTCGGCTTGTCCATTTCCATGAGGATAAGCTAAAGTTGAGTACCTATTTGTGATCCCCAGTTCGCAACAATATCTTCTGAAAGCTTTACTGTCAAATTGGAGTCCATTATCTGAAATGAGGGTATGAGGGACCCCGAATTGTGTAATGATGTTCCTTCAGATGAATTTCTTAGCATCCACATCCCTAATGTTGGCCAATGGCTCAGCCTCGACCCATTTGGTGAAATAATCTGTGCCAACCAATAGATATCTTTTATTTCCGGGCGCCTTGGGGAAATGACCTACAATATCCAGGCCCTACTGGGTAAACGGCCATGGACTAGACAATGGATTGAGGACCCCTCCTGGCTGATGAATATTTGGAGCAAATCTTTGGCATTAGTCACATTTCTTAGCGTATTCCAGGGCTTCCTTTTGCATCCCCGACCACCAATATCCCTAGGTAATGGCTCGGTGCGACAGGGATCTTCCTCCTGTGTGGCTCTCACAGACCCCTTCATACAGCTACTCAAGCAGTAATTCTGATGCCTCAGGGTGAATACATAGCAAATATGGCCCGGAATAGGAGCGCCTGTACAACTTGTGGTCCTCGGACGGCCAGAACCGAGAAGCGTTCCTTCGTATTTTCTCGGCCTCTGACTTTTCTTCGGGCAGAACATCATCCTTGAGGAATCTCACTATAGGATCCATCCAGCTGGGACCCACTCCAACTTGATGGATATGAAAAGTGCCTTTTGCCCCTTTATTTGCTTTTTCCAGGTGCTCAACAAGAATAATCCGAGGCAGATCTCCTGTCGAGGATGTAGCAAGTGTGGCCAATGAATCTGCATGGATGTTTCCACTTTTGGAGATATGTGACAAACTGAAAAGGTCGAAGTCTGACTGCAAGCGTTTGACTTGGCTTAAGTACTCTTGCATCCTCGCATCTTTGGCTTCCAACTCTCCCTTTACTTGGCCCACCACCAATCTCGAGTCTGAGAACATCTCTACTGCTTTTCCTCCCATTTTCTGCACCATGGCCATTCCTTGTAGCGGGGCCTCATACTCGGCTTCGTTATTTGTGGCTGAGAACCCAAGTCTCAGCGATTTTTCTATGATAGACTTCTTAGGGGATACTAGGACTAGCCTTACTCCAGACCCCTTTGATTTGCTGCACCATCAACGTACACCTTCCAACATGGGGGCCCTGACATAGAGATTACCCCAACCGATTTTCCATCCATGTTTCGCTTCTCTACTACCATTTCCTCTATTGGTTTGGTAAATTCCGCCATCAAGTCCACCAGGACTTGGCCCTTTATAGAGGTTCGAGGCATGTACTTGATGTTGAAAGCTCCTAGAATTGTGCTCCATATGGCAATCCTTCCAGTGTAATCAGTAGTCCGAATTACGACTTCAAGGGTAGTTGGGTTAGAACAACCATTGTATTGGCTTGGAAATAATGAGGAAGCTTTCGTGTAGCATAGACCACAGCTAGTATGGCTTTCTCCAAGGGTAAGTATCTAATCTCAGCTTCATGTAGTGACCTACTCACGTAATAGACTGGCTTTTAACGGCCGTTTTCATCTCGTATTAGCACTAAGCTCACAACATGAGGGGCCACAGCAATGTATGCGTATAGGACTTCGTCGGCCTCAGGACTGGACAAGATAGGTGGCCGGGACAGGTACTCCTTGAGTCATTGGAAGGCCACAATACAGTCCTCGGACCACTCAAATCCTTTCCACTTATTGATCAAGAGATAGAATGGTTTGCATCTCTCCGCCGACTTGGAAATGAATCGATTCAAAGCTGCAATCATTCTAGTAAGCTTTTGGACCTCCTTAGGGTTTTGGATGGTTTCAAGTCGTTAATAGCCTTGATCTGGTATGGGTTAACCTCAATTCCCCTATGAGTAACCATGTGGCCCAAAAACTTGCCTGATCCCACACCAAAAGAGCATTTGGAAGCATTTAGGCGCAGCTTGTGCTTCCTTAAGACATCAAAGGTGCTGCTAAGATCTCTTAAATGCTCGGATACTACTTTACTCTTCACCACCATATCATCAACATAGATTTCGATGCTCTTGCCCAACTGCGACTCGAATATCCTTGTCATCATCCTTTGATAAGTAGACCCTGCGTTCTTTAGGCTGAACGGCATTACTTTGTAGTGGTAGTTCCCTACAGGTGTCATAAAGGCTGTTTTCTCCTGATCCTCCAAGGCTAGTGGTATTTGATGATAGCCTTGAAAGGCATCTAAGAAGCTCATTCGAGGATGGCCCGCAGTTGCATCCACCAGCTAGTCTATTCGAGGCATGAGGAATGGGTCTTTCGGGCATGCCCTATTTAGGTCCGTGAAATCTACATAAACTCGCCATTTACCAGTTCTCTTCTTGACCACCACGGTGTTGGCCAACCATTCGGGGTAAAAGTCTTCTTTGATAGCCCCCGCACGCTTAAGCTTGTTTACTTTGTCCCTAATCACATCGGCGTGCTCTCTTGATGGGCGCCGAGGTGGCTGCTTCTTGGGAGTGATGGATGGGTTGACATTGAGACGGTGACAGATGAAGGATGGATCAATCCCTGGGGCATCACAGGCATCCCATGCAAACATGTCAATATTTCTTTTAAGAAACTCGATCAACTCCTCCTTCTCCTGAAAAGCAGCTGAGCTCCGACCTGAAAGAACTTCTCTTGGTCATCACCAATGACTATATTTTCTAGATCTTCACACTTTATCTCCTCGGCAGCTGTGTCGAGAGGAGCCATCGGGGCTTTTGATTGCTATAAGCTTTTTTCAGCAAACGCCGAAGACTCTATATCAGGCCGATGTGAAATGGCAGCCACCATGCACTGCCTTGCTGTGGATTGACAACCACAAATTTCGAGAACCTGGTCTCCCAACGGGAATTTCACCTTCTGGTGCAAGGAGGAGGCAACAGCTCCCAAGGTGTGGAGCCAGGGCTTGCCGACGATGGCCGTGTATGGAGAGTAGGTGTCCACCATGATAAAGTTTACCTCCACTATCTCTGGGCCAGTCTGGATGGGCAACCTAACCATGCCCTTTGGAATAAGAGGGCATCAAATCCTCTGGTTTCAACCCTAGCCCCTTGTAGAGGTCGGGGTACATGACCTCAACCACATTGCCATCATCCACCATCACTCTTCTCACATTATAGTCCCCGATTCTGAGGGTGATCACCAACGCATCATCATGGGGCTGGGTGGTCCCAACCTTGTCTTCTTCTGAAAAACTCAAGATTGGGTGGAAAATTCTTCTGGCCCTTTTCCGTTCGGGCTGGGGTTGCTTAGCGGGCATCTGAGCCACAGACAACACTCGTGAAGGGTGCATGCTTGTTCTTCCTGGTGCGGCCAAGATCACATTAATCATACCTATGGGTGGTCTTAGTGTATCGTCTCTTTGGGGCCCTTAATGGGTCTGACCTTGATGACCACTAGACTAGTGCAGAAGGTGTTTCAGCTTTCCTTCTCGGACTAGTTGGTCCAGATAGTTCCAGAGGTTCTTACAATTCTCTATGGTACGTCCGTGGCCCTGGTGGTATTGGTAGTAAAGGTTCTGATTGCGCCTCGTGGGCTCTCCCGCCATCTTATTCGGCCATCTAAAGTATGACTCGTTCTTGATTTTCTCCAACACCTGGTGTACTGGTTCTCGGAACACAGCATTGACAGTCTGTGTGTTGGTTGCTCCGGATTGCCCTACGAAATCTCTCCTTGGGCGATTGCTGTTATATCGGTCCGACTTGAAATCTTTCCTTTCCTGAGGGATAACCTTTTCTTTTCCCTTACCCTGCAACTGGTCTTCCTTTACTCGCTTATACTTATCGATTTGATCCATCAGTTGGCGCACATTGGCGGCAGGCTTACCAATCAGAGACTTCCTCAAGCCGTGCTCGGCGGGGAGGCTATTTTTGAAGGTGCTAATGGCAACATCGTCAAAATTGCCGTCCATTTCATTATACATCTCCCAATATCTGTCCGAGTAGGCCTTTAGGGTTTCCCCATCACGTATGGATAAAGACAATAACGCGCTCAAGGGCGGAAGAGCTCTACTGTTTGTAACAAAACGGGAGCCAAAGGCTTGGGTTAGCTGCCTATACGAATCTATGGAATTCGTCTTTAGGCCATTGAACAACCTCATTGCCACCGGTCCCAAGCTGGATGGGAAAATGTTGCACATCAGTGCCTCGTTTTTAGAATGGACAGTCATCCTTTGGTTAAACTGGCTCACATGCTCCACGGGGTCGGTCTTGCCGTTATAAATGGTGAAGGTTGGCTGCAGGAATTGTCGAGGAATTGTGGCCTCTTCTACGTGACGCATGAAAGGTGACTTGGAGAGTTGATCCAGTGCCCTGCTCATGGCATCGTTTCCCAAGCTCCTTGGGGACGGGCTTTTACGTTTACGCTTCCAGTGGTGCTTTTCTTCGTGAGAGAAGGTCTCGCTTAGAGGAGTTCTAGATCTTCGGCTGTAGTCATCATCGCTTTCATCATCAGAGGGCATGTCAGGGCTAGGACGAGGTCGCCTTCGTTGTGCATGGCGCAGCTTTCTCTTCAAGTCGTCTATGTCTCGCTGCATGACCAGCTTATCATCCTGTCTCTGGGATACGTGGCTCCTAACTTCTTCCGATTGCGTGGCCCAGTTGTTATTTTGTCTCTGGAGCACGTGGCTGCCCCCACGAGAGTGGCTTCCGCTGGTTTGAGTGGTGTGCACGCTTCCCTCTCGAAACTTTCCGCTCTCTTCATTTCAATCACGCTTAAGGTTAGGAAAGTTGCCCTGTCGTTAGGATCTGGCCAGCTTAGGCTGATGGGAGCCTGCTTGATGAGGGCCTGATTCTACCATGCTTGATCGTTGCCCTTACTAACACACAAGTTCTCCCCACAGACGGCGCTAATTGTAGGGACTGGGTTTGAGCACTTCTACTTTTGGATGAGCGGGCTCAGACCCAACTAGCCCAATACAATAAATTTGTAGAGAATGGATTCAAGAACTAGGCCTCAATAAGGATTCCAACAACTAAACATGGCTACGAGTGGGTCAAATAACAAGGAAATAGACTCAAAGTATAAGTTCTGTCCTCGGCAATCTCCTAAGGAGCTTATAGTTCTTATTATTTTCTCAAGTGCTTGGTTACAAAGGTTTCCAAGGTGATACGAATTGCTATAATGTTTTTTCCTCCTCCCTCACTCTGGGGGAGTTCTTCCATTATATTCTCCCTTTTAGTTGATCTTGCCCCTCCATCTGTTGATCGTGCAGGTTGCTACTTGAGTTTTTGTCCTATCAGCCACCTTCCTCAGCTTTCTGTGAGCTGCAGCAACCTAAACAACTTTGTTTAGGGGTCATTTCCTCATTAATGTGGCCAGAATGTTAGTTGTGCGCATTTAATGTGGAGGTGATAGTTTCTCCTTGAATTGCTCCTCCACCATGCTTCCATGGATGACCCATCGAACTTATCTTTTTCTTAGGGTGCTTAGGGAGGCCGCCTTTGGCGGCGTGCTGCTCTTCCTTTCTATGATCTCAGTAAGCCGAGGACAAGATCGTCCTCGGCAATGTTTGTTGGCAACTTGGACTTTTTTTGATCATCCTCAGACGTTTCTCCATCCTTGGCATGGGTCTTAGGCTTAATATAAAGCGGGCTGGGGTCACCAGATTCTTAGGCCCCACATTTACTATAGAGCATGCCCAATTGTGAATCATTAATAAGGGATTAAGATGTAAAATTTTTAGGGTAGCTTTACCGTGGGATTTATAAAATCTTATACATTCATTTTCAAACAAGTAAAATAAATTATCCTATTATCATCATAGTTTAAATAAATAACAAAATAAAGAATTTTAGCATCTATTTAAATGTTGATGACTTGGTCATTTAAATATGGATGGAATAATGGACAATTTTTGGGAACCCCATGGTGGAATTACCCTAAAAATGTAGAGGATTTGCTTTGTATCAATAGTAGTTTTTTTTTTTTTTTGGTTGAAAAAATACACGAAACCCTCTTGTGGTTTTCCTATAAAGCACAAAATCCAACCCTTGATTTTTTTAGTATAAAACCAAATCCCACTATGATATATATATATATGTTAACGTCTAATTGTATAATATTGAACCCCTTAGGGCTTTAATTAGAGTGTAACACAAAACCCCCATGTGGTATTGATTCTTGTGAAAATATAACTCTAAATATAGACACGTGTTATCATATGAGCAATTCATCATTTATTTTAATGGATGTTTAACTGTAAACATAAAATAACAATACATGTTTGTTTGCTTGTTTGTTTTTTTATTTTTTACTTCAAAGGGTTTTTGTGTTTTAACAAGAAACCATTTTTTTGGGGGGGGGGGGGGGGGGGGGGGGGGGGGGAATTGTGCATGTTTTTGATTTTTTTTGCTTTTTCCTTTTGTAAAAGTGCATTGCAACTCATAACTCAACATTTAATATCCATAACCTATGCTAATAGAGCAACCATGACTGTTAATAACACATAAAAGAAATTGAACCAATTTTTCCTCCAAACACATTACGTAGTGGTTCATAATGTTATCTATGTGTATTTATATTATTTAGTGTGCGTTTGGCTCCAATTTAAAAAGTCAGTTTATTTTACTATTTAACTTATTTTTGCTACTATTCATAGGTCTCACTACACTTTTTGGTACTATTCATGGATCACATTGTACTGTTTAACTAACTTTTATCTTTATCTAATAGTAATTTCGGCAAAAAAAATTTAATTTTAGCAAAATAAACGGATCTCAAACATACCCTTAAACAAGTCATATCACTGTTAAGCATGTCATATAAGTACAAGTGAATGTTTTTGTGAATCATCGTAGTAGGTGAAAGAAACTTTCCCCCTAACTAACTTTGTCCAAAAGAAAATTATTATTCAATTATAAATCAAGCTTTTCTTTCTAGAGATGAATATGAACATTTAGATAAATGTTATTTAAAGTTTAATTTGGTCAGTCCCTCGTGTAAGGCACGGCAGACTGATATAGTCTACCTAAAAAATTTGAAGGTCAACCTTTGAAGAGTGCTCCCAATAAAGTAGGTAGACCAAAATCAAAGCCAACCCTCACACAATAAGGGTCTTTTAAAATGTTACCTGTACTGCTGCTGTACATGATTTAGGTCATTGGCTGAAATGAAATGTAAGGCAAATTCCGTGAACAGACCTTTGGGTGTGGACGTAAGAAAAAGACTTTTAATCCTTTCATAAGTCAACAGTCAACACGACATATGCATCAATGAAATTTTGAGCCCGTTTGTTTGGTTTTGGTCATATTGTCTACGCGTTTGTTTGACGAAAAACATTTTCCCAAAAAAGCTTCTTTTTTTTTTTTTGGGGGGGTGGGGTTAAAGATTTGACTCGTTTTGCTTGTGTTTGGTTTAATTGCGATTTTGGAATAGGTTAAAAAATATATTTTATGTTATTTGACTCATAGGAAAAATGAAAATCAATAATATTTGTTGTAATTTCAATAATTATATGATTAAAAACTTTCATTTACGAAATTATATCTCAAATATGAAAATATACCTCAAATTTGGGAATATAGAAGCCTCAAATGGAAAAATATACCCCAAATTTGAAAAATATTATAAAAAATCAAGTGAGAAAGAAGTTAATTGAGAAAAAAAAGGACATTTAGAAAAAAAATCATTCATCATTCAATGTTAATCAATAATTTAATTTGTAATTAGAAGATATTGAGGTTGAAGCTAGAAGGCTAAACTTTGTATCCTAAACTTTTCAAATGTATATTTTGCACTCTAAATTATGACATTTGTTACACTTTGCATCCCGATGTTAAGTTTGCCATTAACTTGGATGGAAAAGTATGACATCATATGAAACTACCAATTATCTCTCTTCTCAATCCGTTAAAAACAAAGAAGAAATTACACTTTATACCCTAAACTTTGGATTTACATCAAAGTTAATAGCAAACTTAATGTCGAGGTGCAAAGTGTAACAAAAGTCATAATTTAGGATGTAAAATACGCATACAAAAAATTTAAGATACAAAGTGTAATTTATAGTATAGTTTTAGTAGTAATATGTAATTTTCCCAAAATTATAGCATTTGGTTAGTTGGGGAGGTGGGGAGATAGGAGGTTGAGAAGGGGTATAGTCATCTGGATGCATGTGAGGAAGGGATGGACATGTGGATGTTTCATGAGTGACTAAACCACAGCTAAAACATTGGTCCAAACTTGACTTGACAATTAAACATGGCATATTGACTTAACAAAGTTGCATATGGTAGAGTTATTTCGGTGGTTGCAGTTACAAAACCAGCTGATTGGTCACTACTGGTTTGAAGTGTAGGGTATGGGTGGCCCTAATTAATAGGATATTTATATGAAAAATGTGAAATTATGCAATATTGGTAAGATTGAATATCTATGTAATTTTTTCAAAAATTTTGACCTCAAGAGTTGTTGAAGACGTGGAAAATCAAAGAGAATCAATGTGAATTCTCAAGCTCAGTAATTTTGGAAAGTGAAATTAATGTAGATCAAAACTTGGCCACGTCAAGAATTTGAAGAACTTGAACCTTGAAAGAAGAGGAGTTAAAGTAATTTGTGATGAGGGACTATAATTATTATTTTTTGTTGTTCTTTCTGCTGAGATGGACTTTCAACCATGGTCACAGATGGACCAATCATAGCTACAATTGTTTCAGGTCAAAGCTTCCATAGCTGCCTTTGTGGTTTATATATATAGCTTCCACCGCTATACTTATGTCTTATTGCATACAAACTTGTTTAATTAGGCCTCGGGCTGCCCAAAGAGAAAAGAGTCAAAAGGAAAAATACCGATTTGAAATATTAATAACAGGTTACCAAGAGATTTGTAGTTCAACTAATATCTCTTAGCATTTCTTTTATCTAGCATTTGAATTCCTTTCCTATAACTACTAAATTATTGCACGGATTGGGGGGGGGGGGGGGTGGGTGTGGACATTACATTGATTTGTCACCAATTTTGATCTTTGTGGCTATGGATATAGCATAGGAAGATTAAAAATAAAATAATAAAGGAAAAAAAAAACCCCTTTTTTAATAAAAAAAAATTACTCTTCCCAAAATTTTCTTTTAACTTCTTCTTTAACTAAGTTAGAAAATAGTAATAAAAATCATTCTTGATAAGATCTTTGTAAATCAATTGATTGACACACTTTGATATTTTGAAATAAGATATTTAGGATTCAAATCATCCCTTCCCCTTATACCTAAAGAGGCATCAGTGTAAAAAAAAAAAAGAAAAAAAAAAGAACAAAGTTTAGGAAAATTTTAGATATATAACCTAAATGCTGATGAATCAAGTCCAGGGGGATAACCACACTTCATACACTCAATACATGCTTCATTTGTTATACTCGGATCCAATCTTGTTATGTATGGGTCATTTGTTCTTATCCATTGGCAATAGGGATTAAACTGTTTAAGACCATAGTTTGAGCCCCAAAGCTTTCAATTAAATGAATGATGTTTCCATATATGGCAACAAGCATAACATTGATTGGCATTACATCAACATAATAAATAAAATTTTCAATTATAATTTTATTTTGTGTTAGAAAGTCAACACATTAGTTTGTAAGGCACAATTCAAAAATATATTAACAATTTTTTAAAATCTAAATGTTAAATTACATTGTGCTTATAATAATGAAATATTGAAATTCCATTTTTAACAGTAGTTTCTCATGATTTGTAATATTTTACACGTAAAAGTTTTTATAAACAAATAAATATCATCAATTATAAAATGATTCAAATGTTTCTTGAGAATTCAAAGCTGAATTAAGGACAACTCTATTACATGCTCAATAAATCGATGATTTAATTCTTATAATTGAGAATATGCTGGAACATATAAAATATCAAATCGATAATGATGTTCAATTGTAAAATCATCTTGTTAATGAAAAAAAAAAAAAAAAAAAACACACACACACACACACAATTCTTTAGGTGGTTTATACAACATAACAGGACCGAAATCCTGAAAGTCCCAAGCTGTTAACTTTGGGTCTCGAGAAAGCAAATAACCAACATATCATAACTCACAATTCATTTGCATTCTCTTAAGAGGAGTTTTTTATAAGAAAAATTTTCTTGTTTTGTTAGTGCAAATGATTCTTTTTGGAAGGTGGCTACAAGTACCAACCCTATAAATAGGTTAGGTGGTCACTTTAAATTTTTGGATTTTTTTGAGTCAACTTTCAATTTTGAGTTTTTTTCTACTAACATACATACATACATATATATATATATATATATATATATATATATAATCTTTTTATAGTTCAATTGTAAAATCATCTTGTTGATTAAAAAAAAAAAAAAAACAATTCTTGAGGTGGTTTAAACAACATAACATGACCTCAATCATGAAAGTCCCAAGCTTTTAACTCTGGGTTTAAAGAAAGCAAACAACCAACATATCATAACTTACAATTCATTTGCATTCTCTTAAAGAGTTTTTTTTTTTTTTTTTTTTTCCTTCATAAATTTGTTCTAGTACAAATGATTTTTTTTGGAAGGTGGCTACAAGTACCAACCCTAGATATGGGTTAGGTGGTCACTCTAAATTTTTGGATTTTTTTAGTCAACTTTCAATTTTGAGGATCAAAAATAAAAATTTTGGACCCAACATTTTCAAATTTTTTCTACCTAATATATATAACCTTTTTATAGTTCTGCCTTTGATTGTGGATGATTAATTTGAAAAATGAATTACCATAAGAAAATTAAAAAAATTTCTTTCTCATACTTTTTCAGTTGAATCTATTATGTTGTGGGCAGGCTAGGCTTTCACCCTAGAAAAAAGTCAGTGCACCTCAACAATTCTAAAGCTACTGCTAATTTTTTTTTTTTTTTTTTAACTTTACCAAAAAATATAGTTTGAAAATATACTATAAACATTTTAGATTTTAATTATGGGAAATGCTAACCAGTGCCCTAAGGACATTGGTTAACAATTCATTTAAATAAAGTTTTTATGGGAAATGAAAAAAAATAATTAATATTTTGACAGTTTTTTTCATTTCCCATAAAAGCGGTATTAAAACTTTCCTAAAATAGATTATTAACGAGTGCCCTTAGGGCACTCGTTAGCATGACCCTATGGTTATCAATATTCTTTTTCACTTTTCCACTTTTAAGGCCCTTCATTGCGCATTTTATTTTAAGATTTTTGAGTCCCTTCATTGCCACTTTTGAACTCAAAGTCTTTACTTCAGCCCACAAGTTGCCTAATTAATGAGATTGCAATTTACTAATTGTGTGACAGTGGCAAATATAAAATGGGCCACCCACAGGTTCACCAGCCCAATAGGGCTCTACCTCGAGTTGAATCCATTCAAGTTACAATAATGTTGGGGACACGACATTTTTTTACAATGAGTTCCACCATTTTTTAAGTGATTGATGTGGATTCAATTGACACTCGTGAACTCACTATTCTTTCTCCACAACTCATAGTTGATTATCTTAGCAGATGTGAAATTTTGTTATGAAAAAAAAACTGTGTCCATAGCATTATTATTCAAGTTAGCTCAATTGATAAAGTTTATTTTTTCTCAAAGAAGAGATTTAGAATTTGAACCCTACTTATTTCAAAAACTAATAAGTGTCTCGAACTTCATGATAAAGAAAAAATATCATGTAATGAACATTAGGTTGAAATTATATCATATTTATATAGTAATAAAAAAATTGTATTCAAGTTGTGTACTAGTCTTAGAACCATTAGGGACTATGTTGTGCTTTTAAAAAAAAGAAGAAATTATTTATGAATAAAGAAAATGCATTAAAAAAAGAAGAAGAAGAAGAAGAAGAAGGAAGAGGAGGGTTGTAGCCCATCTCTAACCTTTGGGACAAAGACCCTTTATTGCAATCGGTGCAACTTAGTGTAATCAATTGCTCTGGGCATGGTCCAGGTCCAGGCCTCACAGAAAAAAACAAAAACAAAAAACTTTGGGCTAGGATAAAAATTTATGGGCCGAAATTTATTGTTAGGTTACAGCTTGTATCCATTGTTGCAAGTGCTCTTTTTTTTACTCAAAAAGCTTTCCGTTTGGTATGGCAACTCAAACACATGTTTTCAGTTTTTAAACAATATTACATGTATTTCAACACACTTTTTCACCCACACATATTTCCATACATGTTTTCAAATAACAAAACACATATTTTTAAGTGCATATACCAAACATCTCCTTAATGAGTAGTGGCCAATAATCCATAGTTCAATTGACGCTTCTTATATGTTTGCAACGGGTCCAAGGTTCGAACCCCCTCCCCAACTTAAGATATATTAAAATAAAATAAAGAGAGCTTAAAGAGTGGTGATTATAAAATATAAAACAAGAGAATTTGCTGTCTGAAATTGGTTTTGATAGGGACTTGATCTGTTCAAAATATAGAGCCATTGTAGTTGACATTCTAGAGCATTATAATGCACTTGTAATTACATAACAATGTTTCTTAAAAAAAACTAAACCCTTAAGCACATGCAGAATATAAATTATGCATAATTATAATTTACTTGTCCATTAGAAAATATATGAAACAGGTTATAATACACGCTCATACTTTCATTGAACAAGAGACAAAACACGGATATAGGAAAGTTGGTCAAATACTAATGCAAACTTGTCATAGAGTATACAAAGAACAACTGACCACTAGTCTTTTATTTGATGACTACCTAATATGGGTCACAAGCTTTATAACTCAATTGACAATTTCTAGTGTTTTCAAGGAAAATGTCCAAGTTCTAATGCCCCTCCCCAACTATCAAATATCCAAAAATAAAATTCTACCTACTATGGGGCACAATATTTGATTCATACTTCAAATGGGTCATTTTAAATGGAATGCTTGAAGTTGTTAAATTGCCCTCAGTTGCCATCCTTTGAGTTCTTTCATGAGCCATTTCCAGAGCCAAACATTCTTTAAGTTCTGCCAACACATAACTCATGTCTGGCCTTTGGATAGCATATGATGGTATGCATGACATGGCTATCTCTATAGCTTCCCAGGCAGAAGTACTATTGAATTCTCCTTCTAATCTTGGATCAATAATGTTTTGAACATCACCCCTTTCAATCAAAGGATTAACCCAGTCAAGTATGTGATTGTTTCTCACAAGGCCTCGTACTATTGCAGTGCGGCCAGTGATTAGCTCAAATAAAATAATCCCAAAGCTACATACATCACTTTTCTTATTAAAGTTTCCAAATGATTGAAATCTGCACGTAAAATACAAGTGGATAGATCAATGCTAGAAACTCGTAAGTTGGTGTAATTTTTCTAGTAATTACTTCCATTATATCCTAGTTGTACTTGGTGATTAAATGGTTAATTGCTTGAACCTTAAATAATAGTTGTTGGCACTCTTATGCTTTTGACTTCCACTAGTGTAGAATGTGAGCCAAGCATCGAAATTATAATAGTATGTAATTAAAAACCGCAAAATTTCACAAATTTTGTGCTATTAAAAGAAATTCGTAAATTTGATAGGTTTGAAATGCATTGGGAACTTAAAATTGAATAATGTGATCCTTATTATGTACAGATTTTCTTTAAGGGAAATGCTAACGAGTGCCCTTAGCACACTGGTTAATAATCTATTTAAAGAAAGTTTTTATGGGAAATTAAAAAAAAAAAAAGTAATTAATATTTTGAAAGTTTTTTTCATTTCCTATAAAAGTGATATCAAAATTTTCCTAAAATAGATTATTAATGAGTGCCCTTAGGGCACTCGTTAGTATGACCATTTTTTCTTTTTTTTAAACATGCATATCAAATCAGCAAACACTTACTCAGGATCAACGTATCCTAATGTACCAGCTGGGCGAGTTGACACATGAGAGTCATTTTCAGTTGCAAAGGCTCTAGACAACCCAAAATCAGCTATCTTGGCTTGCATGTGTTCATTTAATAAAATGTTGGAAGGCTTCAAATCTTTATGGATTATAGGTGGCTTGCAACCATTATGTAGATACTCCAACCCTGCAACTCCATTAGAAAACCATTGCAAACCATTTCAAACTAAAATATATATATATATAGTAGATGAATAATCATGTAATCGATTTGTTTGCAAACCATGTGCTGCATCCACTGCAATATGAATTCTCTCGTTACAAGTTAATACATTTGTGTTCGTCACTACAGCCAAAACATATCAATTTATCTTTTAGCTGGGCTGTTATAAAAATTAGCTCTAATTTCCCTATCATGTAATGAAAATTAATAAAATTTGTAAGCTGTTAGTCAAACTAAACATTCCTAATCAGCTAATCCTAATTGTATGAAATAGTAATATCACTTCAGTTATATGAAGATTAGATTGGCTTGGCACCTCACCCTCCCCTTTTTGGTTGGTCTTTTGTTTTGAATCAATGTATCATGAACAGATTAGTTGGGCCTCTAAGGGCCAAGACTTGGTTACAGTTTCATAGGCCGTGGTCACTGTGTTGCATGATAATAGCAGGCATAATGGGGCTGCCCACTGAGAAATACTTGACACTTACCTGGCATAAGCTGCACCTGTAAGGTGCCCTGGTCTTACTCAAAGCCAACTAACGCAGTTATGGTGCTCTATTCAAGCCTTGCCCTATACTAAATCTTGCTTTTGATTTGACAGAAATAACTTATAAAGGGTCATATTATAAAGAACCTTTGGACACAAATGGTAACCAATAAATAACTAAATACCTGATAAATGCTGTGTAAAGTTGAATTTATTCAATTATTTTGTTGGCTTATTCCGTGCAAAATTTTCTTGTGATTCAACATTTAGAAACCCTGTATTTAGGTGGGAATCATTTAAGGGTAGTGTGTGAGAGAGTGTGAAGAAAAGCTCAAAAATGTGCACTCAAGAAGAGCCTCACGATTAAATCTCACGACTGGCGAGTTGCCAAAGGTGGCACACGTGTGAAGCTTGCAAGGTGAGTTGAAGGTCATACCAGCTATTGCACTATAGGACAAAACCTCTAGTCTGGTCAGGCAAACTCTTGATTCATTCCAATCACGAGCTCAAGTCGATAGAATGCCCTATTCGTTTGTAATTGACTCTTTGCATTCCTTATACACCCTACTATAAATACCCTTATACCCACGAAATGTAGAGAGTCTCCAGAGAGAATTTTGAGAGAGAAACCCTAAAGAAAAACAATTGACTTGTCCACAATCTTCATCCTTTGATTTTCCAAATTCCTCTACTCTCACCCTCTCCATTGATATATCCTTGAGAGGTACATTAGCCAAATCCTTATCTCACTATACCCATATCTGTGAGAAGGCTTTTTGGTGTTTAGGAAGCAATTCAGAAGGGACCAATTCATTTTGGTTGATGCAATGGGCAATTATGGGATCCGGTAAGTTAGAGAAGACAAGGTTCGGCATAACCCTGTTAGAGTAAGAAGCTTGGAAAGCTTAGGTGCACTGGGTAGATTAGGCTTGGAGGGTCTCCTGCTATTCATGTATCTCAACTTTATTCTCTAGTGGATTATTGACCGCTTGGAGGGCGGTAGAGAGGTTTTTCGCTGAGAATTTCGATTTTCTCTTCGTTAACACATCGCTATGTTGTCTTTGTGTTTGCATCTCTCTTCCCTTAATCTTTGCCATTTAATTACTCCTGTGGTTGTGATTAAATTCGGTTTAGATTGTTTTACCAATTTTGTTTTAGCTTATTTTCACATTCCGCACATATATTGTTTGATTATAAGCTAGTGTTGGTAATTTGTAAATTGGGAGTCTGAACGTTCATTAGTGTTTTACACACATTTTAAACATTCATGCTGAAGCAAATTGCCATTAGCCATTAGCCATATACTCATATATGAGTGCCTTTTTTGCACCCTCATCACAGTATCCAACAAGAGAAACCAAGTTTTTATGAGGAACTATCATTAAAAGTTGTGCCTGTATTTCAAACCAATTCAACAATTTAATTGGATGAAAAACTTTTAGCTGCATGATACAATCACAGTTTCTATTTTAAATTAAATACTCAAGTAGTTGAAAAGATTGGCTGTAATGTCCAATCTAACCTCTGCTTGAAATTCCTTATAGCCTTCGTTTGAAGAAGCAGAGAGCAACTTAACAGCAACTTGAGTTTCATCTTTCAGTTTGCCAAGGTACACTTTTCCAAATCCCCCTCCTCCAATGAAGATTTTCACAATTGTAACATGCACAATCTATTAAAAAATGTTTGAGGGATGTGGGGGAATATGTATAGTTTATGTTCTAAATTCCTCATGTTTGTATCCTCAAATGGATTTCATCTCACACAGTATTTTGAAGGTTAAATCCAGAGTCTACTATCCCAGACAGTAAATGCAAATAAACTCATGGGCTTGGGCCACTGAATCCATCTGCAGTGACATTTTAGCCTTCTCCGGATAAAGCTAAAGGAAGTCCTATATAGCATGCTCATCTATAATTTTCACTTCAGGATGAGTTGTCCAATTTTATAAGGTCAGCATGGGCTCAAGTTTGTATGAGGTGATCTCCCTAAGTTTGTTGGCTATATCATTCTGAATATCATGAATTGAAGATGACTGGAACAGGTTCTTTTACAAAACAGCAGGGGATTGGGATGACATGGTTTTGGTGTATAGAGTGTAATAATATTTTCAATTCTATAGAACAGTGAACTCCATGGAGACTACGGTTGAAAATCTCTGACTCTGTGGCATAGTAGTTGGATTTTTATTTACCTATTTAATTTTTTGGCAATGCTAGGTGACTATAGGTATGGACCTGGTGTGTCGAAGCATATATAGGAACTTGGTGGAGTTGTGGCTGCATTTTTGTGTATCTGGAGATCTTACATGAGTACTGAAAGCTTGCCAACTTTCCCATGGATGTAATTATTACTGTTATTAATATTTTGTCTTTGGTCGAGCAAAAAGGGTACCACTACAGTCCCAGGATGCCAATCCTGAGAAAAATACATCCCACTTAAACCATAAAGTAAGGTACAGGACAACTGAAACATTACTCAAGCAGGATTCATACCCAAGAATTGCATGAAGAGAATGAGTGCACTTACCACTTGCTCACATGTTGAATGGTCCATGGATGTATTCAAAATTGTTGATTAATTGCATAATTTACTGTCTTGACTCTTGATTATGTAATTGGCCACAATGGCCACGGTTGATATCTAATTAGGCGTTCGCTTTATTTTCTTCAATTTCTATAATTATCTTTCATAACTTTCTTAAAGGCTTTGGTGTATCAAAGGAAAAATAGGACTAGCTGGGAGATACATCTCTTGTAAACGACCTCACTTCGGTGAAAAGTGATAATGATTACACAAGCAGAAAATAAAGAAAGAAGTACCTCCTTTTCTTTTCCTTCTATAGATAACCAAAGCACTAAAGATGAACAGAAGGACCAGGACTGCCTCTATAGATGATGCAACAATTGGAACAACAACCTCCTTTTTCTTCTCTCTTGCATGGAACTGACGGACAAAGATCTGGATTTTCGCCAACACTTGCATAAAATGCATCAAGGTAATAAGCCATGGTAAGTCTTTAAACATAATCTACATGGATAAATAGTGCAGTCATCATGCAATACAAATTGATGTTTAAAATACAAATGACATCTATTGTACATATCAGTGAACAACATTTACTTTTTCTTTTCTTTTTTTGGCTGTATAAAAAGCAGTTATAAAGGGAAAAGATAGAAAACACAGGTAAGTGACAAAATGAACTTAGAATTATTAAGTACATTAAAATATTGGAGAAAGGAAGATAAGCTAACCTCAAGGCCAATTTCCCATCCCTAAACTTCTGCAGAAGAGCCTCAGGAACTGAACCTGTGAGGTTGTTCCCACTTACATTACTGCAAAGATATTGTTATGCAGATCACCTCAATTTCCTTCCCCAAAAAGCTAAGTTTGCCATACCAAGATCAAAGCTCAACAACTTACAGGGTGTTCAAATTCGGTAGTTCTGACAAAAATTCTGGCAGTGGCCCGGTTAAGTCATTGTATGATAAATCCCTGAAACAGTAGTTAGCAAGATTTTGAGAATAACATATCCACATATGTTAAGATAAAAAACTATTTTGTTTTTGAAAAATTGATATGAAATTGCAGGACTTGTATATAGCATTTTTCAATTAAAAATCTCTGGCATTAAATCCCACAAATACACTCTCCAAGCATTTAATCCTTTGGTAATTAAGGGATCCACCATCTATCTGCCGATTGGTAATCTCAACCTAGCAGATAGAGTAGCTTGACCTGCTGGTGTCTAGCTGGGAGTATTTTATAGTAACTGAATGTTAAACATCAATCACAAATCAAATTAGAACTCACAAGGACTGCATTGCCTTGAGATTGGAGAACGAAGTCGCAGTCTCCCCTGTCAAATTGCTTGAGCTCAAGTTCCTGCTTGTCATTAAGAAAGAAGGAAGAATTGTTGCAATTTTTTGAAAGATAATTTACATTTCAAACAAGATTTTTCTCATTTTTGGAGAGGTTCTGTGCTTGAACATTCCGTAAAAATTAAATAAATTCAATCAAATATCAGAAGGCATGACAGAACATTTTTTTTATTGCATATGAAAGGACTTTGTTCCATTGTCAAATGTCCTAAAATGATGCATCATATTTTCATATCAGTTAATATTAGGGTCCATTTTATGCGATCCTTCAAGTTAAGGTAGAGTTTTTCCTATAAGATGATATATTGATTGAAATATTGCATCATGAGTCAACAAAAGTTTTGATGTTTTGGAAGTGCACTTATAGTGAGATGATCCTTGGATGATTGTCACCACTGCAGTTCAAACCATCCCAAGAGTATTCACTTGGGGCACACGGATCACCTTGCCAGTTTCTAGTCACATTGTAAAGTTTCTTGGTGTCTGTGATAGCTTCAACTATAATTTTTTTTATTCAAAAAGAACGTGGGAATGAAAATTGGGTGAATTCGTAATAAAAAAATATATAGAAAGATGAAAAGTGACAGGTAGATCCAACATTTGCAGAAAATTGAACATATATGCCTTTGCTATGATGATGAATTGCCAGATTGTAGCGTATATGATGTTCAGAGTGAACTTCCAACAGAAAATTCTCTGGTGGCCAGCAACAATGCAAGTCATGATACCATGCCATTTCATCAAATCTGTGAAATAATTTGAAGATTTCTTTCACAGTAAATTAATGAACTTGTATGACCCTATTCTATGTGGCATGGAGAGATTTTTTTTCATATATGTGCGTAAAATTCCCTCTTAGAGACTTGAACCATGACCTTTGCCCTCCAAGAGTGTGCAGTAATATTTATTTATTTATTATTTTTTTTTTGAAGAGCCGGTAGTATTTATTTATTTATGAGAAAAGGTTCAATGCATATTATTATGATAGACCATTCAAAGCAGCATTTAATACAGTATTAATGTCTAATAGTATATCTTCCATCCAAACTAATAAGGGAGGGAAAGAATTGCTTGTTGTGCTAGTAAATGAGCAACCTTATTACAATGCCTACATACATGATAAAGAGTGAAAGCTGAAAATCGTGAAGCAAAGTAATGTAGATCACTTACAATGTGCCCATATTAGGCCAAAGAACTGTTGCCAGTTTACAGTGATTTAATGAAGACTTCAAAATTACCATCTAGGACTATATTAGTAAAAGCCTTATTTATGAAGAAAAAGAACTGAACTAGTCAGTTCAATCGAAAACCAAACACTAATTCAGTCGAATAAAAACTCCTAAAACTAGTAAAAAAAATTTGAAAAAAAAAAAAGCAATTGGGTTCCAAAACAATTCTTTTTACCGTGATACTTTTTGAAACCATGTTAATAACAGGTTTTATTTGTTAACTATGTAACATTCCATTTTGAAAGACACGGGTCATGTTCTCACAAATTTTTTTTTTTTTTTGGGTAGAAATGTTTTCACTTTTATTAAGTGCAGTGGGGAGTGGCAAATCAAAAGGATGCCCTCGTTAATCATAAAAAGAAGGATGCCCTATTAAAAATTACAATATTTGTAAGCTTACTCCACCACTCTCATCTAAGAGAGCGTGAAATTTGACGCGCTTTATTGTTTTTTACTTTTTCAGAGACGGGATACTTCCCCTATTAACGAATATGCATGTTAAATAAAAGAAAGTGTGCGTGTGTTTGTCAGTTTGTGCGGACTAAGAGCTAGTGCAGTGTAGTCCCCTACGCATGTCTATTAATGAAAATTACGAAAAAGCCTTGAGGAAAACTTTACTAGTGTGCTCAATTGGCCTATAAAAAGTAAAAACATAACGGAACAATCTCTCATTGAGAATTTGAGATCGGATGACAAAGATTAATAATAAAAGAAATTTTAATCAATATTAAGAACAAAATAAATACAAAAATTATCAATTAAATCAATACATATATGGTGGTATCAATTGTCAATTAAATCAATTCACAACATAAACAATAGGGAACTATTTTCATTTGTGAAAAAGCGTAGTGTTCCAATAATTTATCTGTTTTAGATTAGCTTTTATTTTTAGATTTTCCCTTTGTCCTTTTTTTTTTTTTTTTTTGGTTTTTAAGAAGGGTGTGAAATTGAGATGATGGCATTGTGCGTATGCCAAAAAAAAAAAAAAAAAAACATTTTCAACACGATGCATACTGTTAACATCTAAGCTAGATTAGCAATTAAAGCTAATATTATAATATAATGCTTCCAACAAACTTCTAGTGTCCAAATTTTTATGTTACACTTTTCATACTGTACTCTATACTCTATTAATAAAAATTTATAACCTATTGTTTAATTAAAAATCCTAATTTTTTGCTTTCTCTTATTTTTATTTCCTAAAATAAATTAAAAAAAAAAAAAATTCAACACAACCCCACCAGCCACCACCACTCGTCCCCACTACTAAGGTTTGGTGGCAATACCAAGAAGAGACAACTGACATCATCAACGACCATCCACCACCACCTGCGAAGGTTGATATTATCGATTCATAGAAATAGAAGCCAAGAAATTTCCACATCCCTTAACTCTTTTATGAAATTTCTCACCTGAGTTTTTTTTTTTTTTTTTTTTTTTTCCTCTCTCTAAAAGAGCCCTCTTAATTGAAAAATCGCAAGAGAAAAAGGAGAACATAAGCAAAAACAACAAATTTTTGGTATTTTCCGTTCAAAGAAAAAAACCCAATAAAATTTCCACACGTCACGACTCCTCAAATAATTTCAAATGTGTTTTTGTATAGGGAAGAGCCTCTGATTCGAAGGGAAAAAAAAAAGGTGATAGGCAATAACCTTTAATTAGTAATGCTACTCCCACAGTATCAACAATTTAATAATAAAACCTAGTCTAAAATGTACTTTTGGTCATTACATTTTGGGCCAATTTTCATTTTAATCCTTACTTTTTAATTTTATAGTATTTGGTCCCTAAAATCAAAAATCATTCTTGTTTTTGTCCTTACCATCATCTCACTAACGAAAAATAGCATACATGGCAGACAAAGTGCACAGTTGGCACCTAAAACGCCTATGTGGCCATTAAAACAATAATAAATTTTTTATTTGGCATTTAAATAATGCCACATTAGCATTTTAAATAATAAAAAAGCCACATAAGAAAAACAATTAAAACACAATTCTAAACTTATGATTTTAAATAAAATAAAATAAAATAATTAAAATAAATTTTTGTTTTGTTTTCTTTTCATTATTTTGTTGGACATGTCTGTTTATGTTCTTTCTATTCTTCCCTAGAACATGATTGATCATGTTCATGTTCTTCATATTCTTAGCAAATTAATCCTCATTTTCTTTTCTTTGTCTTTCTAGTACTTTCTTTGTAACCAAACACATCAAAATTCAAAACTCAAATCAAACAATAATCAACATACACCAACCAAAATTCAAAACCAAGAAATCAACATACACCAACCGAAATCAAACCTAGAAATCAACATTCACCACCATTCTCGAACTGGACCTTCAGAATCATAACCCTAGTAGATTCTTGGCCATAATAAGTCCAATCCTAGTAGATTCATAATTTGATCTAGATTCTGCTGAACCACAATGGTTTTACGGCTAACTAACAACTAACGTATCACTAAGCATTATTGCTTTATACCGTGATATATATTGCTTGAATTCATTATTTGTGCACAAGTTGGTTTAGTAAAACAAGTTTACTTCTCACGATACCCACAATTTCATTCAAGCCTTGGAGGAAGCCGAATCCTTGTAGTTGGATTTGGGTAAGCCGAAACCTCAAAAAGGTCTCTCAACAAGTTATTACATTAGATCTCAATTCATTAAACTATGAGTGATATAGGGTCCGTTTGAATAGCACTTATTTTTGCTGAAAGTGAAAACTTATTGCTGAAAGTACTGTAGCAAATAATTGAAAAAACGCGGATAGAAGTAATTAAACGCGGGTACTGTAGCGGAGCTGAAAGTACTGTAGCATATAAATACCAAAGTTCTACTCTTTTTTCCTTTACTTCTCTATTCACACCTCACCGTACCCTAGCTAACGCCTGTGCCAAGAGGGTTCCACGCCCTCGAGAGAAATGTACAAGGAAGACCTACATCGGTCCGACGCCGGCAAAGAGCTCAGGTGAGAAATCCACGAGGAAGAAAACCCCAGTCCGACGCCGGCGTGTACTCTTCCTTCAGAACAGGGATCACACAACTCACAGCCTACGCCCACCTGCCCCATTCCTTCTTCCCCACAATCCCAAATAATTCTCAGGTGTCAAGATTGGCCTAATCCAGAGGAAATTTATACTTTGTTAGCTGACATTTTTTTTTTTTGGTAACATCCACAGGAAATTTTTGGGTCAGATTGGCCTAATCTGGGTTCTGATTCATAGATGTTACTGTTAGATGAGTTTTTATTTTTTCGGCATGTGTTTATTCGTAATTTTGATTTTCTGTCTCTTTGTTTTGGATGATTTTATGGATTCTGTTTTAATTTCTGATGGTATATGTTTGGATGCAAGCGATTTATGGTTGAAAACCTTTTGCTGTTGATGTATATAATTTGTTTTGCAAGAAGAGGGTTTGGGTTTTGGATCTTCATTTTTTTTTTTTAAATTGTTTGCTGTAAATTTGTAACAAACGTAGGAGAAGAGAAGGGAAGCCTTCTCTTTCAAATTTTGGTTTTGGTTTTGCGCTTGAAAGCTGGGTTCATAAGACTACCTCTGTGAAAATGGAAATTATGGGATCTAGATCTGTTGTATGAATATGATTTGAAGGAAGTCAAGGGATTATTTCTTTTCGGTTATGGACAAGGTATAAATTTAGCCTCTCTGTTTCGTCTTTTCTTTAATGCAAAGATTCTAATGTTTTTGTTACCATGGTGGCCTCTCTTGTTAATTCAGGTACCATGTGCTGACTGGTGGAAAGGTGACAGCGTAATT
This sequence comes from Quercus ilex subsp. ballota, assembly GCA_032727855.1. Classification (NCBI taxonomy): domain Eukaryota; kingdom Viridiplantae; phylum Streptophyta; class Magnoliopsida; order Fagales; family Fagaceae; genus Quercus; species Quercus ilex. The sequence continues at coordinate 28,335,431 of CM064912.1, read as the reverse complement.
AGTGGTGGTGCTAACTCATTATGATGGCCAGGGCTTGTTGTGTTGCTTCCTCATGGTTATGATGGCCAGGGCCCTGAACATTCTAGTGCACGGTTGGAGCTTTTTCAGAAGGTACTCTGCCCAAAGTGTTGTTATTTATGTATATCAATTGAGTGTGTTACTGTTTTTTTCTCTTTATTAAGGATTTTCCTTCATAAAATTATTGTCAATATTCTCTAGGATGTTCCTGTGCTTATATTTATTCTTAAATTTTATGGCAGATGAGTGATGACAATCCCTTATGTTATTCCTCAGATGGACCCAACTCTTCGAACACAAATTCAGGAATGCAATTGGCAGGTTGTGAATGTCACAACTCCTGCCAATTACTTCCATGTCTTGCGGCGACAAGTGAGTGCAACTAATTGGAATATGACTTACTTTTGATTTTGTGTTTGTTTTTTTTTTTTTTTTTTTTTTTTAAATAATTTCGTATGATTTTTTGTTTCATTACCCAGATACACAGGGAATTCCGTAAGCCTCTCATTGTAATGGCACCTAAAAACTTGCTTCATCACAAGGACTGCAAATCAAATTGCTCTGAGTTTGATGATGTCCAGGGCCACCCAGGTTTTCGACGACTGGTTCTTTGCGCTGGAAAGGTTGTGCTTCTTACTGCTGTGGTTTTTTATTTATTTATTTATTTTTAATGACCATAAACAAATATTCAACTTCTTATGGTTAAATTACTAGTTATATTTCCGGTTCTTTTCTTTTCTACTTACTGGCCATATTTTTTTTTAAAGTGATTTACTAGTTATATTTCCTCATAATAATGTAAAAATTGGATGTCCTTATGCAAGCAAAACTTAGATCTTACATTGGTTACCTGGCTTCTTTATTCATATCTGTGGCAGGCACTCAGTCCAATATGTCTCCCATGGATAATAGGTTTCTTTTTCATATTGGTGGCAGGCACTCCCCATAGATAAAGAGTAGTGAAAATACATTTTAAACCTCACACTCACAGTTTTGGGTTTGTTTCAAATTACCCCATACTTTCAGAAGTTTCAAATTAAAACTACACTTTCAAAAATGTTTTCAAGCAAACCATACACTCATTTACGTGACACCGTTAATAAAAAAAAATGCTTAAACAAAACATGCACAGTAGTTAATTTAACATGTATCTATTACATTATTTCACTCTATTTAGTTCAGAATGATAATTGCACTAGTATCCACGAAATGGAAATGGAATTCATTGAGTATTTTGTTTAGTTCTAGTTATTATCCATAGGAAGGTGTTTTGGTAGAAACATCTTTGTTGAAATGATTACTTTCCTGCTGTCTCAAGGAATTGTTTATGCTGCATGCAAAAATTCTAAATTGTATTAATTATTTTCATATGGTGCAGGAAATTGGTGCTTTGTCTTATGGTTTTTCTGATGCTTTTCTAATGTCATCCCTGCCCGTTTTAACTTTCTTGTGCAGTTAATTCATTGACATGAGTCGTCCACATGACTTACCCCATCCCTTCTTCCACCTATTCAGTGTGAATTTGCTCAATATATGCAATGCTTTTAGCTCTTAAATCTCAAGGTTGAACCAGGGCCATCTCTTGCTTCAGTGTGTGCTGCACAATTTGGATTCCAGCTCTTCAAAGCAGTTTATCAAGGCTCAATATTCACTTGATGCATGGAGACAGCATATTAGTTCAAAGAACCCTAGAGTTGAAAACTGTTCCACCATTTTGAACTCAGTCAAAGGGAAGTTTTAATGCGTGCTATGTATGGGGTTATGGTGGAGACGGTATTTATCTACAGTGTCTTTGCTTCAGCCTTCTATGGTTCTACAAGAAAGTTGTTTGATTTGAATGTTGATGACAAATACCTGTCAGCTCAAGCTTTTACCGGTTTGCAAACTAGCATTAATAGCGATATTAAAAATTTATATTCAAGTGGAAGATTTACAGTTTTGAAAGAGCTCGAAGCAGTTGATATAAGTGTAAAGAAATTGTATCCCATGATCCAAGCTTCTACTTGGACCCTATTGAAGTGGAAGCATTCCAAAATTCTGTTTCATATTTGGCAAGGAGAGCAGAGGGACTTTCACAAGGACTAGATCTTCTTATAAAGGAAGTTGATGGCTTTTTTCATGTACTTTTAACTGGGCGTGATGCTTTGCTGTGTAATGTTAGAGAGAGTGGTACTGGAAAGAGTGGAAAGAGTACAACAAAACACTCTTTCATATATGTTGATGTCAAAATATAATACTCTGGAATAAAAATTCGATCTTTTTTTTTTTTTTTTATCATATCTTTTATTTTAATTAAAAATCAATACTTTTTTATTTACTAGTTGAGGATAGTTTTAAAATCTTGTATTTCTTTACTTGGAAAACAGAATTGTTAAATAATGTGTCCTCAGCAATATGATGAGGAAGTATGCAATAAGCACACAGAATGGGCAAGAAAGGCGAAAAATGTACAGCATTTGTAATTCTATTGAGATAATCATTCAGTACATGAAAAGCAATGCCAGTATAGCAAAACTTTAATGAAATGGTGTGCAGAACTTTAATGAAACGGTGCGCTACAGAGAGATCTTCTTAAATGAAACGGTGCACTACAGCAAAACTTGCGTTTTCTCATTTGCGCGTTTCCTCAGCAGCTCGTGCGCGTGGGTCCCAGTGCAAAACGTGGAACGCAGAATTAAGTGATTTTAAGCACTATCCAAACTGGTACATACTGTCAAAGAGTGACAAAATAAAAACATCAAATCAACCTAGGAAAAGTGACCGGATTCAAACAATATCCTCTCCATTTCATTTAAAATATGGGGTGTCCTTTTACTATTAGTATTTTATTTCTTTGATTTGAAAGTGTACATAGTGTCATGTCTTTTAAATTTTCAAATGACATGGCACTTAATATAATTTTAAATTTGCAATGTTTTAATCCAAGCCATAAAACTAATCTATTTCAAATGGAGAAGATGCTAATGTATTGGAACCAAATAATGCTAAAGATAATTATTCACTCTTTTTTTTTTTTTTAGATATGATAGAATTTAAAAGTTATGTTGAGTTCACTTCATAATTATTATTTTATAAAAAATTCAAAACACAATGAGTTTATTTTGAAGCAGTAGGTTTCAAATTTAAGTTCTTTATTTAACAACAAAAGACTTTTATCACTTGTACTAACAAGAACCACAACTATTCAAGCTATAATATCATAAATTCATATGTTTTAGGGAAAAAAAAATGGGGACAAGAGGGTGTCAAACCCGCAACATGGAAGACAGGAAGGCAGTCTAGAAAGTGCATTAACAAGATTCATGTGATTTCATCCATTGATTAAACTTGGACACATGCAATTCAATATTTTAACTTAGGGGACAAAAGACTTTAACAATTTTTTTAACAACAGGTAAAGTTACATATTATAATTGGTGTCTAATAAAAATAATGTAAGTGGTGATTATTTGTGACAGTAATATAGCATTAATTACAATCAAATACCTCCTTCTCAAAAAAATTACAATCAAATACCTCATTATAAGTTTCTCCAAAAAAAAAAAAAAAACCTCATTATACCGATATTTATAGTAAAAAAAATATGTAAAAAATAGAATATCTATCAAGTTTGTATTATATCAAATCAAAATCTAATAATTAATTATTTTAACACCATCTCAATTTAAAATAGAAGATAAAATTTTGTATGAATAGGTTTTGACATATTGTAATAAGAGTGTTTTCACCCGTTTGTATAAAATGGCTTAAAAGGCCAAATTTTGCCTAAACCAACCCAAAATATCACCCTTAAAAGCTTATGAATCTATTATGCAAAATGTATTTTTGTTACCGTACTTTTGTAAATATACACAATCATTGTTGTTATGCATTTCAATTTTTTATTTTTTATTTTGTGTATCATGGGGATGAAAGAAGAGATAAAGGCAATTGTAGTGTATGAGATGAGAGAAATAATTAAAAAATATAAAAATAAAATAGAATTTTTTAATAAAATAGAATTTAGAATAGTTTTTTATGCATATATTTTTGAAAAGTAATCAGATGAAATCGAAAAAATGAAATTATATATTAAAATAAGTAGACTTTTTTGAAGGCTAACATCAATTTTCTATGATCAATAGAAAGAAAGTAAGAAGGAAATAGAAAAGGAGAGTCTGTGACTCTGTAGACATTTGACTTGTGGTCTCCGCTTTTATTCCGCTTTGTTCGGGGGAATGGGCAGACTAGCAATGTGAGGGGTAAGTATGTAATAAGTTAGGCAAGGTTAGAGAGAATAATGGAAAGTAGCATCTCGAGTTTTACAAACTCGAGATCCATATTAAAACTCGAGTCCTAGAGACTCGCTTTGCGAGTGTTTTGCTGGATGAGTTGGACTGAAAATGCCACAGAGATCTCGAATTTTAGAAACTCAAGTTCCTATAGTGGTGTTTTTAAGTCATATAGTGATATTTTAAAGTCCTATAACGGCATTTTTCTGCAAAATTTTTTTTTATTAAGTGTGATCAGGGAGCTTTATAGTGGCGTTTTTAAGCCCTATAGTGATGTTTTAAAACCCTATAGCGGCGTTTTCCTACAATTTATGGAACTCAAGTCTTTAAAACTCGATTTTCACGTGAATTTTTTTCCACACCGGACCCATTCACTTACAAATCGAGACTTAAAAACTCGAGTTTTAGACACTCGAGATGCTAGTTTTCAACATTATTTTGAAACATGACAACTAACTAAATTTTTTGGTATTTATTGTTATTTGGAAAGGGTGTTCACTTTGTTCTCAAATATCACACAACAAACTGTCATATCAAATAAAATTTCTTTTCCCGTAATCCCCAGATAAACATAAACTAACATTATCCAGATTTTCAAAAAAAAAAAATAAATATGTCATTGTCTGATAAGCTAGTATTTGGCTAGACAATTATCCTATATATATGTGTGTGTGTGTGTGTGTAAGGACGCAATTTGAGTCTCTAGCCCAAAGGATAAATGAACCTAGGCCCAAAAAACCCAATACAATGAATTTGTAGAGAGTGGGTTGAAAATTTGGGTTTTAATAAATCAGACAATAAGTAAAGTAGATTCAGATGATAAGAAAATGAAGATAGACTGGTTTAAAGCACAGTTTTCCAACTTACTCTCTACAAATTCATTATATTAAGCTTTCTGGGCCTAGGTTCATTTATCCTTTGGGCTAGGAACTCAAATTACGTCCTTACAATATATATATATATATATATATATAAGTCGCTTTTGCTCCAAAAAAATAAAAGGAGAGAAGAAGATATGAATAGGTCCTATCATTTTCTCAAAAGTTATATATAAAAAAGAAGAAAGGTCCATATGATTGTCTTTTCTAGTTAAGCAATATAGAAGTAATGCTTGGACACATAATTCCCCACAACTTTATACTACAGTTTGCTATATGGCGAGTTGTGATTAGCAAAGATGTGTCTCTATATAGCCCATCATCACACATTTGTCAATCACAACTCGACACGTGGCAAGTTGTGATATAAAGTTATGGGAAATTATGTGTCCTCATTACTCGCAATATAGATAGAAACTTGTCATTTTTCATGAAAGAGTAAGGCCATGTAAGACCACCGATTTATTTATTAAAAATTACAGAACCATAATCTTGTACTTTATCACAATTTTTGTTTTGAATAATGGAGAAAAAAGTGGTAAGTTTATATAAAAATGACAGATAATAATTATAATTTATTATGTAAAATAATTGTAAAAATATATATAATAAAAATTGGGTTTCTAAAATAATTCTTTGTCTTTATAGTAAACCTCCATTCATTTTTCCAACTGAATTGTTTAAGGGTTTTAATTTTATCTTTTTAAAACAAAACTTATTAACGGATTTTGATTTATCTAATTAAAAAAAAAAAAAAAAAAAAAACTAGCTTGTAACCTATGATATGCATGGATTTTTTTTCCCTTTTCTTTTACTGATAAAAGTTTGTTAACATTTTGTTTGTTTAAGAGGTTAAAACTTAGTTTATTTGCATTAATCTAATCAATACTCTTTTTTCTTATGAAAAACATAATTAATACAACTTAATTGACCATGTATTATATTTTGCTCAGACATCTTAAGTAAAATATGTCTTAGAGCATTTGCTTTAGCTCATAATCAAACGGCAAACCTCTATAAACATGAATCATAGTCACTCTCTTCCTCAACCAAAAACCCCACCCTAATTGTAACAAAATTACGCTAAGACACCATTGAGCAAACCACTCACCAAAATCAGTAAAAACTAGTGTGCAAAATTACCCACCAAAATTAGCAAACCACCAACCAAAACTAGTCAACACCACAGAGGAAAATGAGCTACTTTGTTATAGGTTTTCATTTGGAGAGAGAGAGAGAGAGAGAGAGAGAGGGGTATGGTTAGCAAAACAAAGAAGAACCACTGCTTAGAATGGCGGTGGTAGCTAACTGTAGCAATGAGTAAAGACTGCTTAGTTGTGGTGGTCCGATGTTGAGAGAGAGAAAGAGAAAAAGCCACACACAACGAAATTAATTAAATAATGATAAACAAATAAACAGTAATTATGTAAATACATAGTTAATGTAGCTTAAATGTAAAATTGCACAATTTTGGATGAGCTTGTGTGGGTAATTTTTAGGGTTGAATGTGTAAAATTGACAACTTTTTCTTATTTTAAGTTAGTTGATGCGGGTGCTTTAAGCTTATATAAGTAAGAAAGATGGGGGGAGTATTTTGGTACAATCCATTGCACTAAAAACTAAAAAGAACCACATTAACTTATAATTATTTAAAATGTCTCTTTTATTTTTTATTTTTTCTTTTAGAAAAAGACTAAAGACATATAAATATATTTGAGAGACATTCATCTATTTATGTATGTAATATTCAATTTTCTCCGCTTATGAATTATGCTTTTCAGGGAATGCAGAAAAAGAAAATTAGGACAACAATTAATTTCACACATATTTTGATGACTATAAATGGTGAAAACAAAAGTTCAAGTCAAAATCTACCACACAAAATAATTGTAAAAATGAGAGTAAAATTAATTGTGGCCATGAATTACTCATTTTATATGCATCATATCACCAAAAGCAGTAGATAAAATTAATTGTAAAAAAACAGTTACTCCTCCATGTTCCACTGTGAGTAAACGCCACTCTCTTTCACTAAAAAAATTTCGTCCCGCGAGTAAGGCTACTCTCTTTACAAAATCTCCTCTCTGTAACTCTCTAACCAAATACCTCTCGCTCTCTCCCACAGTAGTATACATATAACACTACTCTCTCCCTTGAAATCACTCACTACATCCACACAAACAATTTGAAGATGAGAAGAGCACACCAAATCTCATCGGCAACTACTTCGCATCTGTGGAGATGAAACAAAGAAGATCATCACCAACAACTTTGGTGAAAAGACATAACGATGCAACGAGGAAAGGTATAATTTCATTTTTTTTCTTTGATTGTTTGATCATTTTCTTGTGTGATTCTGACTAATTTCGTTCGTTTTTTTTTTTTTTTCCCCCTTCTTTCTTTGTTTATTTTGGATTTTTTCACTTTAGCTAAGTTGCAGTTGGCCGAACTTGAAGCTCTTGGTACTCATGGTAATTTTACTTCTATTTTCAAAAAACTACTTCATATTTATGTTCTTTAAATATAGTTGTGTTTTTGTTTCTGAAATTTGTTTTCTCTGTGTGTTTTAGACAATTGCTTAACCAAATTTATGAAAATTTTGTACGGTGAGAAGCTAGAAAGCATGGGTGCAGCTTCAGAGCAGCCACACTTGCACCGGACACTCGGCAACACGCTGATTCGCATTCGACATACCGATTCGCCATTTTTTTTTTTTTAAGAAGAAGTCAAACTTTGTCCAAACTTTGCCCAGTGGTCACAGACCATCCTAGCCTGGAAAAAAATTATTATTATTATGTATAAAATATTTTTTTAAAAAAAATTTATGATTTTGCTTATCATTATGTATCTGTTTGGCTAGAGCTTATAAGCTCTAACTTTTAGCTTTAATGTACAACTTTTTAGAACCTTATTTTTTCTCAGTTTTTTAAAGTACAAATATACTATAACACACTTTCAGGAAAGTATTTTCAGCAAAAATTTAAATAAGGTATTCCCAAACTAACACATAATTACACTTTGGACAAAATTTGGCAACAAACTTAGTTGTAAACTAAGGTTACAAATCTTCTCAATATTTTTTTTATTAGATGTGAATTTTTACAAATCCACCAATGTATTATATTTTCCTCTTATAACCTGATCTTCCATATTTGCAAAATTTTAAAAAAAAATCAAAGATTAATAGTTATGTTATCAATTACATTTTAAAATTTCAAGTTTTTGTAATCTAAAATTATACATAAAAAATAAGTTTATAGATTGAATAATAAATAACATCCGATTAACATGAAATTTGACATGTGTTTTAAGAACATGCAATTCAACGGTTAGATTATCAAAATATGTAATTGAATTAATTTGTTTAGTGAAAACTATAGCTTTAGTCTACAACTAAGTTTGTAGCCAAACTTTGGTCCCTTTAACAATATATTAGATCCTTAAAAATAAAATGAAAATGTCCAAGAAAAAATTTATTTAACTAAAATTTTGAAAGATATGTAGTTTGCAACATTTTGATAATGGGACTATCATGCAACGATTTCAAAATGAGAAAATTTATATAAGGAAATTGTAAGACTATGTATTTGCGATTTTTTTTTTTTTTTTTTTTGTCTATATATGAAGTTTTCTTTTTATTAGATTTTGTATAATTTAAGTTTCTTAATAACCACCCTGAAAAAAACTTCTAGAGCCGCCACTAAATTTAGTCTTAAACATACCTCTCAAACCCTTCAAACTCCTCATACGTCTTTTTATTGGATATTTAGATGTGAAATTTGAATATCTAATGCATTTTTTTTTTTAACACATATATCAAATTTTGTTCAAATTAAATGTTATTTACTATTCAATAGATTAACTTTTTTTTTTATGCATAATTCTATACTACAAAAACTTGATATTTAAACATTTGATTAATGACATAATTGTTGATTTTTTTTTTAAACTTTGCAAATATGGATATGGAGGATATAATAAAAACATATCATCTAAAATTTCAAAATTCATATTCAATAAAAATATATAGGAAGAATTTAAATGGTAAAAACTTTTATTTTATTTTATTTTTATTTGAGAAACAAGAAGTTCAAAAACAAACCTTGAAAACAAGTGGATGTTCTCCTTTCACAGGCCATAACTTGCCTTGAACAAAATGGTCAGCAGTCGATATTCGACGCAGAACATCAATCAACAATGCCACGGCATAGTCAGCTGCATCCTCAGAGAAGGCAGCACTAGCACTGGTGACCATGATTCCACGGCGGCAACATTCATGAAGGTCAATGTGCTCAACACCAGCGCTGGACCCAACCACGAGTTCCAGGCTAGGGAGGAGACCAAGGGTGTCAGCAGTGAGAGGGGTCAAGCCCACACAGAGTAAGGCATGAGCCAAGTGGGCATGGCGAGACAGGAAGATTCGGTTGACTCATCAGGTGAGTCATTTGGTTCAAGTAGGTGGAAATGACTCTGTAAGCGGTCTTCAAGGGGAAGGTTGAAGATTTTGGAACGAAGCACAACAACTAAGGGTAGCTCAACCTCCTCCTTTGGTTCTTCTTTGTTTTCCAAGACTTGTGGCTGTTCTTCTTTGGTAGCCATTGATTGATGCAAGGCTTTGCAGCTTTGGGGGGGTCAACTGGAATCTTTAATTTGTAGTGGTTTTAACAATTGTATTTTATTAATGGCGGGAAAGCTTAATAGTTTAGAGTTATTCAACAAATGGAGAAAACGAATTATAAAAATCATTAAATTTGTTTATGATAGTTTTTTTAACAAATCAAACCTTCCTTGAAATATGAATAAAAAATAAAATAAAAAACCAACTTAACCAAAGTCAGGCATAACATAGGTTTAAACTCCACCATTAAACAAACTGAATTCAATGCTTAATTCCTCTCCTCTAGGGTAGGAGCTCTCTCTCTCATTCGCATACGAGGATCTCACTCCCTTAGTTTATACTAAGGGCTTGACTTTTCTCTGTTTTTTCGGTGACAACTCTTCTTGGATTATGGCAGATGACGTGATAAATATTTTGGAGAACATGAAATTGACCACAGAGGAGGAAGAGATTATTTCTATTTCGGATGAAGGACGGAAGGAAGAGATTGAAAGTTGTTCTCAAAGTTTGATTGGGAAGTTCTCACGTGCAGGTCTTTTAACAAGAGGGCTGCTCAAGGCACTCTAAAACGTGCATGGGGCTTAGAGAATTTAGGTACAAGTTGTAGAAGTCGGGGCAAATCTATTTCAATTCAAGTTTAACTCAGAATTTGATATGGCTAGGGTGTTAAGAGGGGGACCATGGACCTTTGACAATCAGGTTTTATTGTTAATCCGATGGAAACTTGAGATGATTGCTGGTAACGTGAGGTTCGATTCGGCTTCCTTTTGGGTATAAATCTGGGGGGCACAGTTCGACATGGTCTCTCCGTCAGTCGCCGAAGCGGTAGGGGGACGTTTAGGAGTGGTGAAGGAGGTGGAGAATAGGTGGAAACAGGACATCCCAACTCTTTTTATGCGTGTGAAGGTTGCCCTCCCTTCATCTAAACCTTTTCGGAGAGGAGCTTTTTTGGTAGGATCGAATGGGCAGAAGACTTGGGTTACGTTTAAATATGAGAGACTTTCTCTGTTTTGCCATTACTGCAGCTTGCTTGGGCATGACCTCAAGCATTGTGCTCAATACTTTGTGGCAACTAAGAATGGTGAGGAAGCAGAATGTCAATATGGGGAATGGATGAAGGCAACTAGAACTTGAGCACGTTCACCAAGTAGTAAAGGTAGCTATCAGGGTGAGGCTAATCATGGTACTGAGGAGAGGACTGTCCATTCATAGCAGGGGAGTGGTAGGGTAACAGAGGTGGATGACGACGGCGGTGGGGAAGTATTCACTAGGGTTTGCACGGATACACATGCTATTGTTACAACCAGAAATTATGGGATTTTTCCAGAAGATACGCTGCCAAATCACGAGTTTCATGGGGAGAAGTCTACAGAGATGGAAGGGGTGGATGGGATTGCGTCAGGTACTGAAGATTTTAGTCCAAGTAGGAACGGCTGGGGGTCTTTAATGGGCCTATGAATAAAAATGGACCAATTGGGCCTCAAGGAGTAGACAAGCAAAGCAAATGGACCAGGTTCATATGCATGGACTTTGGACCTGCTGATTTATTAAAAGAGGGAGCAAAGTCTATTTTGGGCAAGAGAGGCAGCCAGGGAATGCAGCAGAATGTCTTTGACAGGGGTGAATAGTAGGCAGAGAAGAAAGTAAAGTCTGGGGATGGTTCTCAATTTTTTGAAGCGGCGGGGGTGTAGAACACCCTTGCCGAGCACAATGAGGTTGCTAAGTTGGAACTGCCAAGGGCTTTGGAACTCTTAGACAATTTGAAGCCTTCACGATTTAGTGAGGGCTCAAGCTCCCAATGTATGTTTCCTCATGGAAGAAAGACTTGATAGAGACGGGATTATGAAACATTGTCGAGACCTGGCCTATCTGAACAAATTAATTATGAAGAAACTTGATTCGGGTGGTGGTTTAGCGTTGATTTGGAAAGAGGATGTAAGGTTGGAAGTGATTAATTATACAGAGAATCAAGTCTTGGCAAAGGTTGTCGTGGATAATGGATTTCTATTGTTTTTAACCGGGTTTTATGGCTGGCCTGAATCATGTCAGAAACACAAATCTTAGGCTCTTTTGAAGCATCTCTCTTCGCTCTTGACGGGTCCATGGTGTTGCATTGGTGACTTTAATGCTTATTTATATTCATCAGAAAAGTTGAGCAATCTTCCACCACAGGCAAAACAAATGGAGGAGTTTGGGGTTGCCTTGGAGTCTTATCAACTGATTGATTTGGGTTTTTGGGGATATAAGTTCACATGGAATAACAAGCGACCAGGTGCAGCCAATACAAGAGAACAGCTTGATCGTGCTGTTGCAAAATAAGGAGTGGTTAGATGCATTCTTCGCAATCTTGGTGTCCCATGAATTTTCACATGCTTCGGATCATATGCCATTACTTTTTTAGATAGGAAAGTATAATAGACTCCAAGGACATGTTGCTCGGGGTTTTAAGTTTGAAGAGGTATGGCTACTCTCTGAGGAGTGTGAAGAATTGGTTGGAGAAGCTTAGGGCTGATTAAGGGGTGAAGGGGCTTCTTTGGTCAGTACCAACAATAAAATTTTGCATTGTGGGGCAGAATTACAGGCTTGGGGTTCAACTAGGACAAATCCTCAGGTGGCCGAGATTAAGAGACTGAAAAAATTGCTTGAGAGGCTGAATGTTTGTGATCAAACCAAGGCAACTAGATCTGACTTTGTGGCAGCAAGTAAACAGCTTGACAATCTCCTCCTAAAGCAAGAAATATATTGGGCACAGCGCTCCCTCTTGTCTTGGCTAAAGTCTGGGGATAAGAATAATAAAATTTTCCACTCAAAGGCCTCACAAAGGCAGCGTAGAAATTTCATTCAAGGAATTAAAACTCCGGAGGGTGTGTGGGTTGAAGAGATTGAGGATGTAGCAAAGGTGGCAGTAAATTACTTTGAGGATATTTTCTCTTTGGGTAGGTGTGAACAGATGGAGGAATGCCTTAATGCAGTCTCTCATAAGATGTCTCCAGATATGATTAATGTTTTATCCAGTGATTTAGTGCGGATGAGGTGAAGATGGCGCTTATCCAAATAGGACCAACAAAAGCTCCTGGACCGGATGGTATGAATGCTCTTTTCTATAAAAAAAATTTTGGCATAATGTTGGGACTGATATGACTCTTGCGATTTTGGATTTTTTGAATAATGGTAATATGTTGACTGATATAAATTATACTCATATTGTTCTCATCCCTAAAATAAAGTCTCCGGAGAAAATGTCAAACTACAGACCTATTAGCCTGTGTAATGTTATTTATAAAATTATTTCTAAGGTCTTGGCTAACAGATTGAAGGTGATTCTGCCTCAATTAATTTCACCCACCCAGAGTGCTTTTGTGCCTAGCCATTTGATTACTGATAACATACTTGTTGCATATGAAACTTTGCATGCCATGCATAGCCGGAGGAAGGGTAAAAAAAGGGGCTCTTGCATTGAAGCTAGACATTAGTAAGGCATATGACAGGGTTGAGTGGTCTTTTCTAAAGGGCATGATGATTAAGCTGGGATTCCCTCAAGGGTGGATTGATTGGGTTATGAGTTGTGTCACTACTGCCTTGTTCTCGGCTCGTATTAATGGTAAGGCTTTCGGTAATTTTCGGCCTACTAGGGGGATTCGCAAGGGTGACCCTTTATCCCCCCTATTTATTTTTTATATGTGCAAAGGCTTTCACATCATTATTGGCCAAGGAAGAGGTGAATGGTCGGCTTCATGGTGTTGCCATTAGCCGAACAGCCCTACTATTTCTCAATTGCATTTTGCTGATGATTCTCTTTTATTTTGTCAAACTAAATAGGAAGAAGTGCAGGTGATCTCAAAAGTATTAGATTTGTATGCAACGGCTTCTAGACAACGTATCAATTTAGAAAAATCTTTTGTGTTCTTTAGCAGCAATACAACGAGGGCACAAAGAGAATGGATCACACATGTGTTGGAAGTAAAGGAGGTGGCCAAATTTGAATCTTATCTGGGGCTACCCACCTTAATTGGTAGATCCAAATATCAAGCCTTTTCATTTCTCAAGGAGAGGGTCTGGAAGAAAATTCAAGGGTGGAAAGGGAAGTTGCTATCTAGAGTTAGGAAGGAAGTTCTAATAAAATTCGTGGCCCAATCGATTCCAACATATACGATAGGAGCGTTTCAATTACCAGTGAAACTCTGTGATGAATTAAATGCGATGTGCGCTAGGTTTTGTTGGGGTTAGTTTGGTGATGAAAAGAAGATACATTGGAAGAGTTAGGAGTCTCTTGTTCAGTCAAAAAATGAGGGGGGAATGGGTTTCAGAGATATTTGAAGTTTCAATCTTGCTATGCTAGTGAAGCAAGGGTGAAGGATGTTGAATGACCAAGGCCCTCTTCTCTACAGGTGCTTCAAGGCAAAACATTTTCCTCGATGTTCCTTTTTGGAGGTTGTTGACAATTCTCATAGTTCATATGTTTGGAAAAGTTTCATAGTAGCTCAACATATTTTAAGGAAGGGCTGTTATTGGCGAGTGGGCATTGGATCCTCTATTCGCGTTCTGACAAATAAGTGGCTTCCCTACCATCCAACAAACAAAATTCTTGTCCCACCACATGAAGTTAATGAGGAGTGGCGAGTGTCGGATTTAATTGATTGGTCAAACATTCAATGGGATCGTGGTTTGATAGATGCGGTGTTTCATGGATTTGATGCCGAGGCTATTTATAGGAATCCTCTAAGTCAACGTTGTGTGCCTAATGTCTTGGTTTGGCTGCATAATAAAAAGGGAAGGTACTCGGTGAAGTCTGGGTACTATGTTGCAAGGAGGTTGTTGCGTGAAGCTAGCTAGGTAGGGGAAGGGTCAGGTCAGATGTCAAGCAGCATGGTTTGGGCAGGGATTTGGAAACTCCACATTCCAAATAAAATAAAAGCTTTTGGCTTGCATGCTTGTCACACCATTTTACCGACTAGAGAGAAGCTGTAGCAACAACGGATTATTGACGATGATTTATGTCCAATCTGCCACTGCTTCCTAGATGATGGAAAAATGCATGTACGTAGCGAAAAATTAACAGATCTACTGCATTCGCTATTGATAACATGCACTATGTAAATTTCAAAATACAAAAACAAGAGAATGTACCTTGGTGTGGTGAATTTCAAAACAAAGATTGTAAGCACTTGGAAATACTTTTAATATTCACTCCAATTCCACTAACGCCCAAGATGTGTGATCTCTTAATTAGTTATATGAATTTGTTCAAGAGAGAATTAGAGAGTGTCCAACACTCATATACACCATTTCATGTAATTTGTTCATTACTAAATTCTGTATATTTCTCTCCTAATAACTGAGTATCTAATTGGGCTAGCCTGTTAGGCCTTTCCAATTGGGCTCTAGTATGCGGCTTGAAGTGAGACCAAAAGAGACCAACAAGACACTAGCTCCAATGGGCCTTGGGCTTTTCTGTCAACTCTTGACAAGTCCAAAGTTACCATTAACTATATTTAATACCACTATATAAATATAGTTGCACTCTAGGCCTTATCTATAAATTATATCCCAAAACTTTATTGTACATGCAACCCCTTCATAAAATATTCGTAGTAATACAAAGTCATAAATGTAGACTGTCATTTTGTAGATTACTACATCTTAATCCTTGAGTACCCAGTTTAATCCTTTTAAGTTATTCATCATATATTTATGAAATCCAATTCCATAAATATATACTTTAGTAATTTCTTACTAAAGTGGTTAGGCCTAACTCTCTGAATAACAAACTCATTAAACTTATCTCAAGAGAATATTTTGTATCTCCGTTAAGAGACTATGAATTCCATCTTGAGAATATATGTTCCATCAACACTAAATGTGGTTACCTAACATACTGAGATTTTGACCGTTACTTTAGATCTCACTCCTGATATATCAAAGTAACGTACACCTCATGATCAAATCCATTATTCTCTCAAGATTAAGACTTCATGCAAATATATGTCGTGAGATTTATTATTCATTTGACAGTCTTTAGGAGAATAATAAATCTCACAGCGGTCCAGTTCAATATGTCTTAACTCTTGAAACATATCAACATATCAACTAGAAGTCTCCACTTCCATGATCAAGACAAATCATCATAGTTGTTATGTTATAGTCTTCACATATGAAATACCCAATTTCATTACCGACTACAAACTATAATTCTGAGTTTACAAAGAACTTGTGATTTATATCTTCTGTGACTTTTCAAATAAATCACATACTATGCATCTCATAGATTATATGATAATGTCTAAATATTCATGTTACCATTATTTTAGATAATAATAAAACAACTTTATCAATCACAATATTAAGTCATACATATTGTCATACACAATGTCACACTTAATATCATACATAGCATCATACAATAGGATTTAAGGGCACTAATCCTAACACCGAAAACCTCTATTCATGCTTTGTGGGAGTGTGGGGCTGCTTAGGATGTGTGGGCTGGTTGTCAAATTAGAATTCTGCAGAAGGGGCTGACTAATCAATTTAGTGTGACGCGGCTATTTGAGAATCTAATGCATAAGCTATCAGAGAAGGATTTTGAGTTTTTTCTGGTCCAAGCGTGGCTCATTTGGAACCAATGCAATCTAGTTTTGCTTGGAGGAATTTTGCAGGAACCTGGTAGGCTAAATGCGAGAACTGGCAGTCTTCTAAGGGAGTTTCAAGAGTCACAAATGTAGCTAACTCTTCCGATTTCAAATGGGGGCTCACAGACATGGCAGCCACCAGAAGGACAAGTCTCAGTTTTGACGCGGCAATTTTTGCGGACTTGCCTACTTCAGGTATTGGGGTTATAATTTGGAATGATAGGGGTCAGGTTATGGCAGCTTTGTCGTCGAAGGGTGGTGCTATTTAGGACAGTGAAGAGGCAGAGGTATTGGCATGTAGGAATGCTCTAGAATTCACTGTGGATGCTGGTTTTTCAGATTTGATTGTGGAGGGGGATAATACAACTGTCATGAATTCTATTACTTCAGCCCAATCAGATCTGTCTTGCTTGGGAAATATCTATGAAGACATTCATTGTTTGGCTGGAGGTTTGCGACATGTGGAATTTAATAGTATTAGTCAAAGTGCCAATGGAGTAGCTCATTCCTTAGCTCGCTATGCTAAGCATTTAGATGAGGATATTGTTTGGTTGGAAGATTCTCCACCTCCGGCTTTGGAGGCCTTGTATTTGGATTCTATTTCTAATTAAATGATATTGAGGTTGCTTTCAAAAAAAAAAAAAAAAAAAAAAACTGAATTCAAAAAAATATTGTGTAAATGATCATGCTTATGAATAAGAGGTTCAATTTATATATATATATATACTAAAAATTGAATTTATATAACTTTATAGGGTAATAACTTTTTATTTGTAAGTTATTAATAATATAAATAGTCAATTTTGTAGTAAAAATTATATATAATTTTTAGCAATACAAAGTTCGTGAAACTATTTTTTATAGAAATAATTACAAATCACTTACCTGTGGTTAGGGCTGATTTCATTGCCATCAATGCTTTGAAAAATGTTCATTTTTACCACTTGAGCATAACTCTATTATTTAGTTGTAACCCATGTCTGTATTACCGTTAAAAAAAACACAATAAAACATTAAAAAAAATCACATATTTAAGAATCAAAATCCCTCTTCTCTCTTTTTCTTTAAACTATTGTTAGAGACACGTATTTGACAATTCATGAAACCACAAAAGAAAACGTTTCTCTGAACATGTAATCTACATTCTAAATTTTACAAAAACAAAACTAAAAAGCTCCAAGTTCATCTTCAATTTCTTTGCCTTTTAAGGATTTATATATGCATTAATATTCTCCATGCTGTTGAATTTGACCTCTAAAGAGTCTTTAATCTAATAATCTATATAGATGGAAACCTTCCAATCATACATCCATATGTGAATATTATTATATTACTTCATTCATGCTGGAAAGGCCACAACAAAGGCTTATTTGAAAAAAAAAAAAATACACCAATCATACAACCCTGTGTGCATATTACTACTTCATTCCTGCTGGAAAGGCGACAATAAAGGCTTACTTGAAAAGAAAGCCTTCAAGTTTGCTATAATCACCTCGTTCAAGGCTTCGAAGGATTCTGGAGTTGAAATGGCAAGATGTGGAGACAACACAACATTGTCCAGGGCAAATAGCTCTTTTGGGACATTAGGTTCGTTCTCAAACACATCAAGACCTGCACCACCAATCTCCCCTTGGACCAAAAATTGCACCAATTCTTTCTCATCAACAAGAGCACCGCGCCCAACATTAATTATAAACCCTTCCCTTCCCAATGCTGTCAAAACATCTTTGTTGATTATATGGTGAGTTTCATTCGTCAGCGCACAGCAAACAATAAGAACATCACTGTTAACAGCAAGGTCATGGACATTGGCATAGTAAGGATACAATACAGATGGCTTCTTGTTCCTCGAGTTGTATGCAACTGTGCAGCCAAATGCCACAAGCCTTTTTGCAACTTCAGAGCCAATACTTCCCAGCCCCACAATACCAATTCGTTTTCCCCCTAACTGCAGTCATAACCAATTCACATAAGAACCGACTGGATAATATAATGTTTAAGTTCAATCAAGTTGCAAGAATAACTAGTGAATACAACCAGATTTGTAGCAACACTATTCTAATGTTTACAAGGTTAGTAGCTGCGGCTACTACATCACTAGCACTTGATCAAGGCCCTGTATGTTTCTTACCAGCTCTGTTCCCAGATTCATAACAATTTCATTTCTATGACAATGAATTCAATTCCCAAAACACAGATACTAGTTATACTCTTTCAAGCTAAATGAATATATTTACAAGGTTAGTAGCTTTGAATTATATACCCTTGCTTCTCTTTTTCAATCTTTCCACACTGAAAATCCCAGCTAATCAACCATAATTTATCTAGATCTGTATTTCGTATCTCAGTTGTATGTTATACAAAAGTTCCACACAGTGACACAGAGACATGCCTCAGCTAACCACCTCTCGATCAATAACAAAACCTTAACATTCACTTTATTACACACCAATTACCAGATGCTACCTCAACAACTATGAACATTATTTTTTTTTTTTTTTGTCATTCACTATGCTTGTCGTTTTTAACAAAAAAGCTACCAATCCAGATGTGCTAAAAAAAAAAAAAACTAACCTTACAGCCAAGTGGGTACTCTCCTATTTGAGGCCACAAACCAGAGCGAACAAATCGGTCAGCAGCGGAAACTCGGCGCAGAACATCAAGCAAAAGCGCGACGGCGTAGTCGGCCACGTTCTCAGAGTTGGCGTCGCCGGCACTGGTGACGGCAATGCCACGACGGCGGCACTCGGCGAGGTCGACGTGGTCAAGGCCGGCGCTGGAGCCAACGACAAGTCGCAGAGAAGGGAGGTGGTCGAGGGTGTCGGCGGTGACGGGCGTGGGGCCGACGCAGATGAGAGCGCGTACGGAGGAGGCCTCGGGCGAGGCCAGCGAGTCGAAAAGGCGGAAGTGGGTGATCAAGCGGTCTTGGAGTGGAAGTTTGAATGAAGGGAGGTGGTGTATAAGGACGAGAGGACGGTGGTCTTCGACTTCGTTGTCTTCGGTAGCCATTGGTGGATCATGGATATATGGTTCAGAGAAAATGAGGTTAGGAAGTTTATTAATGCTCAAAACAAAAGTAACAAGTTTGTTAAACGATAAAAGTTAGAACTGAAAGGGACTCGGCCATATAGTGGCACATATTTTAGCACAAAGTAGGAAGTTTTCGTTGTCTTCGGTAGCCAATGATGGATCATGGATGGTTCAGAGAAAATGAGGTTAGGAAGTTTATTAATGCTCAAAACAAAAGTAAGAAGTTTATTAAATGATAAAAGATAGAACCGAAAGGGACTCGGCCATATAGTGGCACATATTTTAGTACAAAGTAGGAAGTTTTCGTTGTCTTCGTTATCTGTTTCTTTTTTTAAATACAAAGTATGAAGTTTTTATTAATTTTTTTAAAAGGGACTCGGCCATATAGTGGCACATATTTTAGCACGCTATGCACTTTTGCTGAATTGGTATGGAAGATGGGGTCCCTGAATGTATTGGCAAGAATTCTAGAATGATTGATCTTCCGATCAGATGTAATGTTCCAGCTTTGCTCTCACCTTTCAGAGGAATAGGGAGAGAACTTCTTAGTTCTTACCTTCTTTTTTTTTCAAATAAAAGAACTAAACTGCCCGTTACAGACTATTGTGTGTTTCAAGTTTCAACCCTCTTATTTTTTTGAGTTTGACCGTGTGAATGTGGAGGACCCGTGGGTGGCAGTTGACTTAAATTCGTTTACCAATTAAAGAGTTTCTTTTAATTAGGATGGTAAGTTTTGTTAAATATTAGAGGCTCAAGTTTAGCTCGACAACAAATGTAAAATATTCAAATTTGACTTTATTATTATTATTATTATTATTATTTTGAAAAAGAATTCAAATTTGAATTGAGTTCAAACTAAACATATAAATTATGTTTAATCTTGAACTTGTCAATTAGTCCAAAACCCAAAATTTAAGCTTAGCTTAGCTTCACATGATTCATTATTTAAGTCAAGTTTAAGCTCAAACTCAAGCTTAATATCAAGTTTTTGAGCTTGAGATACAATACAAGTACATTATTAAACCCATGTTAAGCATATTATTAAGCCCATTTGATTTAGATATGTGGTCCTAACTCCGAGTTAATTAAAAGTTTAGTAAGATATTAGTTTATATTTCAAGCTCATATCAATCTTATTACGAAGTCCATAAACCAAATTAAGCGTAGCTTGTTTTTCTAGAGCCCTATTGTTCATGAGTTTGTCCATGAACAATTTTTTTTTTACTAGATTCAGCTTGTTTATTAAATAATATTAAATAAGCCTCAAAGGCTCAAGTTTGGCTCATTTATAAACAAACAAACATGAACGAGTTTTTATTAAGCCAAGTTTGAGCTGTTTATTAATAGTTTGGTTCATTTATAGCCATACTTTTAACTTTGTAGACATTTTTAGTATGATGGCACCTCCCTAAGTACTTAGAAAGAGAGGGGGGGGTGTTTGTGGTTCAAGACCCTAGGGTACAGGTTGGGGTAGATTTCTAACCATGATTAAAAAAAAGGTTTCTTTTAACTTTGAGTAGTTGTATGTACACAAAAATCTCACGATAAATAATGAATGACAAGATTTTAATTTGGACTCACCATTGACATTTCGTTATTACTTATCAATAACAATTTGTAACCTAAAATTTGTTGTAAATATCTATATATTTGTTTGGGAACAGCTTATCTAGCTTTTTGCTGAAATTTTTTTATTGAAAGTATGTTAAAGTATTCTTCTATATTGAAAAAAGTGAAGAAAAAGTGAAATTTTAAAAAACTATACGTAAAAGCTAAAAATTAAAAACTAGGTTTAAGTTGATGCCAAACAGACTTGCATTATGGATTTAACTTTATATGGAAAATTCACTTGAGTTAGAGCACTTGCATTAGTCAGTACAAAATAGAAAAAAGTGTTCATTTTTACAAATTTTTTCTTAAAACTATCCACATCAGTCCATCTATAATACTGTTCATATGCAAAATTACTACAGTAACCGTGTGTATTTACATGTAGCTTTCTATCCTATTATTTTAAACTTTTTTCTCTCTCCTCTCCCTTGCCTTGTCAAACTCTCTCTCACCCTCTCTTCAATGTTAAGAAGAAGAAGAAGAAGACCAACATCCACCCACCATCAACCACTACCAACATTCACCCACCATCACAACCAACCAACCAACCACCACCACCACCACCAACCAACCAACCAACCACCACCACCACCACAACCATCTCATTACAACATTAATTTAATCCAAACACAATCAATCCAAAAATTAATGAAAATCATCATAAACCCAACTCAAAATTAACTCAAAAAGATCAACTCAAAATAAAACACAACAAAAAACCCATTTGGCAAAATACGAATCAATCAAAAACTCAAGCCACCGTTACCAAGGAATGCTTGCCATTGCCATGAGAGAGAAAGTGTGAAAGAGTGTGAGCATATTGAGCCATGGAGGCTTGGTAGAGAGAAATATTTTCAAATTTGAAGACAGCATTGGTTTGATTAAAAGAGAGAGGGAGAGAAAAAGAAAGAACTTTTTTTTAGAAATGAAAAAGAAGAAGAAGAAGAAAGAAAAAAAAAAAAAAAAAAAAAAAAAAAAAAAAAAAAAGAAAAAAGGAGAAGAAGAAAGAAGAGAGAAGAAGGAGAAAAAGAAAGAGAGAGAGAGTGTGTTCAGAAAAGTGGAGTGTGTGGTAAGAGCATTAGGCTTCGTTTGAAAGTTTATAAGGGAATGGAATAGAATGATCACAAGCGAATGGAAAAGAATAGAATGGAATGAAATGTATTTAAGTAAGGGAAATGAATGGAATGGAATTAAGTAACCTTGATTGGATGTTTTAAAATAAAGGGATGGAAATGAATGAAAATAAATGGAATATAAGTAATTTTGTTTGGGAGTAATATAGAGGGAATGGAATAAAATCATTTTATGATAATATTACTATTAGACTCCTATTTTAAAATAAAGGGTTGAATATATAAGGGTATTTTGGGAGTTTTAGTAAAAAATCCATTAAATCTAATTACATTCCCTTCCATTCCTCACAATTTTAGGGAAATGAAAATTTGAGGTTTTAAGGAAATAGAGAGAAATGAGTGCTCCCTTCTTTCCATTCCCTCCCACTTAGGCTCTGTTTGGGAGTTCATAAGGGAATGAAATAGAATGATCATAAGGGAATGGAATGGAATGTAATTAAGTAAGGGAAATGAATGAAATGTAATGAAATTAAGTAATCTTGATTGGATGTTTTAAAATAAAAGAATGAAAATGAATGGAATGTAAGTAATCTTATTTGGGAGCAACATGGAGGAAATGTAATGGAATCATTTTCTGACAATATTATTATTATACCCCTATTTTAAAATAAAGGGTTGAATATATAGGGGTGTTTTGGGAGTTTTAGTAAAAAAATCATTAAATTTGATTTCATTCCTTCCCATTCCTCTTAATTTCGGGGGGAATGAAAATTTGAGATTTTAAGGCCTCGTTTGGGAGAAGGA
Organism: Quercus ilex subsp. ballota; assembly: GCA_032727855.1. Taxonomy (NCBI): domain Eukaryota; kingdom Viridiplantae; phylum Streptophyta; class Magnoliopsida; order Fagales; family Fagaceae; genus Quercus; species Quercus ilex. The sequence goes on along the minus strand of CM064912.1, from coordinate 28,312,499 downwards.
AATGGAAAGGAATGAAAAAAAATAATTTTAGAATATTCTTCCCTTCTTTGTTTGGGAGTTTTAATGGAGGGAATGGAAAGTCCATTCTCTTGTTTGGGAGTTTAAGTAGGAGAGAATAGAATAGGTAGGAGAGAACACTCATTCCTTTCTATTCCTCTCTATTCCTTTAAAATCTCAAATTTTCATTCCCCCCAAAATTGGGAGGAATGGAAGAAAATGAAATTAGAATTAATGAATTTTTTACTAAAACTCCCAAAATACCTTTATATATTCAACCCTTTATTTTAAAATAAATGTCTAATAGTAATACTGTCATAAAATGATTCCATTACATTCCCTCCATATTACTCCCAAACATGATTATTTACATTCCATTCATTTTCATTCATTTCCGTTCCATTCCTTTATTTTAAAACATCCAATCAAGGTTACTTAATTCCATTCCATTCCATTCATTTCCCTTACTTAAATACATTCCATTCCATTCCATCCATTTCCATTCCCTTATAATCACTCCATTTCATTCCCTTATGAAATCTCAAACGAAGCCTAAGGGAATAGAGAGAAATGAGTGTTCCCTCCTACCCATTCCATTCCTTCCCACTTAAAATCTCAAATAAGGGAATGGGCTTTCCATTCCTTCCATTAAAACTCCTCAATAAGGGAAGGGAAGAATATTTTAAAATTATTATTTTCATTTATTTCCATTCCATTCCATTCTCTCCTCCCAAACGAGACCTTAAACTCTCACAAGGGAATGAACTTTCATTTCCCTATATTAAAACTCCCAAACAAGGAAAGTGAAGAATATTCTCAAATTATTTTTTTCCTTCTTTTCCATTCCATTTCCTCCTCTCAAACGAGGGCTTAATTACAAACCCCAAAATGGTATTTTACAATCCACAAACACTAAAATGATGCTTTATCCAGTTTCTATATCCTAAAAAATTTACAATACTACTACAATAGGCTCATACTACTACAATAGGCTCTTATATATGCAAATTACTGTAGCAGCTTGTATTTTTTTTATATTTGTTTAGCCTCTTTATTTTGATCATTTTGTCTCCCTCTTTCACTGGCTTTGGGTTTTGTTGGGTTTTGGATTATATTATTTTATTGTGTAAATATATTATTTTAATTTATTATATAATAAAATAAAAGTTGGGATGCTAGGTGCATTGTAAAATTATATGTTATAATAGAGAAAGTAGTTTTGAAATGGTAAAATGTGATATTTTTTAGAAACCGGGTGCTAATGCTCTAAGGTGGTGGAGTTTATAGGTAAGTGTGAAATAATAAAAAACGGTGAGAAAGTATTGTTAAAATAAAGAGGGTGTATTGTAGATAATTTGATGTGATGTTTTTACAAATTAGTTGTGTAAAATAGAAAAATTAGATTTTTATGAGATGTTAATACTCTTATATATTAGGGTGATTCTAGAAAAAGAAAAAGGGTAAGTTATTTATTATAGAGAGACTGAAATAGTGTATTACATATTACAACCTTTTTTAAGGACAAAACTTAGGTACCGTATTTTAGGTGTTATTTCTTAGATTCTCCTCTTAAGATTCAACCATGCGGCTACTTAATTAAAAAATACACTTCCATCCAATGAAAAAAAAAATCCACATAGCTGAATTTTAAGAGAGAAGCCTAAGGAACAGCATCTAAGTACTGTACATTTAAAAAAAAAAAAAAAACTGTTATTACGAGGATGTGGTGAAATTAAAATAGTTTGGAGAAGTGAGGATATTTTGAAAATAAACTGCATCAGGTATTAGAATTTCAGGCAAAGGAACATTCTAGAACATCAGCAATGCAGGTGCAGCAACTTCAAGCCCGATTTTGACCTTGATGCAACCAGTATCTCTCAAAACTCAAAACATGAAAGTTGTAGAGATTTTTCTTGGCGTTCCATAGCATCTTGAATCATCTCAATTGTAGCTCTGATGAGAGAGTTATGCCCAGATTATGAAACAATGTTGAAACTGTCCAAAATCGCCCAATTAGCTACGTTTTGCACTTAATGCCCCCATTTGCATCCTAAATTAAAATATAAAAATAATGAGTACATTTAGGCACCAAATAAGTATAAAAGACTAAACATTAAGGGAGAAAAATATGACAATTTGCATTCTCATCATGTACCTTGTTTAGCTTGGATGAGCTTATTTTTCTACACTTTGCTAGTTTTAGCTATGTAGTATATATTGTGTGGGAGTTGTTTATAGTTTTTGATCACTTGATCTTGATTTTGAAGTCACATGCTTTTGATTTTTAGGACTAGAACCTAAGAGAAAGACATAAATAATCATCTCACCACTATTTACTAGCCAATCATGAACACCTTAGTGCATATCATAAGATTTTATGCTCAAGAAAGTGTAGCACATGCACATAAATAACATAAGGTATAGCTTTGGAATAATAATAAAATTGGTGTGTACATTATCTAGCTATAATAAAGATTATGCAAAAAAATAAAATTAGTGTGTAAATTATCTGGCTACAATAATAATTTCACAATGAAATAAAAATGGTGTGTACATTATGAGGCTTAATAAGAAATTACATGATTGCAAGCTTGTTTTTTAGGAGATGTGAGAGTTATATGATATAACTCTTTAGGTAATAGTCTCTTTCAAACTTATGTGATAAATAATATAGAAATTGTGATTGATTACTATCTACATATCACCTCACATATATCTCATGTTGTTACTAGTTACACATACTACACAAGTTATTCTTTGCTAAACTTAGTACATGAAATTGTGTGTGAAGTTGGTTTGGTCATCCAAGATTATATGTATCTTGATTTTGATACAAAATATGTTTATTATTTGAGCTTTGGGGACAAAAAGTGTAAAAATCTTGTTTTTGGAAGATTTGGGTTGAATCCAAGTGTTTTTGAAAAACTTTCAAACTCGTAATCATGCACTTCATCCATGAAATAAGTTGGTTTGAGTGGTTTCTGCATAAAACTTCCTTTGTTTTTCAAAATTTTCAAATTTCCAGATTTTCGATCGATCGAATGTGTTTTTCAACCGATCGAAATTGCGTTTAAAAATTTAGTTTGAATCTGCCTGACTCGATTGGTGCTCGATTAGTTCTCGATCAATCGAATCTATTTTTTCGATCGATCGAAGATCAATCTCGACCGATTGAATTTCGAAAGTTCAGTTTTATAAAAAGCTTCTCCTCACATGTTCTTCACATATTCAAAAGCTTTTTCAAACTTTTTCTCACTTTTTCTTTTCGACCAATCCAATCTAAGTGGTTTTTTTTTTTTTTTTCTTCCTCAAATTTCTCCAAGGATTTTGTCCTCAAGCATTGGTAAGACCTTAATACCCTTTCTTTTTCAATTTAATTACATGTTTCATGCATTTTTCTTGAAAATTTCGAACATAGGAATTTAGGGATTTTTGTTCATTTCAATTGTTTTTAATCATTTTTGTTCAATGGGTTTTTGTTCTTAGATGCTACAAACATGATTCCTATGCATTAATTTGGTTAATTTGTTGGTTTAAGAACAATTGGAAATTCTAGGGTTTGGAATTTTAGTGAAGTTGGGGATTTTGTTCAATTGAGATTAATTTGATGAAATTGACCTGTGATATTGATAAATTAAGTCATTATATGATGTTTCCTTACTAGTATAATGGTTAATTGATCAATTTGGTTTATTTTTTGAAATTGGGTTTTTCAAATTTGGGATTTTTGGACTAAAACTCTATGTTCAAGTCAATTGATGGTTTCTAAAGTGAAATTGGACAAATTTCAATGCATTAGAGCATGCATCATATGTGCATTCATTGCATGCATCATATAGATTGTTATTTATTGATATTCTTGTGCTCTAACCATCTCTAATGCAATCTGCCCTTGGTATTTTCTTTGTTTTTTTGTTTTCCTTTCCTTTAAACCCTTAGCATCATGGTTAGGAAGACTGGAGCTAAGAAAACCCCCACCCCTTCTACTCCTGAGTTCTAGAGTGATAGGTTTAGAACCATGAAAAACTAAGAAACCTATGAGAAGCTGAATATCTTTAGATTGGTTTAGGCTGAGTGTAAGGTCATTTTAGATAAGCTTGATCCAGAGACACGTAGAAATTTTGAGCGTAGGGGTTGGTTACCACTCTTAGAGGTAAAGCATCCTCCTCCGATTACGTTGATTAGAGAGTTCTATTCAAACCTCTCTGTCCACTCCACTTCCTCCAACATTCAATTTGTGAAGAGTTGGATAAGGGGTGAAGAGTATGTCATTACTCCTGATGCAGTGGCCTCTGCTCTTGGTGTACCTTTGGTACAGCAGCCCGTGTACCCTTACACTGAGACCCCTCACCTTGATGACATTATGTCACTCATCACTGGTACTTCCATTAGTTGGGGTACTGATCCTTGTGTCACTTCTCATGAGCTTACTGAGCTCAACTATTTATTTTTCCGGATTTCTTGTCACTATATTTGGCCTATCTCTCATCTTCATACTATTCCTATTGAGAGATGTGGTTTTTTTGTACGCTCTCATCACTGATGTTCCTATGAGTTTTCCCTCTCTTTTCATTAGCTCACTTGTTGAGGCTTATAGGAGTAATGCCAAATCCCATGGCTTGTTCTTTCCAGTTTTTATTCATAGGATTCTTTTGGACCTAGGTTTAGAGGACTTTCCTGCATCCGAGCCCGTACATATCATAGCTCCCATAGGTGCCACATTCCTTAGGCAAAGAGCAACTCAGTTGAAAGCTAGCTCTAAGCGCCTTAGAGTCGAGTCTTCTATAGGTGATGCATCTAGGTCTCCTCCATCTAGTGACCCTTCTGCTAATACATATGTAGACCCTGCAGCTGCTGTGGATCCTCCACCATCTACATCGGGTGATTCTTCCTTGCGAAGTATGCTGGATACTGTTATGACCGTTCAGGCAGCGTATGGACATTTTCTGTTGGATGTGCTCAATGAGCTTCATGCTTTACGAGCAAATGTGGCAGATACTAGAGGTTCTACTCCACAGGCTCCACCCTTTGATGAGTCATGATTGCCCTTTGGCAATTTGTCACAAAAAGGGGAAGTACATGCACATGGAGATAGGGGGAGATTAGTGTTTGTAGATTGTATCTAGGAGCTTGATTATGTATTTATGATTTTTGGCTTATGATGCATTTCATTTTGGCTTTGATGTATTTCTTTTTTATGGGTTGTATATGTTAGGGGGAGACATTATGTTTTGTGTTTAGTATTTTTATTGTTTCTTGTTTCACATATGGTACATTGATTATTGATTTATATTTATGAGGTTATTCATGATATATGTCTTTTATTTTATATTTTGTGAAATCAAGAAGTTAATTTGTTTTACTTGTATTTTCCATACATGCGTTTATGTGTTTGTTGAGTGTTTTAGGAATTTATAGGTTAATTCAGTCGTGGCTGCTGTCTACTTTAGCAACTGATAGATAGTGGTTAGGTTGAATTGTATTTATGGCTTTTTAATTTGAATGGGCTATTTTACTTTAAGCATTTTTAAATTTTGTGATATGTTTTATCACAGATTGCCAAATGGAGAGTTTGTTAGGTTCTAAGACTTTAGGAACTAATGTATTAGAACTTCAATTTGTAATATGTTGGCAAATCATGATCAAAACATAGAATCTAGGTTTAGGCTTGCTTAAAGTGTGTTTAATTGTAAAATTAGAGTCGAGTGATTGCAGAAAGTATTAGACAAAATCTGCAAGGCTCGATCGATCGAAAATTAGATTCGATCGATCAAAACACATGCAAATTTATTTTCTATAGAAATTCCAATTTAGCCCAAGCCCGTTTGACGTGTAGGGTTTTATGTTTTACTCTAAGTGTAAAAGGAAAAATCCTAGCTACATTTTAGAAGTCTTTGGAGAGTTGTTTGTTGAATCTTTTGTGAGATCTAGATGTGTTTACTTTCATACACACACAAAGAGTTATCAAGATCAAGATTCGTGTCAAGAATTTGATAATCTCTTCAGTTGTTATATGAAAAACTTAAAAAAGATCTAAAACCTTTAAGTGGAGTCTCAAAGTCACAAGTAGGAGAACTTGTGGTTGCTGTAGATCAATGAAAGAAGTTGTCCGTGGACTCGGAGCTGTCACGTGGTCGTGGTAATAAGTTTTAATTTAAAATTTGTAAATTACTTTGTAAGTTTTGGTAAATATGCACTTACAACTCAATAACATTCAATGTTAGACAACACTTCTAAACTATAAGGAAAAGTATAGAAGTTAAATATTTCTTCTTCTTTTTTTTTTTAAATACTAACTAGCAAAATATCTATTTACTCATTGTTGGATTATTTTTTCAGAGTCAATAGTTTTTTCGTGCATCACACAAATTAGCGACTACTATTATATAAATTGACTTTTGGTGCTTTTCTACATGTTTGCTTGGTTTTCTTGATATTATACTAACTATATATTTTGGGTTTAGTTTCTTTCTTTTTCTTTTTTTGATAAGGGGTTTAGTTTCTTAAAGCATCGCATGAATAAGAATTGGAGTTTGTTTCCCAAGCACCATATCCGTGTATGTCTATATATATATATATATATATATATATATTTATCCGTATACTTGACTAATGACTGCATGTTTTCAAATTAGGAAGAGCGAGTGCAAAATAATTTCCCATTTTTTAATCCTAAATTCGAGTAGAAACTCCTTCTCTACCCTAATACATTCGTTTTGCAGTATACGATGTGTAGGTGGGTGGGTTTAGTTTTGAATTTGGGGAATACTAGGTTTGATTTGGGCCCATTAAAAGGGTGATATATTATGGAGGAGAAGTGTAATTTTTTAATATTAAAAATGATGTCATGTCACTTAAAAAATTAGTGTCATATTTCATTAGTTACTCATTTATGAAACTTATGGACTAATAGTACACATTTAAAGCTTCAATGACCGAAAACACTCGCAAGGTAAGCTTTAAGAACCACTGTGTGTTTTGGCTTTTAATCATTTTATAGCTTTAACAAAAAACCAATATAAGTTGTACTTGATAAGAACATAAAATCATTTCATGATAATTTTTAAGTACAATATTTTTGTTTCTCAAAAAAAAAAAAAAAAGTAAAATATTTTTGATAATGAGACCTTTTAACATGACTTATTCATGTATAATAATCCCAACGATTCTGTCATTGTAAATAAAACACATTTTTCTAGGGTGGGCTAGGCAGGTATTGGCTAACCTTCTCATTTATGTCGAAACTAAGAAAATCTCTGTTTTATTAAGAATATACATTTTAAAATAGGCTACACATGAGAGGGGTAGCCCTCCCTTCCATGGATTGAATAACCCTGAATTGCACCATATAAATAGAAAGATTTATCATTCAACTTTTATTTTTTTGATGAACAAATTTACCACTCAACTGTAAATCTAAGAGTTAGACCTTTTAAATATACATCACTGTCAGTTTCTTTAAAATATTCTTTCATCTTCCTACGTGTGTTAAAATAGTTAGTATTCAAAAAAAAAAAAAAAAAAAGATTTACCACTCAACGATAAGGTCGGTGGTATTGAACATTTATTTTATTTTCAGAACATAAGATGGTATTATTACAAGCAAATATTAAAGGAAGCAACTAATAGATCCTCTCGTAGCTTTATCTACAAGTCTCCATAGAGTCCTTCACTTCATCAATATGTGTTAGCTTGCCTACAAAGTACAAACATGCCAGAAGATTCTCAAAAGAGGAGCAGTTCATACTTCATACATTATATGCAATAAATAATTTTAAGTCCCTTAATCCAACCACTTCCTTCATCCAATTATTAGCATCAAATTTATTTAAAAGGGAACAATATCATCATAAATACTAATTTAGTAGCAAATTTTCGAATATATATAACATAGGAGGATACATAAATTGCATTTTTATCACTTAATTAGAAAAAAGGAATGAGTTTAGAACTTTCTAATATTGGTTTTGGAACTGTGGGTTCTAGTTAGCTTAATTAGTAAAGTCTCTGATAGTTGAATAAGAGATTTGAGATTCAATTCCCGCCTACACCAAAAACTTATTAGTGTCTTAGTTTGATGATAAAGAGCCTTCATCAGAAGAGGACGTCATAAGTTTAAACTTACTCCAAAAAAAAAATATTGATTTTGGAACTCATGTCACATTGAGTAATAATTCTACATTTTTTTAGGGTAAAATGCAAAACTGACTTTCTAAATTTCTTCAAATTTCATTTCAGTCCTCTAACTTTCAAATTTATTTGATTAAGGCTTTTCCATCTACTTTTATTATATGTTGTGATTAATTTTTCAGTTTTATAAATTTTTCTTCAAAATTTTTAAATTAAAAAATTCAATTAATGATTGAAAAATATTTTCCAGATTGTTTTTTTCAAAAAATTTTAACTAAAGTTTACGAAAAAGCCTTAATTGAATAAATTTGAAACTTAGAGGACGGAAATAAACGAAAGCAAAGTTAGAGGATTGAAATGAAATCCGAAGAAACTTAGAGGGTTAATTTTGCACTTTAGCCTTTTTAAAAAAAAAATTTAGATTTTGTTATTCATGTTATACTATGATGGAATTAAAAGAGATAGTATTTACCTTAAATTAGATAATAAATTCAGTCAAATCACATGATAATAATGATTATTATTATTATTATTATTATTTCCATTCAATATATATATATATATATATATATATGTATTTAGGTATTGTCATCCTGGACCGATTGTAACAAGGATTGCATCTAGACTCAAGATTAAAATTTGTGAGACAACCTACCGTGTGATTCTTTAAACAAGGCTATTAGAATTTAAAGAACAGTACTAGCTAGTGTCATTTGCAATATAACAACATAAACCAAACCTAAATTCCTTCATAAATTGTATGGTTTAGCTTTGGGCATGTATCTCTGAGCATGAATCCACACAAGCTTCCACTTGTCCTTACTCTACAACATTAAGAAACAAAGCCAAAAAAGAAAGTTAAAACAATATGAAAAAGTGATATGTCAGAGAGACCGAGAGAGAGAGAGAGAGAGAGAGAGAATTATACTTGGAAATAATATGGTGCTGATATTGGTACACAAGGACATGGCACAACCAAGCTTACAGAAGTAAACGTTGTCTCTATGAGTAAAGTCTAAAGGAAAGCTGGACACGGTGCAGTGTCTCAAGCACTTCATGGGGCAGAGGATAGCTGAACTGTCGAGTGTGACAATACAAAGAGAGCACTTACGATAGCATTTCTTAAGAGAAGCTGTTGAATACTAGCCAGCCAGCCCCAGCACTAAACAAAGTAGCACAACTAGAGATATAAATTTTTTCTCCGTTTTTTCTTTCCCTTACCAAAGTGCTCCCAGAAATTCCAAGTTAAATAGAAACAACTTTGTCCTAGAACTCCTTATAGCTTTATAAATATTAAAGACTCGGCAAGTAGAAACCTAACTAATATTCCCAAAATATTTGATTCTTGAAAGAAAAATAAAAATTTCCTCCCAGAACAGTTTTGGCTGATCTCCAAATTATTGGCAATTCCATGTTCCAAAAATAGGTTAAAACACAGTGGGGATTACTGTTTATGAACTTTATTTAGATATAGAGATGAGTTGGTAGAATTTAATCCATCCATTTTAAAAATAGAAAGTACAGTGTTTAAAAGGGAAACAAATCATTTGTTTCACTTGCTATATATTCGCTTGACTTTCCCTAACAAAAGTTTAGGCGTAGTGCTACTCGTACTACAAGTTTTACTACGTTAAATTTACAAATTGATATATCATCAATTATAAAAAGACAATTTAAATATACAAATATAAGTTTGTTGAAGGTTACCAATTTAATTCATAGCCATATCAAGTTTTATGCAAATCCCCTAACTAACTAACTAATGTAACTAAATCTTGACTACTAGCATAATAGTGGTATGTGGTAACCAACTGTAACTAATTGGGCTACCTATGTTATTCTCTGTTGACTGTACATTTTTAACTGTTGTTCAGCTTGTACACTTCTTTTTCTTATTTTTTTATTATCCGAAAGTAGTTTCACTCAAATGAAATTGGATAACAAGAGCAAGATACAGAGGCAGATAGCTAAACTAGGCAAAATCACTCTAGAAGATGTTGCATTAGAGCATTAGCATTGGGGGGTGTTTTACACCCCCTAATTGCTATTTTAGCCACTAAAAGCCCAAAACATGCTCCAACCTGGTATGCAAAACCTAAAAAAAGTATTCATTTTTTTCTCTCTCTTACTTTTTCTCTGACCCTCTGAAACTTTCTTCTCTCAACTCTCTAAAAGTCTCCTTTCTCAACTCTCTACTTGCTTGGTGCTTGTGGGTTTTGTGTGGATTTTCCTCTGATTTTTTTATGGGTTTTTGTGCATATGGTGTTGTGGTGGTGGTGAGATGTTGCTATGGTGGTGAGGTGGAGGGCGTGGGTTTGTGTGGATTGGTGTGTTAGAGGTCTGGGTTTGTGTGGATCGATGTGTTAAAGGTCTGGGTTTGTGGATCGGCGTGGTGGAAGGTGTGGGTTTGTGGTGATTGGCATTTGTGGTGGACATCGGTGGAGCGAAGAGGCAGTTGGTGGTGGAGCGAAGAGGCAGTGGGTTGTGGTCGAGGTTTGTGTTCGTGGTGTGGTTAATGGTTGTGGTTGAGGTGTGGGTCACGATGGTTGTGGGTTGAATCATTTTGGTGGTGATGGGTTGAATTGTTTTGGTATGGTTTCAGTTTGGCAGGTTTTAGTTGATTTTGTGGGTTTGGTGGTTTGTTGTAATGTTTGGTGGTGCTGTGGTGGTGGTTCAATGGGTTTGTTATGGGCTTTTTGGCTAGCTCTTGGTGGTTTGCTGTGTGAATGGTGATGGGTCTTAGTGTTTTGTTGGGTTTGTAGTGGTTGTTCAGATGTATGAGTTGTGGGTGATGTTGGCGGGTAGTAGTGGGGAAGAGGAAGAGTTGTTGGGTAGAATAGAGAGATGGAAGAGAAAAGAGAGAAATAGATTTTTTTTTTTTTTTATTTGGTGGTGGTGTTTATATTATTTTAATGAGTGTACATAAAAATAGAAATTATGATGTAAGGTGAGTTGTAAAATAGATAGAGTAGGTTTTGAGGATGCAAAATAGAACTTTTTTGCATCCCTGGATAACTACATGTATTGTTTCTTGAGTATTAAGATGTAATCATCAACCAAGATAAATACACAAAATCATTATTCTTTAATATATTAAGATGTAGTCATCTATCAACAAAACAAAATAATGCAGAATAATATTGTTTCTTAAGAGCATCAGCTGTTGCCAAAAAATATATATATATATTTTCCCAAATTATACCAAAACTTATTTTTGCTACTTTAATATAGCATTTAAAATGTCTCATACAGTAGCGTTTTTGGTATTTGGTGTTCTAAATACTAAATATTTATTATTTAGAACACCTGATGCTAGTACTCTAATATTGGGCTAACTACAATTTTTTATTTTTTATTTTAAAGTTTTGTTTTTGTTAAGTTTTTGAAACCATGTTAATAACAAGTTTTATATGTTAACTATTTAACATTCCATTTTGAAAGTCACGGATCATGTTCTCACTTTTATTAAGGGTGTGTTTAAATACTGCTTATTTTGCTAAAATTAAAAAATTATTACTGAAAGTACTATAGATAAAAGTAAAAGTTAGTTAAAATAGTACAACGGGACCCATAAATATGTTGAATAGTACCAAAATACGCAATGAGATCCATAAATAATAGTAAAAATAAACTAAATAATGGAATAATTTTTATTTATAATCTCAATCCAGACGTAAGCTAGGTGCAGTGGGGAGTGGCAAATCAAAAGGATGCCCTTGTTATTCATTAAAAAAAAAAAAAAAAAAGAAAGAAAGAAAGAGGATGCCCTCTATAAAATTTCAATTTTTGTAATCTTACTCCACCACTCTCATCTAAAAGCGCGTGAAATTTGACGCGCTTTATTGTTTATTACATTTTCAGAGAGATCCTTCCCCCCTATTAACGTATATGCATGGTAAAAAAAAGAAAGTGTAAGTGTGTTTGTCAGTTTGTGCGGACTAAGAGCAAGTGCAGTGTAGTACCCTACGCATGTCTATTAATTAAAATTACGAAAAAGCCCTTGAGGAAAACTTTACTAGTGTGTTCAATTGGCCTATAAAAAGTAAAAACATAACAGAACTATCTCTCATTGAGAATTTGAGATCGGATAACAAAGATTAATAATAAAAGAAATTTTAATCAATATTAAGAACAAAATAAATACAAAAATTATCAATTAAATCAATACATATATGGTGGTATCAATTATCAATTAAATCCCTAAAAAAATCAATTAAATCAATTCACTACATAAACAATAGGGAACTATTTTCATTTGTGAAAAGCATAGTGTTCCAATAATTTATCTGTTTCAGATTAGTTTTATTTTTAGATTTTCCCTTTGTCCTTTTTTTTTTTTTTTTTTTTTTTGGTTTTTAAGAAGGGTGTGAAATTGAGATGATGGCATTGTGCATATGCAAAAATAAAAAACATTTTCGACATGATGCATACTGTTAACTTCTAAGCTAGATTAGCAATTGAAGCTAATATTATAATATAATGCTTCCAACAAACTTCTAGTGTCCAAATTTTTATGTTCCACTTTTTCTACTCTACTTTATACTCTATTAATAAAAATTTACCACCTACTGTTTAATTAAAAATCCTAATTTTTTGCTTTCTCTTATTTCTATTTCCTAAAATAAATTTTTAAAAAATTTCAACACAACCCCACCAGCCACCACCACCAGTCCCCACTACTAAGCTTCGGTGGCAATACCAAGAAGAGACAACCGACATCATCAATGACAATGACCATCCACCACCACCTACGAAGGTTGATAGCTTGTCGGCCCAAGAATCCACTCCATGGACTAAGCCACAAAAAATCTCCCATTAAAAACCACGCAACATTATTCGGGTTGGATCAAGTCGTCAATCAGATCAAACATAACTAAACTCCACAAAGCCCAACATTAACAAGAACCACAACTATTCAAGCTATAATATCATAAATTCATATGTTTTGGGGAAAAAAATGGGGACAAGAGGGTGTCGAACCCGCAACATGGAAGACAGGAAGGCAGTCTAAAAAGTGCATTAACAAGATTCATGTGATTTCATCCCTTGATTAGACTTGGACACATGCAATGATGCGATTCAATATTTTAACTTAGGGGAAAAAAGATTTTAACAATTTTTTTAACCACGGTTGAAGTGATAGATTATAATTGGTGTATAATAAAAATAATGTAAGTGGTGATTATTTATGAAAGTAATATAGCATTAATTACAATAAAATACCTCATTATAAGTTTCTCAAAAAAAAAAACCTCATTATACCGATATTTATAGTAAAAAAATATGTAAAAAATAGAATATCTATCAAGTTTGTATTATATCAAATCAAAATCTAATAACAAATTATTTTAACACCATCTCAATTTAAAATAGAAGATAAAATTTTGTATTAATAGGTTTTGACATATTGTAATAAGAGTATTTTCACCAGTTTGTATAAAATGGCTTAAAAGGCCAAATTTTGCCTAAACCAACCCAAAAAAATCACCCTTAAAAGCTTATGAATCTATTGTGCAAAATGTATTTTTGTTACTGTATTTTTTGTAAATATACACAGTCATTGTTGTTGTGCATTTCAATTTTTTATTTTTTATTTTGTGTCTCATGGGGATGAAAGAAGAGATAAAGGCAATTGTAGTGTGTGAAATGAGAGAAATAATTAAAAAATATGTAAAAATAAAATAAAATTTTTAATAAAATAGAATTTAGAATAGTTTTTGATGCATATATTTTTGAAAAGTAATCAGATAATATCAAAAAAATAAAATTTTATATTAAAATAAGTAAACTTTTTTGAAGGCTAACTTCAATTTTCTATGATCAATAGAAAGAAAATAAGAAGGAAATAGAAAAGGAGAGTCTGTGAATCTGTAGACATTTGACTTGTGGTCTCCGCTTTTATTCCGCTTTGTTCTCAAATATCACACGACAAAAATGTCATATCAAATAAAATTTCTTTTCCCGTAACCCCCAGATAAACATAAACTATCCTTGTCCAGATTTTCAGAACAAAAAATAAATGTCATTGTCTGATAATCTAGTTTTTGGCTACACAATTACCCTAGATATATATATATATATATATATATATATATAGAGGTCCCTCTTGCTCCAAAAAAAATAAAAGGAAAGAAGAAGATATGCATAGGTCCTATCATTTTCTCAAAAGTTATATATAAAAAAGAAGAAAGGTCCCTATGATTGTCTTTTCTAGTTAAACAATATAGGAGTAATGCTTGGACACATAATTCCTTACAATTTTATACTACAATTTGTTATGTGGTGAGTTGTGATTAGCAAAAGTGTGTCTCAGTATAACCTACCATTACACATTTGCCTATCACAACTAGCCACGTGACGATTTGTGACATAAAGTTATGGGAATTATGTGTCCTCATTACTCGCAATATAGATAGAAACTTGTCTTTTTTCATGAAAGAGTAAGGCCATGTAAGACCACCGATTTATTTATTAAAAATTATAGAACCATAATCTTGTACGTTATCACAATTTTTGTTTGAATAATGGAGAAAAAAGTGGTAAGTTTATATAAAAATGACGGATAATAATTATAATTTATTATGTAAAATAATTGTAAAAATATATATAATAAAAATTGGGTTTCTAAAATAAATTATTTAAGGGTTTTAATTTTATCTTTTTAAAACAAAACTTATTAACGGATTTTGATTTATCTAATTAAAAAAAAAAAAAAAAACTAGCTTGAAACCTGTGATATGCATGGATTTTTTTCCCTTTTCTTTTACTGATAAAAATTTGTTAACATTTTGGTTGTTTAAGAGGTTAAAACTTAGTTTATTTGCATTAATCTGACCAATAATTTTTTTCTTATGAAAAACATAATTAATACAACTTAATTGGCCATGTATGATATTTTGCTCAGACATCTTAAGTAGAATATGTCTTAAAGCATTTGCTTCAGCTCATACTCAAATGGCAAACCTCTATAGACACGAATCATATTCACTCTCTTCCTCAACCAAAAACTCCACCCAAATCGCAACAAAATTAGGCTAAGACACCATTGTGAAAGTTCTATGTTACTTACGTTGGCTTTTTGGCAGGCAACCATGTGAACTTCTGATTAAAGGTAATAAGTGCTTAGGAACTGGTCCTTTTTTTAACATGTATTTCGGCCAATTTTGGTCGTAATCAGCGTGACTCAGCCTAAATCGACGCTAAACTAGCGCGACTCGGCCTAAATCGACACTAAACTAGCGTGACTTGGCCTGAATTGGCGCGAATTGGCCCAAACCAACGCGACTTAGCTAGAATTATCACAAATTGGCCCAAACTGGCGCAAATCAAGAAACAAAAAAAAAAAAATTGCAAATCAGTTTGTCGAGTGCGAATTGGCATGTCGCTGAATGTCCAATGCGGGTGCGGCGGCCCTGGAGCCACACCCATGCTTTCTAGCTTCTCACTGTACAAAATTTTCATAAATTTGGTAAAGGAATTGTCTAAAACACACAGAGAAAACAAATTTCAAAAATAAAAACACAACTATATTTAAAGAACATAAATATGAAGTAGTTTTTTGAAAATAGAAGTAAAATTACCATGAGTACCAAGAGCTTCAAGTTCGGCCAACTCCAACTTAGCTAAAGTGAAAATTCCAAAATAAACAAAGAAAGAAAAAGAAAAAAAAAATGAACGAAATTAGTCAGAATCACACAAGAAAATGATCAAACAATCAAAGAAAAAAACGAAATTATACCTTTCCTCATTGCATCGTTACGTCTTTTCACCAAAGTTGTTGGTGATGATCTTCTCTGTTTCATCCTCCACAGATGCCAAGCAGCTACAGATGAGATTTGGTGTGCTCTTCTCATCTTCAAATTGTTTTTGTGGATGTAGGGAGTGATTTCAAGGGAGAGAGTAGTGTTATATATATACTACTGTGGGAGAAAGCGAGAGGTAGTCTGTTAGAGAGTTACAGAGAGGAGATTCTATAAAGAGAGTAGCCTTACTCGCAAGACGAAATTTTTTTAGTGAAAGAGAGTGGCTTTTACTCACGGTGGAACTTGGAAGGAGTAATTGTTTTTTTACAATTAATTTTATCTACCACTTCTAGTGATATGATGCATATAAAATGAGTAATTTCATGGCCACAATTAATTTTACTCTCATTTTTACAATTATTTTGTGTGGTAGATTTTGACTTGAACTTTTTTTTTTCACCATTTATAGTCATCAAAATATGTGTGAAATTAATTGTTGTCCTAATTTTCTTTTTCTGCATTCTCCAAAAAGCATAATTCACAAGTGAAGAAAATTGAATATTACATACATAAATAGATGAATGTCTCTCAAATATATTTATTTGACTTTTGTCTTTTTCTAAAAGAAAGAATAAATAAAAGAGACATCTTAAATAATTATAAGTTAATGTGGTTCTTTTTAGTTTTTAGTGCAATGTATTGTACCAAAATACTCCCCAATCTTTCTTACTTATATAAGCTTAAAACACCCGCATCAACTAACTTAAAATAAGAAAAGTTGTCAATTTTACACATTCAACCCTAAAAATTACCCACGCAAGCTCATCCAAAATTGTGCAATTTTACTTTTAAGCTACATTAACTGTGTATTTACATAATACTATTTATTTGTTTATCATTATTTAATTAATTTCGTTGTGTGTGGCTTTTTCTCTCTCTCTCTCACCATTGGACCACCACAACTAAGCAGTCTTTACTCATTGCTATAGTTAGCTACCACCGCCATTCTAGGTAGTGGTTCTTCTTTGTTTTCCTAATCATACCTCTCTCTCTCTCTCTCTCCTTCAAGTGAAAACCTATAACAAAGTAGCTCATTTTCCTCTTTGGCGTTGACTAGTTTTGGTTGGTGGTTTGCTAATTTTGGTGGGTAATTTTGCACACTAGTTATACTGATCATCACCAACAACTTTGGTGAAAAGACATAACGATGCAATGAGGAAAGGTATAATTTTGTTTTTTTTCTTTGATTGTTTGATCATTTTCTTGTGTGATTCTAACTAATTTCGTTCGTTTTTTTTTTTTTTTCCTTTCTTCTTCTTTCTTTGTTTATTTTGGATTTTTCACTTTAGCTAAGTTGGAGTTGGCAGAACTTGAAGCTCTTGGTACTCATGGTAATTTTACTTTTATTTTCAAAAAACTACTTCATATTTATGTTCTTTAAATATAGTTGTGTTTTTATTTCTGAAATTTGTTTTCTCTGTGTGTTTTAGACAATTGCTTTACCAAATTTATGAAAATTTTGTATAGTGAGAAGCTAGAAAGCATGAGTGTGGCTCTAGGGCCGCCGCACCCACATCGGACACTCGACGGCACGTCAATTCGCACTCAACACACCGATTCGCGTTTTTTTTTTCCTTGATTTTTGCCAGTTTGGGCCAATTCGTGTTGATTCTGGCTAAGTCGTGTTGGTTTGGGCCAATTCGCACCAATTCAGGCTGAGTCACGCTAGTTTAGTGTCGATTTAGGCCAAGTCGCGCTAGTTTAGTATCGATTTAGGCTGAGTCGCGCTGATTACAACCAAAATTGGCCGAAATACATGTTAAAAAAGGACTAGTTCCTAAGCACTTATTACCTTAAATCAGAAGTTCACATGGGTGCCTGCCAAAAAGCCAACATAAGTAACATAGAACTTTCACAAAAAAAAGGACCAGTTTTGAAAGCTACATTGGAGATCTAGTTTTGTAATACCACAAAGGAGGAAGAGAGAAAGAAAAAGGACTTACTCTTTATAAATCACAAAAAAAAAAAAAAAAAAAAAAAAAAAGTATCAACCATTTTCGTGTAAAATGAAAAAAGACTCGCATGGACGGTGACATCACTGACCTAGTCCTAATTCCCAAGGGACTTGCTCTTAATTATTTCCAAAGAGTTCCTTGGCCTTGGCAGAGTAGGACCTTCAAGTAATTGTGTAAATATGAATATTTAGTTTTTTTTTAATACATATTTAGTTTAATTTTTAGTTCTGGAAGTAATTTAACCATTTATCAAGTGAGGCCAAAATGTGATATCCACCATAGGCCACATCATAATAATTGGGTTAAAAGAATTTTTCATTTAAATAATTTGCTCCAAAGTTCAGTTGATTTATATGCAACATAACAGCTAGATCAAAAGTGCTTTAGAATTCCACACAGATCTTTGCTTTAGCTATTTAGTCTTATTCTCATTGTTGAACCACGTACCTCAACTTTTTTAATAAAACCGCTCTAGGTGTGCATTGTTTCTGTTGTCATCAAATTTGATTCCTATAACTACAATTGAAGATGAGGTGAGGATATGAGTTGTTGTGGAGCTTTAATTGCTGGGCAAATGGGTAAAAAGCTAGAAAGCATGGGTGTGGCTCTAGGGCTGCCGCACCCGCACCGAACACTCAGCGACACGCCGATTTGCACTCAACACACTGATCCGCATTCTTTTTTTTTTTCCCCCGTTTCCCGATTTACGCTAGTTTAGGCTGATTCGTGCTAATTCTAGCTGAGTCACGCTGGTTTGGGCCGATTCACCCCAATTCAGCATTAATTTAGGCCGAGTCGCGCTGATTATGGCCAAAATTGGCCAAGAAACTGGCCGAAATATATGTTAAAAAAATAAAATAAAATAAAAAATTGAGTTGATTTCTTATTTAGTTATTAACTTATTATATATTTGTCAAATTATTTGTACATTAAACAACTTAAATTGAAATTACTGAATTTTTGTACTTATTATTGCTCTTAAATTGGTATATATTTACCCTTATATGAAAATATATTTAATAATTTGTAAATAAAAATATATTTAATGATTTATTAGTAAACGTATCCCGCCGCACCCGCGCCCTACTTTTTCAAAAATTGCCGAGTTCTGCACTTGCACCCAAACCCAAATCCATACCCGTGCTTTATAGGTGAGAAGTACTTGGAGAAGAAAAAAAAGTGGATAACAATGTACTATGGTGAAAGTTACAATGCTAAGACTGAGATTGAAGAAAGGTTGGCTAAATTAAGAAAATCGAGAGGTACATAATTTTTCGTCTCTATTTTTTCGTATTTGGATTATTTTATTTCTTGTTTGATATTGTTAGTAATGTGTATACACTTGCTCTGTTTTACAATGTATGATACAGAGTATGGTTGGTTGGGTGGAAGAAGTGTAGGTTTTAATGTGTATACACTTGCTCTATTTTACAATGTATCATACAGAGCATAAGTAATGTCGCATAATAAACCAACTCATGTATATAAATGACTTTTTTTTTTTTTTTTGAAAATTATATTCATTATATTTTTATTGAATTCTGATTTGGTTGTATTGTATTGTTAGGTGATAAGGACAAACCATTCAACAGACTGTCCAAATTTGGTGTTTACAAGGGAACGACGGAAGTGAGACTCAAAAGCATTGGGAGGATTTATCATTTAGTGGACAAAAAGAAAAGCCTTGGAGAGGCTAAAGAAGAGATACGCAAGGCTCTGTTGGGGCTTGATAACATCGAAATGGCATCACAATTTGATAACAACTCAACTAAGCTTGAAATTGTTGTAGAGGCAGTCTTGAAAATGCTGCCCCATGTCCTCTAAATGTCGGACGATATGATGTACCTTAGACAATATGGACGCCTCGCGGCAGCGGCGGAGGAGGTGGAGGAGGCGGCGGTAAAGGTGGTAAAGGAGGGGGTGGTGGTAGTGAAGGAGGCGGAGGCGGAGTCTCTGACAGTGGAGAAAACGATGATGGTGGAAGCAATGATGATGGAGGAGGAGATTAGAGAGATATTTTATGTTAATGGGATGTGAGTGTTAGTTTTTTAAATCCTTGTTATTGGGCTAATAGAGACCATATGAATTGTTGCCTTTTAAATCCTTGTGATTGGGCTTATAATCACTTCATTCGTTATTGGCAATATTCAATTTAAACTCTTCACCTTTAAATGTGTGTTTGAATTGAAATTAAAAATTAAAATGATTTCACTATTCAACTTATTTTTTCTACTATTAAATTATTAATGGGCACCACTGCACTTTTTGGCATTATTCATAAGTCTCACTATACTATTTCAACTAACTTTTACATTTATCTATAGTACTTTCAGCAATAATATTTCAGTTTCAGCAAAATAAGCGGTATCCAAACACATCTTAAATATATTGATTTTGTTAATTAGTGTGAAAGTATTCTTGCTTTTTGGGAGTAGAGAAAAAAAAAGGCATGGTAAAGCAGGGATTGAGATTAGCCGTTTATTTAATCCAAAGGTTCATAATTTTGACACGCTGGCAATCCATGTGCTTCTCTATTTCTTCCTTTTCTCTTTTCTTTTTTCACTTCTACTTCCCCAAATTTGAGTTTCTCTCTTTCTCTCCCACTTCCACCGGCGAAACCTGTGGTACTTGGTGGTGCTTCCACTGCTTTACTTGTCTGGGTTACTCATGTGGGCCTTTCTCGACTCTCGTCGGCTAGCCCACCATTCCTACTGTAGCCACGACATGTTTCGGAAGCTCTAGCCTCATATTCACTCTAATAATTCCTCTGTTCTTGAGGTTCGCTTTTGTTTTGGGTTTTTCATTTGGTTGCAGAAGAATATGCAGGAAAAGAAAAAAAAATTATTTCATTTTGTTTTTTATTTTGTTTTTTGGGGAAGACATGGTTTTCTTTCTTCTTCTTTTTTTTGACACATGAAGACATGGTTGTTGATCACTGCATTAAAGGAATGTTTCTGATCATGGAATATACTAGAATTTTTCAATGGCATTTTTTTTTCCAAGTGTAAGAAATTCAAATGAGTAAAATATCAAGTGGGTTTTTTTTTTTTTTTTTAGGAAATGGGTTTTACTTAATTAGGATGATTGTAAGGCTATTTAGAATTTTGGACTCACTTATTCTCCCAAAAAAAAAAAAAAAATTGGACTTACTATCAGTTTATTATTATTATTATTATTATTATTATTATTATTATTGTGGGTTTTCTTTTGCCTCCTCTGTTATAGCAATAGTGTTTCTTTATGATTGCAACCACACAGAAAGTTATAGCTGATGGAAGTGGTATATGTTGTTTTCTTTAGTTGGTTGATGACTGGAACTGTTCCTTGAAATTTCAATTGGAAAATTGTCTTGGAGACTCATATATACTCGTGAAATGGTATTCGAATATTGAATATACCAATTAAAAACTGAAAAGTGTTACTTAAACTATTATACCAAACGACCCTTTAATTATAAAAAAAAAAACGTTTATCTTCCCAAAAAAAAAAAACTTGTGTATTTGTCTTGTACTGTATAAAACTATAATTAGACATTCTTCCTTTTAATTAGTTCAACTAGTAACTATTAGACTCAAAAACTTAACAAAAACAAAACTTTAAAAAAAAAAAATTTGTAATTAGCCCAATATTAGAGTACTAGCATCAGGTGTTCTAAATGATAAATATTTAGTATTTGGAATACCAAATACCAAAAACACTACTGTATGAGACATTTTAAATGCTATATTAAAGTAACAAAAATAAGTTTTGGTACAATTTGTGAATTTTTTTTTTGGCAATAGCTAATGCTTTTAAGAAACAATATTATTTTGTGTTATTTTGTTTTTGTTTGTAGATGATTACATCTTAATATATTAAAGAATAATGATTTTGTGCATTTATCTTGGTTGATGATTACTTCTTAATACTTAAGAAACAGTACATGTAGTTATCCTGAGATGCAAAAAAGTTTTATTTTGCATCCTCAAAACCTACTTTATCTATTTTACAACTCACCCTACATCATAGTTTCTATTTTTATATTCAGCTCATTAGAATAATATAAACTACACCATCAAATAATATAAAAAATCTATTTCTCTCTCTTCTCTCCCATCTCTCTATTCTACCCAACAACTCTTCCTCTCCCCACTACTACCCACCAACATCACCCACAACTCATACATCTGAACAACCACTACAAACCCAACAAAACACTAAGACCCATCACCATTCACATAGCAAACCACCGAGAGCCAGCCAAAAAGCCCATACCAAACCCATTGAACCACCACCACAGCACCACCAAACATCACAACAAACTACCAAACCCACAAAATCAACCAAAACTTGCCAAACCGAAACCATACCAAAACGATTCAACCCACAACCACCATGACCCACACCTCAACCACAACCATGAACCACACTATGAACACAAACCTCGACCACAACCCACTGCCTCTTCGCTCCACCACAAACACCGATGTCCACCGCAAATGCCAATCACCACAAACCCACACCCTCCACCACGCCGATCCACAAACCCAAACCTCTAACACACAGATCCACACAAACCCACGCCCTCCACCTCACCACCATAGCAACACCCCACCACCACCACAACACCATATGCACAGAAACCCATGAAAAAAAAAATCAAAGGAAAATCCACACAAAACCCACAAGCACCGAGCAAGCAGAGAGTTGAGAAATTAGACTTTTCAGAGAGTTGAGAGAGGAAAGTTTCAGAGGGTCAGAGAAAAAGTAAGAGAGAGAGCGAGAGAGAAAAAAATGAATAATTTTTTTATGTTTTGCATACTAGGTTGGAGCATGTTTTTGGGCTTTTAGTGGCTCAAATAGCAACTACGGGTTGTAAAACACCCCCCAATGCTAATGCTCTAATGCAACATCTTCTACAGAGTGATTGTGCCTAGTTTAGCTATCTGCCTCTGTATCTTGCTCTTGTTATCCAATTTCATTTGAATGAAACAACTTTCCCATAATAAAAATAATAATAAGAAAAAGAAGTGTACAAGCTGGATAGTAGTTAAAAAAGTACAGTCAACAAAGAATAATATAGTTAGCACAATTAGTTACAGTCAGTTACTACTTGCCACTATTATGCTAGCTGTCAAGAGTTAGTTACATTAGTTAGTTAGTTAGGGGATTTGCATAAAACTTGATATGGCTATGAATTTGATTGGTAACCTTCAACAACTTATAATTGTATATTTAAATTCTCTTTTTATGATTGATGATATATCAATTTGTAAATTTAATGTACTAAAACTTGTAGTGCGTGTAGCACTACTCCTAAATTTTTGTTAGGGAAAGTCAAACGAATATATAGCAAGTGAAACAAACGATTTGTTTCCCTTTTAAACACTCTACTCTCTATTTTTAAAATGGATGGATTAAATTCTACCAACTCATAAACAGTAATCCCCACTGTGTTTTAACCTATTTTTGGACATGGAATTGCCAATAATTTGGAGATCAGCCAAAACTGTTCTGGGAGGATTTTTTTTTTTTTTTTTCTTTCAAGAATCAAATATTTTGGGAATATTAGTTAGGTTTCTACTTGCCGAGTCTTTAATATTTATAAAGCTATAAGGAGTTCTAGGACAAAGTTGTTTCTATTTAAATTGGAATTTCTGGGAGTACTTTGGTAAGGGAAAGAAAAAATTGATGTCTCTAGTAGTCTAGTTGTGCTACTTTGTTTAGTGATGGGGGTGGCTGGCTAGTATTCCACAGCTTCTCTTAAGAAATGCTATCGTAAGTGCTTCTCTCTTTGTATTGTCACACCCGACAGTTCAGCTATCCTCTGCCCCATGAAGTGCTTGAGACACTGCACCGTGTCCAGCTTTCCTATAGACTTTACTCATAGAGACAACGTTTACTTCTGTAAGCTTGGTTGTGCCATGTCCTTGTGTACCAATATCAGCACCATATTATTTCCAAGTATAACTCTCTCTCTCTCTCTCTGACATATCACTTTTTCATATTGTTTTAACTTTCTTTTTGGCTTTGTTTCTTAATATTGTAGTGGAAGTTTGTGTGGATTCATGCTCAGATACATGCCCCAAAGCTAAACCACACAATTTTTGTTATATTGCAAATGACACTAGCTAGTACTATTATTTATATTCTAATAGCCTTGTTTAAAGAATCACACGGTAGGTTGTCTCACAAATTTTAATGTTGAGTCTAGATGTAATCCTTGTTACAATCGGTCCAAAATGACAATATATATATATTGAATGGAAATAATAATAATAATAAAGAATAAACACTATTATCATGTGATTTGACTGAATTTATTATCTAATTTAAGGTAAATACTATCTCTTTTAATTCCATCACAATATAACGTGAATGACAAAATATAAATTATTTTAAAAAAAAAAGGCTAAAATGCAAAACTAACTCTTTAAGTTTCTTTAGATTTCATTTCAGTTCTCTAACTTTACTTTTGTTCATTTCAGTCCTTTAAGTTTCAAATTTATTCAATTAAAATCTTTCCGTTAACTTTAGTTAAAATTTTTTGAAAATAAAAATTAATTGGAAAATATGTTTCAATCATTAATTTACTTTTTTTTAATTTAAAAAATTTGAAGAAAAATTTATTAAATTGAAAAATTAACCACAACGTATAACAAAAATTGATAGAAAAGCCTTAATTGAATAAACTTAAAAGTTAGAGAACTGAAATAAACAAAAGCAAAGCTAGAGCACTGAAATGAAATCTGAAGAAACTTAGAGGGCTAGTTTTGCATTTTACCCTAAAAAAAATGTAGAATTATTACTCAATGTGACATGAGTTCCAAAACCAATATATATATATTTTTTTTTGAGGGAGTTTCAACCTATGACGTTCGTTTCTGATGATGGTTTTTTATCATCAGACCAAGACACCAATCAGTTTTTGATGTAGGCGAGGATTGAACCTCAGATCTTTTATTCAACCATAAGAGATTTTACTAATTAAGCTAACTGGAACCCACAGTTCCAAAACCAATATTAGAAAGTTCTAAACTCATACCTTTTCCAATTAAGTGATAAAATTGCAATTTATGTATCCTCCTATGTTATATATATTTGAAAACTTGCTACTAAATTAGTATTTATGATGATATTGTTCCCTTTTAAATAAATTTGATGCTAATAATTGGATTAAGGAAGTGGTTGGTTTAAGAGACTTAAATTATTTATTGTATATAATGTATGAAGTATGAACTGTTCCTCTTTTGAGAATCTTCTGGCATGTTTGTACTTTGTAGGCAAGCTAACACATATTGATGAAGTGAAGGACTCTATGGAGACTTGTAGATAAAGCTACGAGAGGATCTATTAGTTGCTTCCTTTAATATTTGCTTGTAATAATACCATCTTATGTTCAGAAAATAAAATAAAAGTTCAATACCACCGACCATATAGTTGAGTGGTAAATCTTTTTTTTTTTTTTTTAAAGAATACTAACTATTCTAAAACATACAGGGAGATGAAAGAAGATTTTAAAAAAAAACTGACAGTGATATATATTCAAAATGTCTAACTCTTGGATTTATAGTTGAGTGGTAAATCTGTTCATTATAAAAAATAAAAAATAAAAAAAAAGTTGAGAGGAAAATCTTTCTATTTATATGGCGCAATTCAGGGTTATTCAATCCATGGAAGGGAGGGCTACCCCTCTCGTGTGTAGCCTATTTTAAAATGTATATTCTTAATAAAACAAAGATTTTCTTAGTTTCGACATAAATGAGAAGGTTAGCCAATACTTGCCTAGCCCACCCTTGAAAAATGTGTTTTATTTACAATGACAGAATCGTTGGTATTATTATACATCAATAAGTCATGTTAAAAGGTCTCATTATTAAAAATATTGTTTTTTTTTTTTTTTTTTTTTGGAGAAACAAAGATATTGTACTTAAAAATAATCATGAAATGATTCTATGTTTTTATCAAGTACAACTTATATTGGTTTTTTGGTTAAAGCTATAAAATGATTAAAAGCCAAAATACATGGTGGTTCTTAAAGTTTACCTTGTGAGCGTTTTCGTTCATTGAAGCTTTAAATGATTACTATTAGTCCATAAGTTTTTTTTTTTTTTGATAAAGTCCATAAGTTTCAAAAATGAGTAACTGATGAAATATGACACTATTTTTTAAGTGACATGACATCATTTTTAATATTAAAAAATTATTCTTCTCCTCCATAATATATCACCCTTTTTAACGGGCCCAAATCAAACCCAATATTAACTCTCTCCCCTGTAGGAGCCTTCTCTTTCTCTAAGAGTCCTTTCTCCCTCTTTTCTCGCCGTAAGGGGCTCTCTAAGGTATATCCTGCTTTTCCTAAGTGCCACCATGGATCAAGCCGTGGTGGATGGCTTGCTTAACCTTTGCCTCACCAAGAAGGAGGAAGAAGAAATCCCAATTACAACTAGATGCAGATCAGATCTACTAGAAGAATGCAATCTAGGTCTGTTCGGCCAGTTGTTATCGGACAGACACCAAAATCAAAGAGCTCTGAAATCCACGTTGAGATCAGCTTGGAAGATGGGTTCGGACTTGCAAATTGTGGATGTGGGAAACAATGTCTTGCAGTTCAAATTCAGTTCTGAATACCAGTTGCAGTGGGTAGAAAAGAATGGGCCATGGAATTTTGACAACAACCTCTTGTTGCTGTGCAGATGGAGAAGAGGCCTATCAAGCACAAACATCAACTTTACCCATTCCCCCTTTTGGGTTCAGATTTGGGGGCTCCCCTTTGAGCTTATGGCGGAGGAGGTGTGTAGAGACCTGGGAAATAGCCTAGGGAGATTTATAGAAACCGATCGACGATCTGGGCAATCGATTCAAGCCAAGTTCATGAGAGTCAGAGTAGACCTTCAACTGGATAAGCCTCTTAGGCGTGGGGGCAAAATAGCCAGCGTGGAGGGTGAGAAATTTTGGGTAAGTTTCAAGTATGAGAGACTTCCAACCTTTTGTTTTCATTGTGGTAGACTTAGGCATGATTTAAAACACTATCAGGAAATATCAAACAACCAAAGTTCATCCAATCAATATGGTGATTGGCTCAGAGCTCAGGGAAACTCTAAAACAGGTGTTGATAGATCAAGGTCTACAAGCAGTGGGGGAAAAGATGACAGTAATGAAGATAAGGTTGAGGAGCATATTCCTTCCACAGTCAAGAATTCTTACACCTCTGCCATGGACGGCAGAGGAAGCACTTCAGGCACCAGTGGTAGCCAGATTGAGCAAAATCAGAACACAGAGAAAGTGAAGGACATCATTGGTAATAGAGAGAACCAGCCAGAGAAAGCACTGAACGGATGGGACAACTCTGCACGTCTAGAGCAGGCTCCAATGCATGTGTCAGGGGCACATGATGTTGCTGGTACTCCCCCTCTCAGTCTCCCGCGAAGTTTCAAAAATGAAAAGGAAGCAATGGACACCTTGTCTTTAGTGGACCAGCCGGCCCAAACTGAAAAAGACCCAATGGAAGTTAATAGCCCACTGAAGACCAACACTGATGCAAACGGAGGAAGCACAGCTAAGGTAGACTCTTTTGGCCCAATAGTTGAAAAGAAAGTAAAAGCTAAAGTCCATTTAAAAAAGATAGCAAGGGAGCACAACAGAAATAAAAACCCACAGTCTAATACGGAATTGCTACCTGTGGGAAAAAAAAGGGGAGGGAAGCTTATATTTGATAAAGAAGAAGAAGTCATTGTGCAGAAGAGACGATGCACAGCAGTTAACACAAACCAGACTGAGTCTGCGAAGAGATCGGCGGTGGCTGCAACGCAGCACCGCCGGGAGCCATGAATCCCATAAGTTGGAACTGCCGGGGACTTGGGACCCCCCGATCAGTTAGAGTGCTGCAGGACTTGGTGCAGCATTACAATCCCAAAGTGGTCTTCCTTATGGAGACAAAAGCAAAAATTAGACGTATGGAGAGAATTAGAATCAGGCTGGGTTTTGCAAATGGCCTTAGTGTTCCTTGTGTTGGCCGTAGTGGTGGGCTTGCTCTTCTTTGGGCTAGAGAAGTCGATCTCGAAATCAAGAGCTATTCAAAGAATCATATTGATGCAGTGATTAAGGAGCATGACAGCAATTTCTGTTAAAGATTAATTGGCTTCTATGGGCATCTGGAAACACACCGAAGGTATGAATCATGGCAACTCTTAGCTTTTCTCAATAATCAGCTTTATCTCCTATGGCTTTGCCTGGGAGATTTTAATGAAATTTTATCAGTTACTGAGAAAATGGGGGGTGCTATTCGAACCCAATAGCAAATGGATGGTTTTAGAAGGGTAGTTAATTATTGCAATTTTCAGGATTTGGGTTATTGTGGGGCTGATTATACATGGAGTAATATGCAGGAGGGAAATAAGAGCATAAGTATGAGATTAGACAGAGCCTTGGCTACTCCGGGTTGGGTGGAAAAGTTTGGGAGTTTGAAAGTGCACCACATTGTTGACTCCACATCGGATCACCATGCACTACTAGTAACTGATTCAATTTCCAATCGCTATTCCAGAGAAAAGCACTTCCACTTTGAAGCAATGTGGGCAAAGAACAATGACTGTAAAGCCATTATAGAGTCATCATGGGGCATGGGAATTGATTTAAGCACTTTGGAAGGAATTATGGAGAATATCAAATGGTGCGTTGCTGACCTTAAGGCTTGGAGTTCAAAAGTGTATGGGCAAATTCTAAAAAAAATTCAGGCAAAAAGGACTGCTTTGAACAGCCTAACTAGGAGTAACAAGGATGGTGTCCTAAGTAATGAAATCAACAGCCTGAAGAGAGAAATTAATACCCTCCTTGATGATGAGGAGCTATATTGGGGTCAACGAGCCAAAGCACACTAGCTCAAGGAAGGGGACAAGAATACAAAAATTTTCCATGCTCAAGCTTCGAAGAGGCGTAAGCAGAACTCTATTGTTGGAATTTGGGATGAAGAAGGTAACTAGTGTGATGAAAAGGAAAATATAGCCCATGCAGACATTAATTATTTTGAGAACATTTGCACAACAACCCACCCAGCACAAGTTGAGGAAATAACTACAGCCATTCCATCAAGGGTAACGGATGACATGAATGAAAGCTTAGACCGTGTTTTCACTAGAGAAGAGGTTGCTACTGCTCTTAAACAGATTCACCCCACCAAAGCTCCTAGCCCTGACGGTATGTCTGCTTTATTTTATCAGAAATACTGGAATGTAGTGGGTAATGGTATCACTAATATGGTCCTTAATGTTCTCAATAATAATTTATTTGTGGCTGATCTCAACAAAACTAATATATCCCTCATCCCAAAAACAAACAGCCCAAAGAAAATGATTGATTTTCGCCCCATTAGCTTGTGTAATGTAGTGTATAAGCTTATTTCAAAAATTCTAGCCAACAGATTAAAACCCTTTCTGCCTCACATCATCACAGAGAATCATAGTGCCTTCACTTCTGATCGCCTCATCACTGATAATGTGATTGTGGCTTTTGAATTAATGCATTTTCTAAACCATAAATCTGCAGGAAAAGACGGCTTCATGGTAGCCAAACTTGACATGAGTAAGGCTTTTGATAGGGTAGAATGGTGTTTCATTCAAGGTGTGATGGAAAGAATGGGCTTCAGTACTAGGTGGATAAATTTGGTTATGGAATGCATCTCCTCAGTTTTATATTCTGTCCTTATAAATGGTGCTGCTTATGGAAATATCAAACCAACTCGTGGGCTCCGACAAGGTGATCCCCTCTCCCCTAGTATCTTCCTCCTCTGTACTGAAGGTCTCTCTGCCCTCATCCATGAAGCTGCCCGAAATCAATGCCTGACTGGTATCTCAATTGCTAATGGTTGCCCTAGAGTGACCCACCTCTTCTTTGCGGATGACAGCATCATCTTCTGCAAAGCAAACCCTGGAGAATGCCAAGTGTTAAAGCTGATCCTCCATAAATACGAAGAAGCCTCCGGCCAAAAATCCTCAGTGTTTTTCAGCCTAAACACAAGCCAAGATATTAAGAATGAGATTTTTAATATTTTGGGGCCAATGCAAGACTCAAAGCATACTAAATACTTGGGGCTTCCTTCCTTCATTGGAAGGTCTAAAATACAAGTATTCTCCATATTAAAAGAAATGATTGGACAGAAGTTAGCTGGGTGGAAAGGCAAACTTCTTTCAATTGAGGGGGGGGGGGGGGGAGAAATTCTCATCAAAGCAGTGGCACAGGCGATCCCGATGTATACTATGAGTTGCTTCCAACTCCCACAAAGCTTATGCGATGATTTGGAGAGTATGATGAGGAATTTTTGGTGGGGTCAAAAGCAAAATGAAGCAAAAATGAGTTGGGTTAGCT
Organism: Quercus ilex subsp. ballota; assembly: GCA_032727855.1. Lineage (NCBI taxonomy): Eukaryota > Viridiplantae > Streptophyta > Magnoliopsida > Fagales > Fagaceae > Quercus > Quercus ilex. The sequence continues at coordinate 28,282,273 of CM064912.1, read as the reverse complement.
GGAAAAGAATGTGTTTTTCGAAAGCTGATGGAGGCGTGGGATTCCGGAATTTGAGAGCCTTTAATCAAGCCATGCTTGCAAAGTAGGCGTGGAGAATCCTAACTAACCATCTTCCCTAATTACCCAGGTCCTTAAATCAAAATACTTCCCCACAGGTGATGTACTAAATGCCAAGCTTGGGAGTTTGCCTTCATACTCTTGGAGAAGTATTCACAGCAGCCTTGAAGTCATAAGGAGAGGATCATGTTGGAGAGTGGGCAATGGAAAGCTGATTCACATTTGGGAGGATAGGTGGCTGCCTACCCCATCCACTTACAAGGTTATTTCTCCTCCAAACAATAATCTTGAATTTCGCATGGTTTCTGCTCTCAATTACCCTCTCACAAAGTGGTGGAATGTCGCCTTAGTCAGTGCAACGTTTCTCCCCTTCAAGGTGGACTCTATTCTAAGGATTCCTTTGTCCCATAGCATGCCTGAGGATAAGCTAATCTGGTTGGTAATAACCGAGGAGAATTTAAGGTGAAAAGTGCATATCACATTGCCTTCAACCTGCTTGAAACAAAGAAGGATGGGGAATGTTCTTCAGGGGACCCGTATAAATCACTTTGGAGGAGACTTTGGCATCTTAATCTTTCGGCCAAGGTAAAGATTTTTTCTTGGAGAGCTTGTATCAACGGTCTTCCCACCATGGAAGCTATTTGCAACAGAGGAATCAGCAACAATAGGGGTTGCCCAATCTGTAAAAAGGATCCTGAATGTATTAACCACTCCTTTCTCAGCTGTGACTTCTTCATCCTTGTCTGGAATCAATAGCCGGGAAACCCCTTAGGCACACAAGAGATTCGGTAGTCTTTCATTGACTCAGCCATGTTCATCCTCTCCCACCATTCTCAGCAAGATCTGGAATTTTTCTTTGGAATTGCCTGGGCATTATGGTACAATAGGAATAAGGTAGTCCATGAGGACTGCTGCCTTTCTCACCAACAAATTTGGCAAATGGCTAAGAGTGTGGTGGAGGATTTCAATAATGTAGTTGATTGGGACTTCTCTCAACCAAGGGCTCTATCTGTCAAATGGACCCCCCCCCCCCACCTCCAGGAATCTTCAAAGTTAATGTTGATGGGGCAACCTTGGACCATGGGGGGAATTCAAGTGTTGGAGTAATAGTCAGGGACCGCACTGGTCAGACAGTTGTGGCCAGCTGCATGCTCCTAAAAGCTTGCTATTCTGCAAAACTGATGGAGATTATGGCCCTGCTTCAAGGCATTTTGCTTACCCAGGATTTGCATCTCCCTCGGGTTATTTTGGAGTCAGATGCGCTGGTAGCAATCCAAGCCATAAATAACAAGTATACAGGCAGCAGCTTGGGTCATCTTATCCTGGAAATTCTGCATATTAGTAGCTCCTTTGAGTCCTGCTCTCTTCAGCACATACGCCGAGACTTCAATCAAGTGGCACATGAGTTGGACCATTATGCTCGCAGGACTGGAAATTCTCATCTTTGGATGGGTGTAACTCCCCCTTGTATTTCTTTGTTAATTCAATCAGATGTTGCTTAATTTGTAAACTGTCTGGTTCTGCTTCTGCAGATCTTTGTATGGTTGTACCTTTCTTTATGGTTTAATGAATACCAAGTCCATTTTCAAAAAAAAAAAAAAAAAAAAAACCCAGTATTCCCCAAATTCAAAACTAAACCCACCACCTACACATCGTATACTACAAAACTAATGTACTAGGGTAGAGAAGGAGTTTCCACTCGAATTTAGGATAAAAAAATTGGAAATTATTCTGCACTCGCTCTTCCTAATTTGAAAACATGTAGTCATTAGTCAAGTATACGGATATATATATATATATAGACACACACGGATATGGTGCTTGGGAAACAAACTCCAATTCTTATTCATGCGATGCTTTAAGAAACTAAACCCCTTATCAAAAAAAGAAAAAGAAAGAAACTAAACCCAAAATATATAGTTAGTATAATTTCAAGAAAACCAAGCAACCATGTAGAAAAGCACCAAAAGTCAATTTATATAATATAAGATAGTAGAGGATTCTAAAGGAAACTCAATCAATTTATTTTCCTAGAACCCTATTTCAGATATAAAACTCTTTTTTTTTTTAGAAACATTTAGATATAAAACTCTAAATCTTATTCATGCAATGTTTTAAGAAACTCAATCATATCCCTAGTGATATGCTAGACTATGTTCACGATAGAAGTTCTATCATAGAACCCTATTTCGGATAAGTCTCTAAAATGCCTTTCTTCAGTACATTTATTATGTACCCACAGGGTAATGAAATTATTCATGGGGCTGATAAATGGAGATGTTTCCGTGCTACAATTTAGCGGAAGAGTAGAATAAAATAATAAATAATGTAAAAGAATTACTGACCAGGTTTATATTCTTAGCGTGCGTTTGCTTAGAAATTCTTTTGCGTTTTGCGTTTTTGACTGGGTACCACGACACTATTCATGACCCAGCCAAACTTGTGAAAACACAGATTTCTAGATAAATCCTGGGTCCCACGACACCATTCATAACTTAAAAATTATTTTGTTATAGTGTTTTTAACAATAAATTTTTAGTTTTCAGCAAAATAAGCAGTATCCAAATGGACTCTTAATTTGAAATAGTTGGGGAGAGAAAATGATGATTCAACCGCTTCTTTTGGCTCTTTTTCAAATTTGATAAATGTTGATAATCTTCATAATTAAATACTGTTACTGTATGGATCTCATTGTGATATTTTCTCTTACAATAACAAATTTAAACACATGAATACGCTAGAGTCAAGTACTTGGGCTGCAATTAATAAGGGAGCACCTCTTTGTGAGAAAGGTTCGAAATGGGTCCTTGGTTCCAATAGTCAACTTTCATTCTGGGAAGACAAGTGGCTGGATTTTGGGTCAATTAGAAGCTGTGTGGAAGGACCCCTGAACAAGGGTGAGGAAGACCTTCGGGTCACTGATGTTCATAATAATGGTATATGGGAATTACACAATATTTCCTTTGAGCTGCCTGCTCTCCTGGTCCAATCTATCCGTGCAATCCCTATGCGGGCTGCCACAAGTAGAGAAGATCATTTATGCTGGATTTATAGTCCGAATGGAGAATTTGATTCAAAAAATGCATATATTTTGGCCACCGGTTCAAGCCCAAACGAGCCCAATTTTGCTGGAAATTGGGTGTGGAAGTTAAAAATTCTGCCAAAAATACAACTGTTTGTGTGGAAATGTCTGTTATTAAGCATACCCACGAAGTCAATATTAGCCCAAAGGGGTTTTAATGGTGATACGTGCTGTGATTGGTGTCAGGAGGAGCAGGAAACGATTGCGCATGTGCTTAGAGCTTGCCCGATAGCAAGAGGGTTTTGGGCTGAGTCTAAATGCCCTCCTCAACTCCTCAAATCTTTCGACTTGGATATTTCTGAATGGCTGAGATTAAATGCCTGCTCTGCCTCCCACTTGCCTGGAAATGGCTACCAGTGGGCAACTTTCTTTCTCTTTGGAATATGGAATCTCTGGCTTTATAGAAATAAGAGATTATTTGCTAGGAATTCTCCCTTCAATCTTCGTCAGTCAGTGGAGAATCAGGTTGCTGAGTTTGTTCACTGTGTGATAGAGCATGGTACTGGCACTAGAGCCGTGCGGTTATCGGTGGGCTGGATTAAACCGCAGCCTTTGTGGTTCAAATTAAACACTGATGGGTCTGCGCTTGGCAGCCCGGGACTTGCAGGTGGAGGAGGCTTAGTAAGGAATTGTCATGGGGAATGGGTTAGTGGATTTGCAAGATCTATTGGCTTTACCTCAAGCCTTGCTGCAGAATGCTGGGCTCTAAGGGACGGATTAATGCTGTGCCTAAGCCTTGGTCTTAATGCTGTGGAAGTGGAAGTTGATGCATCCTGCATTGTTTCCTTACTTGCTAATTCTGCAGTAACTAACAGTGAGATTTCTTCCCTTATTGATGATTGCAGGGACATGCTGAAGATGATTACTAATTCCCGGGTTAAGCATTGCTATAGGGAAGGTAACAAGTGTGCTGACAGATTAGCAAGGCTAGGAACTGAAATGGAGGAGAGTTTTGTTATTTTTGACACCCCCCTGTTATTGAATCTCTTTTAATTCTGGACAAACTGGGCTCGACCCAGGAACGTATATGTAATGAAGTGGCCTTGCCCACTTAAGTTTTAAATATAATATCCAGTTTACCAAAAAAAAAAAACAAAATTTTAACACATGAATATGTCACATAGACAAGTAAAAGAATAAATAAATAAACATATTGAATAGTCCTAATTTGAACTACCTTTCCAAAGCAACGAATGGCTTGAAGGAATCAACATACACTTCCCAAAGAGAAGTGCACTGTATACGCAATTTTCTTTTAACAATATGATAAGCTCTTAGCAAAGCAAAACTAGTTAGCAAATAAGTTAATAGGATGCGACCTTTTTTACCTTTTTTTTTTTTTTTTTTTTTTTTTTTTGTGTGTGTAATATAATCATACTTATAAGAAAATTGCTTAAGTACCAAAGTAATTTGCGATCATGCCAGAATCACATAAAAACATAAGGAACCAACATTTTCCAAGGTTTTCAAAGGAGCAGCGAGTATACTCACAAAATGAAAAGAAATTAATTCACAATAATCAAATCGACCTTTTTTAGCTCAAAATTACTCGGACTGAGAATAACGTCTCTAAAAAGATCAAGTATAAAGTCTCTCTTTTACATTGTGTTTGGTTGAGGTGAAAATAGGAAGAATAGAAAATAGAGGGAGGAAAATAGGGTAGAAAATAGTATTTTCCACTGTTTGGCAAAAAAAGGAAAATGGGGTGGAAGGAAAATTCAAGAGAAAGTTTTTTCTCCCGGGCCCATAATTTTCATCCTCCCAAATCGGGAGGAAAAAGGCTGGAGAGAAAAATGCTCTCACACACTTTTACACAAATGCCCTCTCGTTCCCAATGGTCACGGCAACTTAGCAAAGAAGAAGAAGACAATTTTCCAACCACCAGCTCAGCACAACCCAACTATCACCATCGCAACTCAAAAATAACTCAAAATCAACACAAAACAACTTAAAATCAACTCAAATCCTATTGGAAAACCCATCCCAAACTCAACTCAAAATCAACCCAAAACAAAATCAACTCAAAATCCATAGAAAATCAATTCAAAATTAAACCATTAACTGAAAACCCATAACTCAAATCCAAAATCAAATACAAATCCAATAGTGGTAGAGACTTAAGGGATCTGAGAATTAAGAAGAGAGATAAAAGATTTCCTTATGTTTCAATCATCTTCATCTTCTTCATCATCATCATTATCATCATCTTCTTCTTCTCTCTTCCTTATAGCTTTCGAATTGTCAAAAAAAAAAAAGATGAAGAGACTTGAGAGATGAGAGAGTTGTAGCTTTCAAACCGTCAAAAAAGAAAAAAAGAAAAGAAAAAAGAGATACAGAGACTTGAGGGGCGAAGACTTTGTGGGCTAGGGGAAAGTGAGAGTTGAGTCACTTTATAAATTTGGTGGGTTAGGTGAGAATTACCCCTCTAACCAAACATACAAAAGAAAGGATTCACATCAGGTGCAATACCTAGGGTATTGCACCTGGTGCAATAGCTTATCAAAGGCTGAGATTGAAAGTTGAAAAAGCAACTTTCAATCTCAGCCATTAAATAAAATACATTAAAAAAGAGTAAAAAAGTTAAAGTTAAAAAGTGAAAAAAGTTAAAAAAATTGTGAAGGGAATTGAGGTATTGCACCTGGGTATTGCACCTGATGCTGATCCCAAAAGAAAAACTAAATATTTTTCAACTTTTCACTTTTTCACATTTCCACAATTTTCTCCCCTCAAACTTTTCCACTCATCCAATCAAATAAACCCTCAGATAAAGCGAGAGAGAGCGAGAAACGCAAACTAGTTATAAAAAGATAAGATTTTCATTTAGATTGACAGAGAGTTAGAGAGATATGAGAACAAGCAGAGGGCTTTGTTACCCTAGAGTTGTTGAAGACAAGAACATGAATTCTTCTGATATCGCTGGAGAGTTCGATTCCTTGCCGGACGATCTCGTCATTTCCATTCTTCGCAAGCTTAGCTCGTCCGCCACTTATCCCTCCGATTTCGCCAACGTTCTCCTCACGTACGTCCTTCTCTTCTTCCTTATGAAAAATAAATTCCGACCCTTCCACCGGAGTTTCAATCGGAACTGTGGTCTGAATTTCATTTCCGAAATGTGAAAAACATTAAAGACTATTTTTTTATTAACGTAGTAAAATACCTGATATTGATGGGTTGTTTTTGAATTTTGAATCTGATGTAACTGATTGTTGTATGCAACGAACTTTTACAGGTGCAGGAGGTTAAACGGTTTGGGACTCAATTTCTTAGAACAGATTCGTCAAGGAATCGTCAACATCATGTAATTTTCCTCTCTCTCTCTCTCTTTTGCTTTTGCTTTTGCTTTTTGTTTTTGTTTTTGTTTTACATAATTATGTTTACGGGTTGTGTTTGGGTCCGAATCCGATCAAATTGAATTTATTCATTAGCTTAATTGATCAAGTTATTGACTTTTTTGGTGGAAATTAGAGAACTTTACAGGAAAATCTTCACTTTTTGATGCCACAAACATTTAAGAATACAGAGTTTAACTGGAAATAAAAAATTCTAGTCTGTATACTCAGTAATGCTTTGATCAAAGGTTTTTGTGAGTGTACTGGGGCCTAGGGAGTGCTATGAACATCACATCACCCTGTTGTGTCAGCTTAGTTATCCTCATGAATTGGAAGAGCGCGAGAACACTGGAGCTTTAATTATATCTAGTCCTTTTGATATGTCACACATATGTGACAATAACGCAGGAGCTCTAAGCTCTAATTATAGCTAGTTCTTTTTGGATATAAGACAGATGTTACTGACGCATCCCCATGTACTCATTTATATATATTCCAGATTGGCATAGTACATTCTTAATGTCAAACTCAGCATATTTACATACAACTTCATCAAAATCGTAGGGGTTGTTATCACATATACTCCTTCCTTTAACATGAAACTAGGCCCATCACAACCCATTAATCATGTGAAAGAGTTAATTTCCGTTTCAGATAGCTTATTTTTAGAAGTGTGGCCTGTTTTAATAAGTAAGGTTTTAATTAGCTATACTAAGGTAAAAAAAAAAGTAATGCTCTTAAAAAATTGTTCCTATACAAGCAAGGGGAAATAAACTCATTAAAATAAGCGGTAACAAACCTGGTACAGCTTTACGGGTTGTGTTTGGGTCTGACGATTAAAAATGAACTTATAATAGCTTTCATTTTCTTTTTCTTTTTTTGATTCCCCTTACATCCTATTCATTAGCTTAACTGGTCAAGTTATTAATTTTTTTGGAGGGGATTAGAACCTAACTTCTTAATCTTCAATTTTGATGCCATGCATTCAACAACGTAGAGTTTAACTCAAAAACTAGTTTTGATCTGAAGGGTCGTGTTGTAAGACCCCATTAAGATTGTGAGGGCACTATGCAGTAAGAGTGCAATGAATATAACATTTACATTGAGTACGTAAGTATGGCAGGAGCTCTGATTATAACTAGCTCGTTTGGGATATCACATAGATGTGAGTAATGAATCTGCATTTGGTAGCAATAGTAGCTCCATGTACTACTCATTTGTATTTATATATTGCCCAGATAGACCTAATTTATTCTTGACGTAAGACTCAACACATGTCCATACAACGTGCAAAAAATCCTAGGGGTTACCACAAATACTCCTTCCTTTTGAGCGTGCCAGTATGGTGGGAGCTCTAATTATTACTAGTCCTTTTGGTTTATCACACAGATGTGACTAATGAATCTCCATCTGCTGACAATAGTATCTTCATATTTCATTCTTGATGTTAGAGTCAACATGCGTCCATACCCAAAAAAAAAAAATTCCTAGGGTTACGACAAATACTCCTTCCTTTCACATAAAATTAGGTTCAGCATGTGAAAGAGTAAGTTTCCATTTCGGATAGCTTAGTTTTAATAGTGCACCCGTTTTAATATGAAAGGTTTTTTAATTAGCTATAATTTTTAAAAAAAAAGTAAAGCTCTAAAATAATTGTACCTAAACAAGCTGGGGAAATAAACTAGCCAAAATAAGCAGTAAGAAACACACAATTATTACCCTGGTTGGTTAGCCTTAAAAATGGAAATAAGTTAGCTTATTTCATAAGTACAGCTTTTGGAAGCCTCACATTTTCTATGTACAACTATACTTTCATATAATAAACATTTTAAACAAAATAAGCTATTGGAAAAAAAAAAAAAAAAAAAAAAACTATTTCTAAACACAAAGCTTGAGTCTTCATATGCTTAGATTCTCATTGTCTTTTGTTTGACTAACTCTACATCCTACATTTTGAATATTGAATGTAACTGAAATGTTTGGTTTTTAAATATTGCTGTTAGGCCTGTATCTGTGCTCTGGCTTGCTGATGGGACTTGTGCTTTCATTCCATATTAACTGAAATGTTTGTTTTTTAAATATTGCTGTTAGGCCTGTATCTGTGCTCTGGCTTGCTGATGGGACTTGTGCTTTCATTCCATATTTGAGCTTGATAAAATTGTGTACTTGTAGCAGCTTTTTATGCCATAACCAGTATTTTATTGCAGTTCGTTAATTAAAAATAAAAAAAAAGGAATGGCATAACTGGAAGGCATGTGGTAAGCGTAGATGATCCTCACATGAAGAAAAATAAAAATCCTTGGAATTTTTTTTTTTTTTTTTGATAAATAACGGAATTGTATTAAAAAAGAAGCCTAGGTACGCCGGGGGTGAACATGGAAAACAGTACATCAAATACATAAATTACAAAGATCAAGCATTTCTAGAAAATTAGAACAAGGGAAGGGATTAAAGGAAGAACTCCACTCAAGCAAGGTATGAAGAAGTAGAGATTTAAGATCTGAAATAGACCGTTCTTTCCCTTCAAAACATCTTGAGTTCCGCTCTCGCCAAATACACCATAGGACACAATGAGGGATAGCCCTCCATAAATCAATGCTCCGATGCCCACCGAAGGAACCTTGCCAACTTGAAAATAAATTAGAGACACCATGCAGCATATCCCATTGAAGACCAAATAGAGCCCACACCATAGACCATAATCCATAAGCAATAGGACAATGGAGAAGAAGATGATTCACCGATTCCCCACTCTTTTTACACATATAGCACCAATCTACAACTGCAACACCCTTATACCATAAATTTTCAGTAGTCAAAATCTTACCTAATGAGGTAGTCCACGAGAAGAAAGCAACCCTAGGAGGGACATTTGAACGCCACATAGGTTTCCAAGGGAAAGAAATGTCAAGAGTAGAGGAAAGGGAGAGATAGTACTCACTCACTTTAAAATTCTTATTCCCTGTAGGTTTCCAACATAGTTTGTCCTGACCTTCACCATTAAGGGGCAATGAATTGATAAGATCTAAATGTTATGTTTCCCAATCTTGGGGAGCTCTAGAAAAAAGAAGATCCCAGTGAAGCCTCTGGTTAGGAAAGTGCATAACATTTGCAATAGAAGACTCCTTATTACAACTAATATTATAGAGTTCCGGAAAAGCCTCCCGGAGAGTACAGCTCCCACACCACACATGATGCCAAAATTTAATTGTCACCAACCCCAACCTCGAATTGAATGGATTTTGAAAAGACTGGCCAGCCTTGTCTTATGGTTCTCCAAAGACTAAAACCATAAGGATTAGAGGCTTCTTTTGTATACCAACCTCCCCAATCATTCTCATATTTAGTCTCAATAACCTGCCTCCAGAGATGGGTTGTCTCTCTTCCATATCTCCACAGCCATTTTCCCAACAAAGTTTGATTAAAGGCTCTCAAGTTTCTAATACCCAAACCGCCAGACTGCAAGGGAGAACAAACCTAGGCCCATTTTACTAGTCGGAATTTAGGAGACTCATCTATCCCACCCCAAAGAACATTTCTTTGAAGCCTCTCAATATGAATAGCAATATCCATAGGAATAGGGAAGAGAGATGGGAACTAAATTGGCAAGCTTGAGAGAGTGCTTTTGATTAAGGTGATCTTACCACCTTTTGATAAGTATAAACGCTTCCAACTCGTTAATCTTAGCTCCATTCTTTCTAGGATAGATTTCCAAATCACCCTGTCCTTGAATTTAGCCCTAAAGGCAGACCCAAGTAAGTCATTGGCAAAGATGATTGTCTACGACCCAGCAATGCCACAAGCTCCCCCATTTTAGTCACCTCTCCAACTGGAACTAATTCTGACTTAGCTAGGTTAATGTGCAACCCTGACACCAAAATAAGGCTAAAATCTCCTGCAAATATTCAACCTGACTTGCTGAAGCATCACAGAAAATTAAAGTGTCATCCGCAAAGAGAAGATGGGTCACCATGAGGGGGGTATTAGACCTGGTACCAACAGTGAAACCCGAAATGTGTCAAGCCAGAACTGCACCATCCAACAAACGGCTTAAAGCCTCCATAACAATAGCAAATAGGAGCGGGGAGAGAGGATCTCCTTGGCGCAACCCCCTAGAGCTCCCAAAGAAATCCTTAGGGGAGCCATTTATCAAAATCGAAAATCTCACTATGGAGATACAAAACAGAATCCACTTTCTCCATTTCTCAGAGAAACCACAGCGCTACAACATATATATAAGAAAATCCCAGCTGACATGATCAAAAGCTTTCTCCACATCTAACTTACATAAAACCCTAGGAATCCTTGCCTTGAGCCTACTATCCAAACACTCATTAGCAATTAAGACAGAATCTAGGATTTGTCTATCCAGTACAAAAGCATTTTGAGATTCAGAGATAATTCCAAAAATCACCCTTCTCAGCCTATTAGCCAGCAACTTGGAAATGACTTTATAAATACTGCCCACTAGACTAATAGGTCTAAAGTCTCTCACATTGACAGCATCAACTTTCTTTGGAATGAGAGCGATGAAAGTTGCATTAAGGCTTTTCTCAAAGATAGCTTGTGAATGGAAGTTTGCAAGAACCTCTATAATTTCATGTTTTAAAAAGTCCCAACAAGCCTTAAAGAAAGCGATTGAGAAACCATTTGGTCCTGGAGATTTGTTGCCGTTACAACCTTGGATGACACCATATACCTCCTCTTCCTCAAATGGCCTACCTAACCAAGCAGCTTCCTCCTCAGAAATCATAGAGAATTCCACTTCATCTAGCATAGGTCTTTGGCCCTCATTTTCCGAATACAATTGTTTGTAGAAATGAGAGATGCAAGCTGAAATTGAATTTTTATCCGAAGTCAATTCACCTTCCACCAAAAGATTGTCTATAGTATTAAATCTTCTGTGGGAGTTAGCTGTTCTATGAAAGAACTTAGTGTTTCTATTTCCCTCTCGGATCCAAAGGGCCCTAGATTTCTGCCTCCAACATATTTCAACCATAAGGGTTACCTTTTCAAGATCAATGTGAAGCCATTCATTTTCCAAAGTCTCATCATATGATAGAGGACGACTATCTTCCAACAAGTCAAGAACTTCAAGGTTCTTCCATAACTTGTTCATCTTATCCTCCACATTGCCAAATTCTTCAGCATTCCATTTCTTTAAATCTAGCTTTAAAGCTTTCAATTTGCTTGCAAACCGAAAGCTAGGGGAACCTTGAAAATGATAGGACTCCCACCAAGTTCTCACTTTCTCCACAAAACCCTCTACCTTTAACCACATATTCTCGAAGCGAAAAGGGCGGTTGCCTCTGTGAAAATTTCCCCCTTCTAAAAGAACTGGAAAGTGGTCTGAAAGTAATCTATGCAATCTTTTTTGACAGCTATTAGGAAAGTGCTCTTCCAAATCAGAGGAGAGAAGAAACTTGTCAAGCCTAGACCATGAAGCCACTACTCTAGAATTGGACCAAGTGAAAGTACCACCCTCCAATGGTAAATCAATAAGATTGTGTTCAGAAATGAAATTTGAAAAATCAAGAATAGCTGAAGAGAAAGAGTCTGCACCAAGTCGCTCCGAAGGAAATCGCACTACATTAAAATCACCTCCAATGCACCAAGGCACATTCCACCAACTATGAATTCTAGCCAGCTCTTCCCAAATCAACCGCCTGTCACAATCGGAGTTTGGTCCATATACACCAGTGAAAGCCCATACAAAATGATCAACCACATTCTTAAATTTGCAAGAGATAGAAAACCTTTCCATTGCTGCGTCAATTTTTTCCACCATCCTTCTATCCCACATCACCAAAACACCCCCCGACGCACCTATAGAGCCCAAATAAAGCCAATCCAAATGTTGACAACCCCACAAGCTCTGAATCTCTCTCCTTGTTATCAATTCCATTTTTGTTTCCTGAAGACAAATAATGTCTGCACCCCAACCTCTAATCATATTCCGAATTTGAAGCCTTTTTTCACAATCATTCAGCCCCCTAACATTCTAGGAGATAATTTTCAGGTTCATTAAGACACCATAGAATCCCGTTCCCCACTGGCATTTCCTACCAAATCAGAATTATTCTCAAAGTTCCAAGAGTTTAGCAGACTATTCAACTCCCGACGCCCTTTAGAACTTGTCTTAAGCTCTCTCTTCTGAGAGCATTCTACCTGCATTTTAGCTTTCTTCCTAGCCTCCAAAGCTAAAAAAAAATCTTAGTAATTTCCTCTTCGAAGCCTTCCAAGGAAGTACCCACAGATTTCCTAAAGGCTTTAATTCGCTTCTCAACCCAAGGTGATAATTGAGTGGAAGCATTTGCCACTTCTACAAGTGGAGCAACTGGGTTAGCCATGGCCAAAGGTTGCACAACCAGCGGTTCTTTAATATTATCCCAGTTTACAAGACCCCCATTAGAGTCCCCCAACTCACAATCTGACTTGAAACAACAAAAACATTATCCAAAGCACCATCACAATCATCCGCCCAACTGACAAGATGCCCTTCTTCCTTGAAAGTGTTGTTACCCTATCCCACAGCTCCCTCGAGATCGGAAAAATCCGACATGCTCCCAAGTGAGTGGTATAGTGAGAGAGGAATAGCAATCTGCCTCCCTCCACGAAGCTCTAAGACCCATTTCTCTGAATTACCCCAGGTGTGCCCCAAATCTTCAACAAAATTCTTAATGGAAGGGTGAGTCTTATCATGACAATCCTCAACAGTAACTAGCACCGAAGCTACTGGCAAATCGGAGAGCAAAGCACTGGTCACCGCAGTAGTGCTCGACTGAGAAATGTCGTTGGTCAACGGTGGAGGATTGATGCCCGACACAGACCCAAATTCTAAAGAATCAGCCCGTGGAAGAGAAGAGCTACTGTAGTTGGTGGTGGGGCTATTCTTCACTGGTGGGGAGAAAACGTTGTCAGTCGTCAATTGGGAAGTGGTGCCGTTAATAATGGTGGTCGACGATGGAGGAGTGGGACTATTCTTCATTGGAGGGGGAGATGACGATGTCGGACAATAGAAGGGAAGTGGCGTCCTTGATGATGGTGGGCGTCGGAGGCATATCGGTATCGTTACTAGTGGTGCTCCTAGGTGGGTTAGAAGTGCCATTGGTGGTGATGATAGATGGAGGATGCATGGAGGGGGAGATGAGCTTCATTGGCATCGTGTCGGTGATCTGATGAGAGTGGGTGGCTTTTGGATTAGAACTAATGAGTTGCTGAGAGATGGGTTGGGCTTTAGGCTTAGGTTTGGGAGCCCAGTTTTGGGTATGCATGTTACGGCCCTTGAAAGAGTTGGCCTCATTTCATGGCTAATTTTATTGGAGCCCACATCTTTAATAAAAGAAGAAACTACCGCCCACTGCCCCTCTTTCCCACGTTCCACACATAAAGAGATCTCTATAGTCAACAAATCTCTTTTAGCATTCACATCAATATTAGACAAAATATCTGCCCCAAATTGTGCCGTATCTTTCCCAGAAAAACTGCTACCATGATCATGGTATGGGTTTCTGGGAATTGAAGATTTCAAATTTTGAAAGACTGGAATTTTCTCCATGCCTTTATTTGCTGCACCGCCGTGATTATGAGGTCTACCAACCACCACCACCACCACATCAGCCTTTGGTGCACTTAGTATTCTAGGAAACGATCCTTGACAAGTCAGGGAAGCTGGTTTTAAAATTTTCCTCAGGTTCAGTCCTAAGCCACGCCAGCCACTACCCAACCTTCCCTTAGGTATCACTATGTTACCCTTCCGTCGACCATGAAGAAGTTCAAAAACCATTAAAAATGTGCCATGGGTGTTGGACCCCAATTGAAGGATGAAAACCAAGTCACCCTCTCTAATCGTTCTTGCATTATGACCAGGTGATTGCTTTGAAATTAATTCCTCCAAGTGGAACAAAAAAAAGGGTTTGCACTCTCCTTCCCCATAAAAACAGAGCGCATTGAGGTATGGCCTCTCTCAAAGATCCGTAATAAGAAATAAGAACCCCCTTCCTCAACGGAAAACTCAAACGTTTTGGATTCAATGAAGAAAAATGTGGAACCACCCATTGCGAATAGAAAGAAAGCAGCAGCTACCAAACTAGGAAGAAAGCACGAAATCTAAAGCAGCAGCAACCAAACTATGAAGAAATCACAAAATCTATGGCTAATGGCTAATTCAAGGTAGCCAGGCCTTTCAGTAAGCAAATTGATGTTAAAACCACACTTACTTGGCTATGTAAACCACACCCATTTTTGCATTTCCTGTCCTGATTAATAACTTTATTAACATGTAACAAGATTAGTTAGACTAAAAAAAAATCCTTGGAAATTTGACAATGCATCTACAAGTATAAGAATCAGACATGACTTTGAAAGAAAGTATTGTATCATGGGAGTTGACAACAAGGGCTAATAATGCTATATTATAAGTTGGAAACAAAAGACTTGAGTGCATCACCCAAATATAGAGCTGGGGGTAGAATTTGTTGTGGAACACTTGAAGATTTCCTTTTTACAATCTTCACTTTCAATGCCACACACATTCAAGAACACAGTTTAACTGAAAAGCTAGTCTACAGTCTGCACCGAAGAGTAATGCCTTGAGAACCCCATCAAGATTGTGAGGGTGCTATGCAGTAGAAGTGCAATGAATATCACATTGGAAGTGCGCAAGTATGTGGGAGCTCTAATTGTAACTTGTCCTTTTGGGATATCGTGTAGATGTAACACATCCCCACGTGGTGACATTAGTAGCTTACTTTAACATAAGACTAGGTCCAGCACAACCAGTAATCATGTGAAAGACTAAATTTCCATTTCAGATTGCATACTTTTAAAAGTGCTATCCGTTTTAATTAGTAAGGATTTAATTAGCTATGCTAAGAAAAAAAAAGTAATGCTCTATAAAATTTTATCTAACAAGCTGGGGGAAATAACTCACCAAAATAAGCTGAAACATACGCACACTTGTTACCCTGTTTGGTCAGGCTCAAAAATCGAAATAAGCCAACTTATTTCATATGTACAGATTTTGAAAGCCTTGCATTTTTCTAAGTACACTTGTACTTTTAAATAATAAACATTTTAAACAAAACAAACTAGTGAAAACAACGAAGCTATTCCAAACACCAAGCTTGAGTCTTTGTATGCTTGGTTTCTCATTTTCTTTCGTTTGACATTTTGAATATTGTGTATGACTGAATTAACGCTTTGTTTCTTTCATTGTAAAATGTTTCAAATGTAAAATTTTTTACAATAAAGTATTTTCTTTTGAAAACATTTTACAAAAAAACATTTTCAAGTGTTTGGTAATTGGTATGACAAAATTTTCCAAGCACAAGCCATCAAAACCGGTGCCTCCTAGCCATCATCGGTGGCTCTGGTTTATCAAGCTCATATATGGAATGCGTTTTTTGCTTTAACATTTCTGTTAGGCCTGTATTTGTGCTCTGGCTGGTGGGACTTGTGTCTCTCTACTCAATCTAGGATGCATGGACATGGGTGCGGGTACAATATGGCGACATGAGCAATTTTTGAAAAATTATAACATGAGACGGCAGATAGGACACTGTTATGACACGGTTATAGAACCCCAAATGAAGTGTCTATGCTTAGCTACTCATTCCGTATATGAGCTTGATAAAGCATGTGCTCATAGTAGCTTTTCATACCATAAGCAATATTTTACTGCAGTTAATTATTAGAAAAAACTGAGGAAGGGCATAACTGGAAAAAGAAGAGAACAAATATTCAAATTAATGTCAGAAAGGCTTGTGGTAAGTGTCGATGATCCTCATATGAAGAAAAATAAAATTTCTCGGAAATATGACAAATGCATCTACAAGTATAAGAATTGGATATGAAATTGAAAGCAAATGTCGTATCATGGGAGTTGACTACAAGAACTAGTAGTGCTGTATTAGGAGTTGGAAACAAAACACCCGAATGCATCACCCAAATAAAGAGCTAGGAATATAATTCGTTGAGGAACACTTGGGGGTCTAATATATGGAAAGCAAGGTATCATGTCAGTTGACTAGGAAAACATTTTCTGTTGACAGATTTTCCATAGTGAACCTTGAACAATCAAGTGCTACTGTTAATTTTTTTCAGAGAAAAAAATATTGGGTTTTTGTTCATAATTTTAAAATTTCATGAAATTTTATTTACTTATCAAAAAAAAAAAAATCATGAAATTTTATGTGGTTTCTTTTCACATTTTGTTGCTTTAAGTTCGGCACTGTCAGCATAGTTTACCAATTTGAGACTTTTTTCTTTAATAGCTTAATTCTGCCTGTATGGTCAGTAACATAATAAGAGTATCTCCTTTTGTGTATAGATTGGAAACTTTGAAGAGGCAGCCAAGAGGGATTACATGAACTCAGGAAAATTGCTATAAGGTTTGAGGAAAAAATTTGTACTGCTGCCACAAACCAGTCAGATTATCTACGAAAAATATCTCTGAAAATGGGGAATCCTACAGGCAATGCTTTGCTATCCAACTCTGCTGGCAATAGTAATTAGTCCCCAGATGCAGGTAAGTACATCAAAGAATTATGTGCATGGTTTTATTTACATATTAATCCACCCTGCTTCTCTCTCTGGTGTTGTGTTTTTGACACCAAAATCATTATTTCACGAATCTTCATGGATTATATACGTGCACACATACTTACATGCATATGTACATATACAGAAACATAGATACATGTTTATATGTGTATGTGTGCAATTTTTTTTTCCTTCTTGGACATGGATCTGTAATTCCTGTTAAAATGTCTAAAGATGTTATTTTTGTGACATCTTGAAAAGTAATGTTGCCTTTGTTTTATTGGTGTTTTTTTTTTGGGGGGCGGGGGGGGATGTGGATGCTATATGCAGTTGAATTTGTATGTTTAGCATCTGTTGGACTGCTTTCACCCTCAAAACAGGTTATGTAAAATAAATGAGTGTACTTATCAAAAAAAGAAAAGAAAAAAAAAGGTGATATGAGTAAGCTAATGTTGAATTTGTAGTTGATGCTATATGCAGTTGAATTTGTATGTTTAGCATCTGTTGGACTACTTTCACCCTCAAAACAGGTTATGAAAAATAAATGAGTGTACTTATCAAAAAAAGAAAAGAAAAAAAAAGGGTGATATGAGTAAGCTAATGAGCTCTAGCCTAAATTCCATTTCCTTTCCTTGTAAGGGTAATGGAGTGAGGTTGTGGTTTCAAATATAAGGAATTTAATTGAAATATATTTCCATTTTTCTCTTTTCCATTGTTGTTGTAGTTTTTTTTTTTTTTTGGGGGGCCGCCGGGGGGGGGGGGGGGGGGGGTTGTGCTGGGCTGTAGTGCTTTAATCAGTCGGTCCAACCGGGAACCGGCCTTCAATCCGGTCCAGTTATGGGTAAAAACCAGAAATGGCTTAAAAATCAGAAAAATTAGAAAACTGGCCAGTTCAGGTGGTCGAACCGGTTAATTACCAGTTGGGTTGATAGTTTAAAACTACACCGTTTTGGACAGCCTAAAACTACGCTGTTTTGGACAGAACCTAAAATCTAACCCTAAACACTCACGCCTCATCTCATCTCACTCTCAGACTCTAATGCCTCTCTCTCTCTCTCACACGCCTCTCTGTCTCACTCTCACCTCACTCAAGCTCACGCCTCTCTCTGTCTCACTCTCGATTTTTTTTTTCTTTCTCACCCTCACAGCATCTGAACTTCAAATCTGCCTTTGCTTCTCACCCTCACGGCCAGTTGGTTTTTTTTTTTTTTTTTTTTTTCCTTCTCAACCTCACGGTGTCTTGGTCTCAATCTTACCCTCTCTGCTCTGCTCTCTGCTTCTCTGCCTCATCAGGTATTGATTCTTTTGATTTTGATTTTGATTACTTGATTCTCTTTCTTTCATTTCATCATTTTCATCTCAGGTTCACCGTGTATGTTTTTGGTTTCAAAATTAGGTTTTTTTTTTATTTTTTTTATTTTTACTTTTTTTGGGAAATTGGGGTTGTTTAGGATTGATTGGAAAAGTTTGAAACAAAATTGACTTAGTTTTTAGGAAAGATGGTAGCTTTGATACCCGAATTGGCATGAATTTGCAGAGTGAAAGATGTTGTCTTTCAATTTTTTATATGATGGGTTATGGTTTAGGAACACGGTGTGTGATTGTAGAATACTTGTTAAGTTAAAATGGGAAATTTTTATAAGACGGGCTATGCTTTATGGCGGTGAAATTGAATGTTTGGTTGTTAATTATTCTTTCAATTATTAGTTTAGCATAACTTCTATCCTTTCCTAGTCTTTACAATTATTAGTTTAGCATAACTTCTATCCTTTCCTAGTCTTTACAATTGAACGTATGTTCCATGATTTACAGAGCATTATTATTTGTGATAGAACCAGCTCTGTAAACAATAGTACAATACTCTGTTAAAATCTTTTGAACAACATTATTGCATATTAAAATCTTTTAGGCATGACAACAAGCAGAATTTACTTGATTTTAAAACAAATGGTCATGGGTGGAATTTAGACATGTTAAAAAGCTTACTTGATGAAGAACCGTTTAATGCTATTATCAAATTCCCATTGCTACTGAGAAGCGTGCCTAATAAACCAGTATGAATGGTAAAAGAGAATTTTCTATCAGATCAGCTAATGGTTTTTCCTAGTTTACAGAGTATTATACTGTTGTTATTGAACGTAATTAATTATTCTTTGTATAGATATGGGCAATGAAGTGATTGAGGATGATGATGACATCAATTTGGGATCATTTGGTGATGAACTTGATGCTCCTTCCGGATTTAGAGATAGAAATCATCCTATTCAAGTTGAAGATGATGAAGATGAGGATGAGGATGATGATAATGATGCTAGTGGTGGAGCATTTGGTTCACATGATGATATTGATTTCAATTTTTTTCATAACAAATGTGGCTTGTGTCTTAAAACTTAATAGTTGTTTGTTTGAAACTTTAAAACTTATTTGCTACTTGGATGTAATGAACTTATTTGCTATTTGCCATTTGGATGTAAATTTAATGAATAATGAACTTATTTATTTGGTTTTGTTGAAAGTTTATTATGTTAAGGATGATTGTTTTGTAATGTTATTATGTTAAATTCATTAAAAAGATGTTATATACTTGCGTCTTTTTTAAAGAAAACATATTTATTACTATTGGTTTGTTAGTTTTAGTATATTAAAAAAATTATTAATTATTTATATAATTTAAATAAATAATAATTAAATTATTTATGACGTTACCGGTTCGACCATCTGTCGAACTCCGGTCTAACCAAAAAACCGGTAATTAGCTCCTCAACCTGTTCTTTCACTGTACCGGTCTTTAAAACCATGATAAAAGCTGAAAAGTGTTGCTTAAACTACCTTACTAAATGACTCTTTAATTTAAAAAAATGTTTACTTTCCCAAAAAAAAAAAAAACCTTGTGCATTTGTCTTGTACTGTATAAAACGATAAACTGAATTTATGCAAGAGGGAAGTAAACGCAGATGACTTATGCCCATACTGTAAGCGAGTCCATCACACACTCCTTAATCTTTTGTGAGTTTGCCAGGCGAGTCTGGGATATGTGGGAAGACTATCCAGTGAATCTAACAACTGTTTCTATGGATATATCAGACATTCCTATGAGTATCCTGGTTGAAGGAACCTCCCTACATTTGGAGGTTTTCTTTATGACCGGCTTGGTCTATTTGGTACAACAGGAACCCAAAAGTCTTTGAGGATATCAGCCAACCTCCTGGACAAATCTGGAGTTTTGCTAGAAGACTAATGCTAGACCATAACGAGGCTACTGCCTTGTTTATCCAAAAGCAGCCGCCCCACCCCCCAATCTCGCGAGTCATCTTTGAAATCGATGCTCTGCCTTGGTCATCTCTACCAAAGGTATCAGAGATCTTCTTGGCTCCTTTAGAAGTTAGAAGATTCATCATTTGAAAAGGGATCACAACAATGTTGCTCATGAACTTGCCCATTTTGCTAGTGGCAGTTTAGCTATAATCAGGGATGGACCCAAGGGGGTCTGGGCCCCGACCCAAAGAAAAAAAAAAAGGAAATTTTATTTTGGGCCCCTTTGGCCCAAAGAAAAAAAATGAAAAAAAAAAATTTATTGGTTAATTTTTTTTTCCCTTTAATTTCTAGAGCTACACTTCCCTCTTCCAAAAAACTTAGACATTCTCCCTTTTAATTAGTCTAGCCCAACTAGTAATTATCAGACTCAAAAACTTAACAAAAACAAAACTTTAAAATAAAAAATAAAAAATCGTAGTCAGCCCAATATTAGAGTACTAGCATCAGGTGTTCTAAATTATAAATATTTAGTATTTAGAACACCAAATACCAAAAACACTACTGTATGAGACATTTTAAATGCTATATTAAAGTAGCAAAAATAAGTTCTGGTATAATTTGTGAAAATAATTTTTTTTTTTTTTTTGGCAATAGCTGATACTCTTAAGAAACAATATTATTTTGTATTATTTTGTTTTTGTTGGTAGATGATTACATCTTAATATATTAAAGAATAATGATTTTGTGCATTTATCTTGGTTGATGATTACATCTTAATACTTAAGAAACAATACATGTAGTTATCCAGGGATGCAAAAAAGTTCTATTTTGCATCCTCAAAACCTACTTTATCTATTTTATAATCAATTTTACAACTCACCCTACATCATTGTTGCTATTTTTATATACACCTCATTAAAATAATATAAACTACACCAACAACTCTTCCTCTTCTACCCAACAACTCTTCCTCTTCCCTCCTACCATCAGCCAACATCACCCACAACTCATACATCTGAACAACCACTACAATCCCAACAAAAAACCAAGACCCATCACCATTCACACAGCAAACCATCGAGAGCCAGCCAAAAAGCCCATACCAAACCCATTGAACCACCACCACTGCACCATTAAACATCACAACAAACCACCAAACCCACAAAATCAACCAAAACCTACCAAACCAAAACCATACCAAAACGATTTAACCCATCACCACCAAAACGATTCAACCCACAACCACTGTGACCCACACCTCAACCACAGCCATGAACCACACCACAAACACAAACCTTGACCACAACCCACTGCCTCCACGCTCCACCACAGACACCGATGTCCACCACCACAAACCCACACCCTCCACCACACCAATCCACAAACCCAGACCTCTAACACGTCGATCCACACATACCCACGCCTTCCACCTCACCACCACAACAACACCCCACCACCACCACAACACCATATGCACAGAAACCCATAAAAAAAATCAAAGGAAAATCCACACAAAACCCACAAGCCCCGAGCAAGCATAGAGTTGAGAAAGGAGACTTTCAAAGAGTTGAGAGAGGAAAGTTTTAAAGGGTCAGAGAAAAAGTAAGAGAGAGAGAAAAAAATGAATAATTTTTTTAGGTTTTGCATACCAGGTTGGAGCATGTTTTTGGGCTTTTAGTGGCTAAAATAGCAATTGGGGGTTGTAAAACACCCCCCAATGCTAATGCTCTAATGCAACATCTTCTACAGAGTGATTGTGCCTAGTTTAGCTATCTGCCTCTGTATCTTGCTCTTGTTATCCAATTTCATTTGAATGAAACTACTTTCCCATAATAATAATAATAAAATAAAAAAAGAAAAAAGAAAAAGAAGTGTACAAGCTGGACAACAGTTAAAAAAGTACAGTCAACAGAGAATAATATAGTCAGCACAATTAGTTACAGTCAGTTACCACTTACCACTATTATGCTAGCTGTCAAGAGTTTGTTACATTAGTTAGTTAGTTAGGGGATTTGCATAAAACTTGATATGGCTATGAATTTGATTAATAACCTTCAACAAACTTATATTTGTATATTTAAATTGTCTTTTTATGATTGATGATATATCAATTTGTAAATTTAATGTAGTAAAACTTGTAGTGCGTGTAGCACTACTAAATTTTTTTTAGGGAAAGTCAAGCGAATATATAGCAAGTGAAACAAATGATTTGTTTCCCTTTTAAACACTCTACTTTCTATTTTTAAAATGGATGGATTAAATTCTACCAACTCATAAACAGTAATCCCCACTGTGTTTTAACCTATTTTCTAAATAAAGTTCATAAACAATAATCCCCACTGTGTTTTAACCTATTTTTGGACATGGAATTGCCAATAATTTGGAGATCAGCCAAAACTGTTCTGGGATGATTTTTTTTTTTTTTTTTTCCTTTCAAGAATCAAATATTTTGGGAATATTAGTTAGGTTTCTACTTGCCGAGTCTTTAATATTTATAAAGCTATAAGGAGTTCTAGGACAAAGTTGTTTCTATTTAACTTGGAATTTCTGGGAGTACTTTGGTAAGGGAAAGAAAAAATGGAGAAAAAATTGATGTCTCTAGGAGTCTAGTTGTGCTACTTTGTTTAGTGATGGGGGTGGATGGCTAGTATTCCACAGCTTCTCTTAAGAAATGCTATCGTAAGTGCTTCTCTCTTTGTATTGTCACACCCGACAGTTCAGCTATCCTCTGCCCCATGAAGTGCTTGAGACACTGCACCGTGTCCAGCTTTCCTATAGACTTTACTCAGAGAGACAAGTTTACTTCTGTAAGCTTGGTTGTGCCACTGCCAAGTCCTTGTGTACCAATATCAGCACCATATTATTTCCAAGTATAAATCTCTCTCTCTCTCTCTCTCTCTCTCTCTCTCTCTCTCTGTGACATATCACTTTTTCATATTGTTTTAACTTTCTTTTTTGGCTTTGTTTCTTAATATTTTAGAGGAAGGACAAGTGGAAGCTTGTGTGGATTCATGCTCAGATACATGCCCCAAAGCTAAACCACACAATTTATGAAGGAATTAAGGTTTGGTTTATGTTGTATATTGCAAATGACACTAGCTAGTACTGTTCTTCATATTCTAATAGCCTTGTTTAAAGAATCACACGGTAGGTTGTCTCACAAATTTTAATCTTTTTATTTTATTTTATTCTTTTGAGAATACTAAGTATTTTTAACATACACACGAAGAGAGGAGAAAAAGTTTTTTTTCAAGAAACTTACCGTGGTGTATATCCAAAAAGGCCTAACTCTTGGATACATAGCACAAACTTTAAACCTCCTTTACTCACACTCATTTTCCAATGTAAGATTAAC
This sequence comes from Quercus ilex subsp. ballota, assembly GCA_032727855.1. Lineage (NCBI taxonomy): Eukaryota > Viridiplantae > Streptophyta > Magnoliopsida > Fagales > Fagaceae > Quercus > Quercus ilex. Next base: position 28,258,653 of record CM064912.1, on the reverse strand, counting down.
CCACTATTTTTTCTTTTGAGAATACTAAGTATTTTTAACACACACACGAAGAGAGGGGAGAAGGCACAAATTTTAATCTTGAGTCTGGATGTAATCCTTGTTACAATCGGTCCAAAATGACAATATAAATATATATTGTGGGGCCAATTATCTAAAAGGATACAGGACCCAAAGGATATGGGCTTGGGGCCCAACGGCCCAGCTCGAGGACATTCGCTTGTCCGAGGATGATTAAAGAAATGTATCATGGGACCAGTCTAAGAAAGAGAGACGGAGGTCATAAGCAGCGGCCCAAATCGTATCCGAGGATAAGTCTCGTCTCGGATACCATAGTCCGAGGTAGATATAACTATCCGATTATTCAGGGCACCCCACAAAGTTACATTAGAACTGAAAGGTGAACGTAGAATAAGGGAAGAACCGGGGGAGATAACAAATATCTTCTGGAGTTGCCACCTCCACATTAAATGCTTTCTAAATAATTCACTGGCCGCATTAATGTGGAGGTGATACCTGAATAGTAATCAAGCAGCCTTATGGCCACTAAGTGAAGGTCCCGGGAGGTATTGGATGGGACAAGAAAGAGTCATAAGAACGAAGCCTACACGTGTACAGTGAAAATGGAGTGAGGAACGGAGTATATAAGAAGAAAGTGGGTGACATTAGAGAGAACTTTTTGGAAAAAAATGAGAAAGGAAAAAAAAAAGGGAGAAGGAGGAGGAGACTTAGAAAGATACCCCCTGAAACCTAGCCGAGGAGAATTCTTATCAGACAGTTTAGCTTGAAGTGTCTTTGCCTACACTGTAACCGTGACCTTTTCTACCACGTAAAAATAGTTCTTGCACCCACGCTCTAAAAATTTATTGTTTGGGCTTGTTGGGCTAGAAACCCATCGTTTTTCTGGGTCCAATCCAAATTGAGTCCCTACATATATATATATATATATATATATATATTGAATGGAAATAATAATAATAATAAAGAATAAACATTATTATCATGTGATTTGGCTGAATTTATTATCTAATTTAAGGTAAATACTATCTCTTTTAATTCCATCACAATATAACGTGAATAACAAAATATAAATTATTTTTTTTTTAAAAAGGCTAAAATACAAAATTGACCCTCTAAGTTTCTTTAGATTTCATTTCAGTCTTCTAACTTTGCTTTCGTTTATTTCAGTCCTCTAAATTTTAGATTTATTCAATTAAAGTCTAACTTTAGTTAAAAAATTTTGAAAAAAAAAATCTGGAAAATATTTTTCAATCATTAATTGAATTTTTTTTAATTTAAAAAATTTGAAGAAAAATTTATAAAATTGAAAAATTAACCACAACATATAACAAAAGTTGATAGAAAAGTCTTAATTGAATAAACTTGAAAGTTAGAAAACTGAAATGAACAAAAGAAAAGTTAAAGGACTGAAATGAAATCTGAAGAAACTTAGAGGGCCAGTTTTGCATTTTATCCTAAAAAAACTGTAGAATTATTACTCAATGTGACATGAGTTCTAAAACCAAGATTTTTTTTTTTTTTTTTGAGGGAGTTTTAACCTATGACGTTCGCTTCTGATAATGGTTCTTTATCATCAGACCAAAACACCAATCAGTTTTTTGTGTAGGTGGAGACTGAACTTCAGATCTCTTATTCGATCATCAGAGACTTTACCAATTGAGATAACTAGAACTCACAGTTCCAAAACCAATATTAGAAAGTTCTAAACTCATACATTTTTCCAATTAAGTGATAAAAATGCAATTTATGTATCCTCCTATGTTATATATATTCGAAAATTAGCTACTAAATTGGTATTTATGATGATATTGTTCCCTTTTAAATAAATTTGATGCTAATAATTGGATGAAGGAAGTGGTTGGTTTAAGAGACTTAAAATTATTTATTGTATATAATGTATGAAGTATGAACTGTTCCTCTTTTGAGAATCTTCTGGCATGTTTGTACTTTGTAGGCAAGCTAACACATATTGATGAAGTGAAGGACCCTAAGGAGACCTGTAGATAAAGCTACGAGAGGATCTATTAGTTGCTTCCTTTAATATTTGCTTGTAATAATACCATCTTATGTTCTGAAAATAAAATAAAATTTCAATACCACCGACCTTATAGTTGAGTGGTAAATCTTTTTTTTTTTTTTTAAATACTAACTATTTTGACACACACAGGGAGATAGAAGAAGATTTAAAAAAAACTAACAGTGTAGAAGATTTTAAAAAAACTAACAGTGTATATATTTAAAATGTCTAACTCTTGGATTTATAGTTGAGTGGTAAATCTGTACATCCAAAAAAAAAAAAAAAAAGAGTTGAGTGGTAAATCTTTCTATTTATATGGTGCAATTCAGGGTTATTCAATCCATGGAAGGGAGGGCTACCCCTCTCATGTGTAGCCTATTTTAAAATGCATATTCTTAATAAAATAGAGATTTTCTTAGTTTTGACATAAATGAGAAGGTTAGCCATTACCTGCCTAGCCCACCCTTGAAAAATGTGTTTTATTTACAATGATAGAATCGTTGGGATTATTATACATCAATAAGTCATGTTAAAAGGTCTCATTATCAAAAATATTGTACTTTTTTTTTTTTTTGAGAAACAAAGATATTGTACTTAAAAATTATCATGAAATGATTTTATGTTCTTATCAAGTACAACTTATATTGATTTTTTGTTAAAGCTATAAAATGATTAAAAGCCAAAATACACCGTGGTTCTTAAAGTTTACCTTGCGAGCGTTTTCGGTCATTGAAGCTTTAAATGAGTGCTATTAGTCCATATGTTTCAAAAATGAGTAACTCATGAAATATGACACTATTTTTTTTTAACTGACACGACATCATTTTTAATATTAAAAAATTACACTTCTCCTCCATAATATATCACCCCTTTAATGGGCCCAAATCAAACCCTGTATTCCCCAAATTCAAAACTAAACCCACCCACCTACACATCATATACTGCAAAACTAATGTATTAGAGTAGAGGAGTTTCCACTCGAATTTAGGATTAAAAAATGGGAAATTATTTTGCACTCGCTCTTCCTAATTTGAAAACATGCAGTCATTAGTCAAGTATACGGATATATATATATATATATATATATATATATAGACACACACGGATATGGTGCTTGGGAAACAAACTCCAATTCTTATTCATGCGATGCTTTAAAACTAAACCCCTTATCAAAAAAAAAAAAAAAAAGAATAAAAAAGAAAAAGAAAGAAACTAAACCCAAAATATATAGTTAGTATAATATCAAGAAAACCAAGCAAACATGTAGAAAAGCACCAAAAGTCAATTTATATAATATAAGAGAGTAGAGGATTCTAAAGGAAACTCAATCAATTTATTTTCCTAGAACCCTTTTTCAGATATAAAACTCTAAATCTTATATATGCAATGTTTTAAGAAACTCAATCATATCCCTAGTGATATGCTAGACTAGGTCCGATAGAAGTTCTATCATAGAACCCTATTTCGGATAAGTCTCTTAAATGATTTTCTTCAGTACATCCACAGGGTAATGAAATTATTCATGGGGCTGGTAAATGGAGATGATTCCGTGCTACAATTTAGCGGAAGAGTAGAATAAAGTAATAAATAATGTAAAAGAATTACTAATCAGGTTTATATTCTTAGCGTGCATTTGCTTAGAAATTCTTTTGCGTTTTGCGTTTTTGGCTGGGTCTCACGGCACTGTTCACAACCCAGCTAAACTTGTGAAAATGCAGATTTCTAGGTAAATCCAGGGTCCCATGTAGGGGCGGAGTCAGGCGGGTCAAGAGGGGGCACTTGCCCCCCCGGCCCCCCCCCCCCTCTGACCTGCCCAAAATTTTCCTTTTTTATGTGTGTAGCAGTAAAAGGTGGAGATTCAATTGAAACTGTGATAAATAGTGCGCGAGTAATTGAACTGTATTGAAAACCCTTCAGCTACATGTTTCAAAATAAAACTGTAAAGGGCAGAGCCACAATAAACAACCATGTCCATCCTTTTTTTTCTTTGTGTGTATATATATCTTCCTATCTTTTTGAAAAGTCAAACTCAATTGATACATCATATATCTTCATATCTTTTTTTACTTTATTAATATTTTTTAAAGTTCAAAATTTATAAAAAATAAACAGTGATAAAAAAATAAACTTAAATAAAGAAGAAAAAGTCTTAATTAAAGAGACGACCACCCAAAAAAGGTTTCCTTTCAAAAGTATAAAGATATAAAATTTGGAAACAATTACATGACAAATTCCATAAAATATATTAGGGGATTATTTTATTGGCTATATATTATAAAAAAAAATAATAAAATATACACAATATAATGATATGCAATTATTTTAGGGGATCTTTCAATATTGAATGATCACTTACTATTCATATTACTGGCATTTAATTGTCAAGTTTGGTTAATATTTTGTATAAATGATGCATATGTTTTATGCTACATACACAATATGTATTTGTTCATAGAGACACATGTATATTAGTTATAAATTTTGCCCCCCCCTAAAGTCAAATCTTAGCTCCGCCACTAGTCCTGCGGCACTATTTATAATTTAAAAATTATTTTGCTACAATATTTTTAGCAATAAGTTTTCAATTTTCAGCAAAATAAGCGGTATCCAAACAGACTCTTAATCCGAAATGGCTAGGGAGAGAAAAGGATGATCCAACCGCTTCTTTTGGCTCTTTTTCAAATTTGATAAATGTTGATAATCTTCATAATTAAATACCGTTACTGTTGGATCTCATTGTGATATTTTCTCTTACAATAACAAATTTAAACACAAAAATGTCACATAGACAAGTAAAAGAATAAATAAATAAACATATTGAATAGTCCTAATTTTAACTACCGTTCCAAAGCAACGAATGGCTTAAAGGAATCAACATACACTTCCCAAAGAGAAGTGTACCGTATACGCAATTTTCTTTTAACAAAATGATAAGCTCTTAGCAATGCAAAACTAGTTCGCAAATAAGTTAATAGGATGCGACCTTTTTTACTTTTTTGTTGTTGTAATATAATCATACTTATAAGAAAATTGCTTAAGTACCAAAGTAATTTGCGATCATGCCAGAATCACATAAAGACAGGAAAAAAATGGGCAAATGCCCTTTTCGCGCAAATTATGCAGCATTTTGTCCTTTTTCTCAAACTAATTAGGGAAATGTCCCTCTTTTGAAACTCAATTTGAGATCAATCAAATTAGGCCCTATAGCGGCATTTTTAATGAGCCTATAGTGACGTTTTAAGGACTTATAATGACGTTTTGTAACTCGACCTCCATGAAGTCAAGTTATAGGTAAAAAAATTTTAAAAAAAATTGCCTATAACTCGACTTCATGGAGGTCGAGTTACAAAACGCTACAATTTTTTCCCATAAAGACATAATGAACCAACATTTTCCAAGGTTTTCAAAGGAGTGGCAAGTGTACTCACAAAATGAAAAGAAATTAATTCACAATAATCAAATCGACCTTTTTTATCTCAAAATTACTCGGACTGAGGGGTGGAGCCATGTACATCCCCCCACCCCCCCCCCCCCCCAATTTTTAAATTTTTCTTTATATACTATATATATAATTATTTTAATGTTTTCAAAATTTAGTCTACAAAAATAAGAGTTGGCCCCCTGATATTTGAATTAGTCCTATGATACTTTTAAAAAAAAAAAATTGGTCTAATAGTTATAGAGACATACTTTATTTGTCACAATTTTATTTTTTATTATACAATGTGCTCTTATAACTGTTAAATATTTGATAAATTTTGACATCAAACATGTTTAGATCTCTTTTTTTCGACCCGTTATGTAGCGATTAACAAGACATTGACTTATTAAAAAAATATTGTCACTAAAATTACACATGAAATGTTTCTTTAGTAGCCACATAATGAGTTAGAGTAAGTGAGCTTCAAATATGCTTGGAGTATAACTTATTCCTCCAAGTTTTTTATCATTCATATTTTCAAAATTTTCATTAGTTCAATTGAAAGATTTTTTACATACTTTAGTATAAAATTTGAAAATTTTGATAATTTGTATTGAAAATGAAACTTTTTAAGAATTTCACTATGAAAATACTAAAAATGAATTTTATTTTTTGAAAGATTATCATCAAACATAATTTTGATTGAAAATACTTCGCTCTTTTTCTCTCTTTTTTTTTCTTTTTTTTTTTATATATATAACTTATCAAATAAAAAAATGTGTGTATATATATGTGTGTGGGGGTTGTCTTGATAAATATATTAGTACCGCAACTTGACCCTCAAACAAAAATTCGTAACTCTACCCCTGCTCGGACTGATTTCCTTTGGACTTAGATTCACTAGGTAAATAGATACAATATAGCCTATAGGTGGCCTCAAAGGTAACCTTCATATAATCAAACACAGTTATAATTTCTAGTTATTTCTTCGATTAATCAGTAAACCAATTGAACAGTGTGAGTAAGAAATTTTGAGAGGGAAATGAGTAGGGAAATAAATGTTGAACCAATAGAGTTTGGTCTCAATATCGGATTCAGTCCAACCCCTTGGTGAGGTCTTTCATGTGGAAGGACGTGTGGAGTCTATGCTAATCATAAAATTTTAGTGTTGTGATTAACCACCTAAGAGCAACTGCATCAGTTGATGCAAAAATTTTGTAAATTTTGCAAAAAAAACCTACTTTTTCTATTTTACACACCTATTTTTACAAAACACTCACATCAGTTTGTCTATTCTATACATTTATTCAATAAAATTTTCATTCTTTTACAATTTTTTATTATTTCCTTCACCCTTCACACTTCTCTTCTCTTGAAATCCTCTCACACACAACCCAAGCCACCATCAACGATCAATCCACCATCATCAAGCATAGCCACGGCAAACCGTGCACCATCATCAGCCACTAATCAAAACCCAGATCGTCAAGCACCATCATCAAGCACTCCCTTCACCCACTGATCAAACAAAGAATAAAAACCATCAAAACCCCAAAAATCATCAAAATCATCAACAACAGAGATCAAGAACTTGAATTTTTAAGGTTTCTCTATTTAGAAACCCAAGAGACTATAACAAGTGGGAAAAAGAAAAGACTCAATCTTGCATTTTTTCTGTTAATTTTTCCACATTCTCTCGGTAACCAAACAGAAAACACAACAAAAAAGGAAAAAAAAAATCAAGAACTAGGAAATAAGAAAAAAAAACATACTCGATCTGGAGGAGAATTTTCTAAGACTCAGGATGGAACAATTGTTGTTGCTGCTATTGTGGTTGAAAGAATTGTTGCTGTTGTTGCTGCTGTTGTTTAGGAAAGAATGGACTACTTGGTTGAAAAGACAAAGTTTGAGGTTGAAACAGCGATTGTTGTTGTGGTTGCTGTAGAGTAGAAAACAATGAAAACGTCATGTTATATATATATATATATATATATTGGGTTTTGAATGAGAAAATTGTTTTCTGGGTTTTGATTTAAGAATTGGGGGATGGAATTGAAAGAAAAAAAATACTAAACCGGTTCAGAGGAAGAGGGAGAGAAAGAGAGAGACAGAGAGAGACAGAGAGAGACAGAGAAGTCAAATGGAGAAAGAAGAAAGGGGGATATTTGTAGACTAGCTGTGTAAGGGTCTACAATGTAGTAAGTTAACACGCATTTGAAATGTATAAGCAAACTAGCATCTCGAGTTTTAGAAACTCGAGATCTATATTAAAACTTGAGTCTCAAAGACTCGCTTTGCGAGTCTTGTACTGATGATTTGGACAAAAAATGCCACATAGATCTCGAGTTTTTAAGACTCGAGTTCTAAAAAGCAAAATTGAGTCTCTAAGACTCGATTTTGGTACTTGAAGAACAACAAAACTGAAGAAGAACCAACGATCTGACGACGAAGAACAGACTTGAAGAAGAACCAATGATCTAACAACAAAGAGCAGAGGACTGATCTGGCAACGAACAACTAAGGAACGATCTGACGACGAAGAACAGCGACGAAGAACAGATCTGAATGGGCGATTGGACAATCTGAACGATCTGACGACAAAGAGAGGAACGATTTGACGACGAAGAACAGCAACGAAGAACAGAGGAAGAACATATCTGAGTGTGCGATTGGACAATCTGAGTCTGATCTGCGCTTGTCTCAGGTTGGGGTTTGTATGTTTAGGTGTGAGAGTGTTCTAAAGTCTTCGTTGATGGGTTTGCGGATGGGTTTTCTGATGTTTGCGCTTGTCTCATGTTGGGGTTTTGTATGTTTGAGTGCGAGAGTGTTCTGGAGTCTAGACGCCGAAGTGATGAAATATGATCACAAATCGAGTTTTAGAAACTCGATTTCAACATGGCTCCACGTGGAAAAGAGTCCATGTCAGAATTTTGTAGCTCAGGATCTTGAGTATTAGAAACTCGAGTTTTAAAAACTCGAGATGCTATTTTTCCACTTTGTTTTGAAACTGGGCAACTAACGAAATTCTTAGCAATCTAATGTTAAATGAAAAAAAAAAAATTCAAGAAGAGAGATGAGAGAAAATAAAATAAAATAATGATATGCATACAGTAATCATGCATATATGCATAGTTACTATAGCAATTGTGCATAAATGCACAATTTTACACCCACTGATGCAGGTGTTTTTTTTTTTTTTTTATCAAAATGTGTAAAATGAGCAACTTTTTTTATTTTTGCAAGACTTTGCATCAACTGATGTAGTTGCTTTAAAAACACCCACATAAGTCGGTGCATAATAGAGAAATGTGTAAAATTTACACAGTTTTATCAAAAAAAATGACTCACATTAGTCAATATATAATTGTGTAAATTTACAAATTTGACATATATAATAATTATATAATTACAATAACCTTGTAATTTTATAATAGTAAGTAAATTTATATAGATACTATTCATTTTATATTTATTTATTATTTATATATCCCGAGAATAAAAGACAAAAAGAGATGGTAATTTTCCATAGTTACATTTTGCTGCTATGGACGTTTTTCATTTTATATTCAATTGATACTTTTTATTATTTTCAATAGAAATGTTATAGGTTCAGATACATGACTCCTCCTTATAACTCTCCGAATTAAAATAAAATTACATAAAAAAAATCTTATGCTAAAAGCATCTCGTTGCCACATGTTAAAAACTAATAATAATTGATACAACAAAACTACACATATATGTACGTGGTTTTATTTATCATTATAATATTTCATAATCCACTAAACACTAGTTACTGAGTCTTTATAAAGCGTGGGAGTCTTGGACAAAATAGTTGTTTATATTCAACTTGCAATTTCTTGTAGTCCTTTAGTAAAGGAGAAGAAGAATGGAGAAAAAATATATATCACTTCTGCTGCTTTGTTTTTTGATGGGGGTGCTTGTGAAGGAGGCCACAGCCTCGTTTAAGAGTTGCTACCAGGGTTGCTTCATTCTTTGTATTATCACACCCAACCAATCAGCTATCTCTTGCCCCTTCAAGTGCTTGATAGATTGCATCAAACCCAGCTTCCCTATAGACTTTACCCATAGAGACAACGATTACTTCTGCAAGCTTGGTTGTGCTTCGTCCTTGTGCACCAATTTCAGCACCAAAGAATTCCCAAGTATAATTCTCTCTCTCTCTCACTTCCTAATAGCTCTATTTTTTTTCCAAATTATTCACATTATATTTTGGGGGTTCATTTCTATTTGTAGGTGAAGAGAAAGTGGATAGTTGTGTGGATTCTTGCTCGCAGTCATGCACCAAAAGTTAATCACCGAATTAAGGTTTGGTTTATGATGTTATTGCAAATGAGTAGCGTTCTTTAAATCCCAATAGCTTTTTATCTAAAGAGTCATATATGGGTTACAGGATAATGTTGTCACAAATTTTAATCTAGAATCTAGATGTATTCCTATAATATATATATTGTTAACAATGAGAGTAAATAGTAGAGGATCAAGAGTCTTTTAGTTCAGTGTTATATATTGTGCTCCTTAATTTATATAGAAAATTAAGGTTTGAATTCTCCATCCCTCAGGTTATAAACTTATAATTATCTAACTCAATTATGAATAAGCAAATGACAAAAATATATAGCAAAAAAAAAAAAAAAAGACAATCGGAGTATGGGACTGCGAAAATTGGGGACCACTGATATCACGGGGGCTATACTATTAATCTGAGTTTGATAACATTTTGGGTGCTCATGATGACGAGTTTTATCTTTATTATTATAACTCTTTTTTTTTTCTTTTTTTCTTTTTTTTTTTTGTGTGTGGATAAAATAACGACTATAATTTCGTTGGATGTAACTTATTTTCTATGATTTATTTAACTAAAAAAGTAAGTTAGAAACGATATTTCTTTAACATATATATATATATATATATATATATATAACAAATAAGCTAAAAGATAATAATAATAAACAAAACTAGCACTCAGTTATAAGTTGCACGTGAACTAGACAACTAGTGAAAGACAGTCTGTCAATGTCAGCAAACTTTTTATAATAAAAAAATTTTAATTAATTCGTTCAACAAAAAATATTAAAATTAAAATTAAAAAATATTGTCACAAACTCAGAGTTAGATTGGGCCCTCGTGGGAGATTGGCCCAACCTCACTTCAGGAGGCCTCAGGGAATCCATTGACAACTCACTCCCTACAAGCCTGTTAAAATTACAATCGAACCTTGGCCACAATAAATCCTACGTATCAACCCAATTAACTCAATCCAACAGCCCAGTCTGGACTATAGCAGCAGTTCTTGCAGATACAGTGGAACTTATTAACACCTTTGAATTTTTTATTTTCTTTTTCTTTTGTGTATAGGGAGGGTAATTCTAGTCTCTCTCACACACGCTCACACACACACAAAGTTAGTGCAATTCATTCATTTGGAATATTGCATTTGTTCCTAATTTGAACAAAGCATATTGAATTCGATCACTAACTTTTTGAGCTAAAATTAAGACAAAAATAAAAAATAAAAGTTCGCTTATTTATTTTCAAAAAAAAAACTAGTTTTGTTGCCTTTATTAATTAATAAAATTTAAGGTAAAAAACAAATGCTGAATGGACACTTAAGAGCTACTTGATAGTGCCTTCTAAAAAAAAAAAGGTTACTTGACAATATGAAAAGCATGACCCTGATAACCTGACTTGACTATAATCGGACACTTTAACAGCAATTATCTTGACTGGGATCCAATATTTGGATGTGCCTAAGGCTCATATTTACATACTTGAACTGAATAGTCTACTATTAGGCTTACTCTAGTTTTGAAGAGTGGGGAGTTCCATCTTCAGGTTGCACTATTTTGATTAGACCCTTGAGATCTACTTGTGAGCCTCGTGATGTTTTCTAGTGCTCCTTAGAGTTATTTTGGATATTTGAAAGTTTGGGGTGATTTGGTAATTTTATATGTCCCGGTGTATTCTAACAACTTTTCGAGTGTTTTGGGGTATTTTGGTAATTTTAAGTGTTAAAAAGAGTATTTTTGTAACTTGGGTAGATTTTGGGTATATTGATAATTTTTGGAGGTGCTTTGGTAATTTGGGAAATTTATAAAGTGGAGATTGGAGGAGCATTTGTGTAATTGTTGAAAGTTTGAGGGATATTTGTGTAATTTACAAATGTTGGATGTGGTATTTACTGCAAGGTGCTTTTGTGATGATCAAGAGAGAGAAAACTTTCAAACAGTTTATACAAGTTAATTGGTGCGACATATGCAGTTAAAAGTGGCTTGCATGTTATCACATGGTTTAATAAAAAGTATAATGGATAATTTAGTTAAATCAACAAAGGAAATATTATGATGGACAAAAAAGAGTGAGATTTGCATAGAATGTACTTGAAAGTTGAAATGAATGCAAATTTGCAAGTCAAGTTCCTTGAGAAGTTTAAATAATGTCGAACCCAACTAATTGCATCATTCGTTGAGGATCTGGAGTACAACCTCCCCACAAACAAGGGCGCAAGGGAAATGGTATTTGGTTTAAGTGACATGTGTGACCCGCATTCATGTGAGTGTGGTTACATTTGTCAAGGTAACAAATTAAAATTCGTGCAAATAAGGTGTTAAAAATATACGGGTAAAGACACTTCATAAATTGGAGCTAAAGATTTGTTAAGTCTAACTTATTAGAAAATAATTTGGAAGCTTTTCTTATTGATTTAGAATGCCAAATTAATTACAAGAATAATAATAAGGTGTAATTGTTCTTATTGAGAGTGATTTTTTTTTAAATTATTTAAAAGTGGTCTTATAATTTATATATAAAAAATAATAATAATAAGGACGTATGAATTCAATAAATAGAGTGGTATTATAACGTTTGCTTATAATTAATTGTTATTATAATGTTTATTATGTCTGTGAGAATTGGAAGATAAAATTCAATCTATGTTTTATTTATTTATTTATGTTTATATAAGTATAAAATTGGCCAAAATATATTAAAACCTATATCTTGGGGTGCTTTTTCCCTATTTTTCACTCAACATAAATATGGATTTTCCTTATATGTCTGTAACCCATGATAACTATGAGAATATGTATATCTACTAGTCTTGATAAATCATTCTCACCCACAAATCCTAAGTTTACATCCTTCAAAATCAACAGATGAATTGTCTTTTACATCTTAAAATTTCATTCCTCGCATTTGGACATGATTATAAAGTGCATTGATATTTCACCTTGATCTTGGTTCTCTTGCAGAAGGGCTCAAACAACTTTAGAGGGTGATTCTGTTGAAGCTAAATACTCATGGCTCAAATCATGATAAAGTTATCGCTATTTTTCTTATCTACTGTCGATTGTGGTATTGTTGTAACAGCCTAACAAGTCAAAAACTGTCATTTAGCATTTGCAGAACTATACCTTCCATCAAATGTCCATCAAATGCATTGTTGAAGAAGGGGGTATTTTATGAAACGGTCTCATGAGAACTCCAAAGACATGGTTATTCTATTATGACCCAAGCACTAGATATATTATTCAAATTAGTTTAGCAATAGAATAAAGGCTTCCTAGACAGATTAGTATTGTTATTTGGGTAAATTACACTCCCATTCTTTGAGGTTTGGGAAAATAACACTCACCCCCAAACTTGAAAGGAAAAAATACTCTCCTCCCTTGAGATTTGAAAAAAATAACTTCCTCCCTTCTGTTAATATTAATAATGGAATATTTCAACTTTTTAAAAGATTCTCTTAACCAAACTTTAACCATGGTTAGTAAAAAGAGCATTCACATAAAATAAAAAATGAAAAAAGCATATTATAAAACATGTTGCTTAGCGAATTTTTTAGTGTCTTCTAGCACCTTTCCAGTTGATATTGTTAAAGTTTGATGATCCTCTTAGATAATCGCACCTCTCACCAACACATTCGGTCAATATGGTGACTTTGGACAAACATATCCTATAGCCAATAAATTTGAGAAAAATCACTATAGCAAATTGTCTTAAATCAGAGTTGTCAACATTACACACACACAAAAAAAGGTTCCAAAACAAGTTTGCACTTCATTTGCAAACACAAAGCTGTCAAAGTGTCTAACAATCACTAGCAATTTTTGCACTCCTACAAGATCGGTTTCCAAAACTTGTCTTCCCTTGCTTCCTTGGTCACTATCTCGCTGCACCACGTGTAATTCTTTTTTCCTAGCTAGAAATGTCAGATGCCAAAGATGCTTGCCACAAAATTTACATAGGTGCATGTATATATGTTTATCAAAGTGTTGTTGTGTTGCTATTTTATTTCATTGCAATCTATTTTGTTAGACCACATTTTTATTACACAGGATATCTATATATAGATGTATTAAGCTAGTCTTAAATATTCAAAGTACAAGAGAAACTCTAGAAGTTCAAATCAATTATTTTTCTTAATGCAAGTCAGGTGAGGTGTCAATGGCTAATGGCTTCTACTGTCCAACTCATTTTTACATTTACTCCTTTATTGCCAAGTATTGTCACTTTGGCTAAATTATTGACAAGTAGCATCCCCTTATTGAATTGCAAATTACCTAGCATTATAGACACAAGGGAAATAGTTTGGGCTTTTTCCAAATACTTGAACTACTTCTCAAAAAACTAATTTTATTAGTTCTATTAATTTCAAAGTTTTGGTTCAGGACATTCAACAAATATAAAATCTTCGGAAAAAAAATGAAGAAGAAATAAGATAATAGGACATGAGCAAATATCCAAAGCATTGTGTAACAAACAAATCGAGCCTTTTCATACAAAATCCATTAACGGAAATGTCTTAGAACGGTGAAGTAAACCCATTAACAAAACAAAACAAAACAAAACAAAACAAAAAAAACAAGATTTTTCTAACAAAATTAAAGTTTTACAAAAAATTTTTTGAATATTATACCATTTAAGCACATTACAATCTTTTTACACAAATTCCAAAAATCTATGACTCAGTTATGCTAAAATACAAGAAATTTTGAGGGCTTTGTTGACATTTACCTAGGTATTAAGCTTTTGTTGTATTCACTATAGAATCATTTTTGGGCCATGGGATGAGAGGTTGTGGGGGACCAGTTGAGGTATATGTGTTACTGTGAATTTGTAAATAAAAGTCCTTAACATTAATCTAGGTTTTCAAAGAAGAAGGAAAGGATGGGCGGGAAGGGTTGACTACTGAAATTTTGGGTTTGTAAAATTTTTAAGAATAAGTGCAAGTTGATTTTGGATATATGTTCTTAACCAAAGGGTAGGTTAGTATACAAGATCTCAACAGAATAGGTTACAAGTTAACAGGTACAAAACTTGAACTAGTCCTAGTTACAAGAATTGTAGAGAGAGTAATGGTAGTAGAAACAAGGAACTCTCTCTAAAGAAGGCTTCTAAAAGAAAGAAGTTCTAAGGAAGAGAATTTTGAACTAAACTTAAGGGACAACTCCCTTTAAATAGGCAAAAATTCATAGTGAACAGTGTCATGAACAGTAAAAAGTGAACAGTACTTGGTGAACAGTAATCCGTGAATAGTAATCTATGAACAGTAAAAGTAAACAGTGTTTTTTCATCTTTTTGACTTAAAAATCAGATGAGAATTTTGTCATTTTCTTCAACTTATAATGTTCAGATTTTGCCTGAAGAGAACATGATCCCTTATTTTTCTTTTTCTTTTTCTTTTCAAGAATCTCATTATGAGTCTAAAGGACATGTCAGGAGAATATGGAACGCATGCCTAAGGAAGGCATGCGTTCCCTTTAAGTTTGGAAGTAAGTGTCATTTTCTTAAACCTCAAGGAAAGAGAGTGTTATTTGCCCTTGTTATTTATTTGTATTCAAATTAATTCCAATGTTTTAGGATACGATTGGTTCTTATGTTTTAGGATTTGTTAATGAGGTTATCTCATACTTAGCTATTTATGTATGTTGAATGCATTAATGAGAATGAAGTACAAAATTAATCCAAAAAGTCTATTCTCCCTCTCAAGTTCAAGAATTTGGTTATCCTAAATTGCTTATCTTTTATATTCAGTAATTTATTTATCCCGTTCATAACAGATTCTCCTTAGCGAGATCTTTTCCAAGCAAATGAACAAATTTTCCCGTGTGATAAGACATTTGTAGATTCAAACATGCACATGTATAGAAGTACCGACCATGCAAGGCTAATGAAACACCATGAACAGCAAAAACAGAAAATTAATAAAAGGAATTACCAGGTTCGATGACATGTTACAAGCATTATTAAGATTCTCCGAGACTTGTGATACCTGATAAGGAAATACGAGTCCCTGGCTGTCGTAGCTCATTGGTATTGGAGAGGGTTCCCCTTATGTAGTGGAACAGTATCACGGGACCAAAACATAAATGACATCAAAGGCGCGATAATGTCAGAATTATAAAACTTAAGGGAGATATATAATGACATTATACAACCAATGCAATTCGGGTTTTCCCATGGTTGTCTTTTGGGATCTAGAAGATATAATCCAAAATAAAACATTGCAGTTCAATATATATCCCAAATTTAGGGGATTAACTATAAAACTCCGACCAACATTTAATGTCTTACAAGCTCAAATTATGCAGTCTGACGCAAAGACTTCCCCAGAATTAAGTATTTTCTCGCAGACTAGACTGAAATTAGACTACAACAAAAAGGATAGGACTCTATAACTCTGCTGCATAAGGACTGAGGATTTCCGAAATCTAAAATAACTTTCTCTTCTGTGTGGAGAAAGGACAACTACAACCAGGACACACTTCTCGTCAGAAAATGAAATTCTCTGTGCATCAAAGAGAGCAACTTTCAATCATCAGAAGCCTTGGGGGAGTTCTCTGGAGTCTTCAGAATTTCAGAGGTCTTGCTTTTATGTGCTGTAACGGCAGCTCGAAACTCCTCCACTATGGAAGCATCCTTGAACTTCAAAGCAAATGTAGAAAGACCATCCTTCCCTTCGCTGGCACTATTAACGCAGGCAAATGTGATGCCTTTCTTCTCCATATTTGTGAGCTTCATATCTGGGTAAAGACTTGCATTCAAAATCAACCTGTAATTCCCTCTAGCTCGCATAACAAGTCTGGCTTTTTCCGTGCCAGTGGTGGAGACATTCACCTTTAGTTCTCCCTTTCCACGTTCCTTCCAACCTCCATCAACAAATTCAAACATCACGGAATCAGCAGTGAAAACCACTCTCTCCTGTTCTTCCCCAGTCTCCATCACAACCTCCTGCTTTGATGGGAAACCACTTCCCTCACTCTTTGAAGCAGTGGACGCCCCTGATGCACCAAAAATTGAAGAACTTCCATTATTAGAGGGAGCAAGGCCAAAAGGCTTGTCATCTTTCACCCCAAAAAGCGATGCAGAAGCAGTACCAAGTGCAGACCCATCCTTTGAAATAGACCCAAAGGAAAATGTAGAAGTGGATATTCCAGTTCCAGCAAGACCAGTGAAGGCATTTTTGCTGCTTGAAAGCTGTTGGAATGAGCTCAAAGGAGTGCCTTCCGCACCAGAATTCACTTTTTCACTGTAGTCATCTTTCTTGTCTTCATCTTCAGTCTTCTCTTCTTTTGCAGTTTGTTCATTATCTATCTTCGGTTCAGTTGCCTCACTCCCAATATTGCTGTTCTCCTCCACAGCGTTCTCCTTATCTACTGCAGATTCATCCCCTTCCTTATCATCTTTGCTCTCTAACTGCTTATTCTCCTCATCTTTACCCTTTTCATTCCCCTTTTCTGCATCATCTTCTTCATCTACATCATCTGAAACCGTCTTCTCACCAGCAGCTTGTGCTTCACTTGTAACCTCAGCTGAGGCTACATTGGACTCCTTAGGAGGAACCAAGCTAATCCCAGCAAATGGATTGGAAGAGGGAGCCGATGTTGTCTGACTTCGTCGAACTTTGACAATTCTTCTGGTTGCTAGCACATCCTCACTGGCCCTCTTGAAAGTTCCGCTCTCTTGTTCAGAAGCATCCTCCTCATCATCGAGACCAGCATTATCTTTAGTGAGTTCCCTTCCTGCAGACCTCTTCTTTGAAGGTGGAAGGGAATTTTCCGCATCCCCCATTGAAGAATCAAGGCAACAAAGGAAAACTTAAGAACTGTTGTTAGGCCGACTACGGGTAATCTGGTATCTGCAAATCAGCAAATGGTATTTTTCCAAAGACATCATTTACTACGAAATAGTAAAATAAACTCATCATCCAACCACCATGTTGTTTTTAAACTAAAAGAAAATAGGAAAGAAAACATAAGCATCTTCATGAAAAAACACCTAGATAGAGTAATTGGCTTTTTGGACATCCATTTTGTTGTCTGGCACAAAAATTGCTAAAATGAAGAGCACTCACTCTTATAATTATTTGATATTAATGTCTAACTCCAGTTAATTACCATCCCATTCCCAAAAGATGATTGAGGTATCAATTTGAGCCCTCATGGCAATTTCAAACATGTACCATGAGTTACATCAAATGAAGAATAAGAAATTTCTTGGGAGAATTTTATAAGCTTCAGCCAGATCTCATAAAGGGTGACAATGTTAGACAACCTACAAACACGACATGGTTTTCTTGTAGGTTAGTGTTTAGTGTAAACAGGGTCATGTCAAGCAAGTTGACCCACTTTGACATGATTAATAAATAGGTCAATTCTGTGTTAACTTGTTTAACCCATAATCAACCAGAAATGACTCAATTCATTATTCATGCCATGACAGGTTGAGCCCTTTCAACATGAACCTGTTTTACCAATTTTTGTTCTCTTTTAAATGTCAATTTATCCCACATAAATTAGAATTTTAAATATAGAATTGACTAATTACAAGAATTTT
Source organism: Quercus ilex subsp. ballota (assembly GCA_032727855.1). Classification (NCBI taxonomy): domain Eukaryota; kingdom Viridiplantae; phylum Streptophyta; class Magnoliopsida; order Fagales; family Fagaceae; genus Quercus; species Quercus ilex. The sequence continues at coordinate 28,240,339 of CM064912.1, read as the reverse complement.
AATGATTATGTTGGTAAATTCTTCATTTATTTCTAATCTGAAACCACTTACTTTTGTGCTACATCTTGTACACAATGGACCTAACTGCAAAATTATTCTATATAAAAGAAAAGGAACGTGAGATTATGATGAATCTTATCAGGACCATGGGGACAAATAAGGGACAATTTTTGCTCCTCATGTTAGACTTCTCAATTAGAATTAACATAAAATCTGCATTTCACACCACACAAACATATAAATCAAATTAACAAGCTGTGACATCACCCTGGCTAGCTGATGCTTAAGAAAGCCATTTTCATTTTCATTGTGTTTTCATTGATTATCAACTAAAAAAACATGTGGAGAGTTTCATTTAGAGATGAGGAAATACTATACGACAAAAATGCAATACCCTCTACAGAGTTCTCTTTTCACGGATCCTTTAATCTTTTGGACTCAGATTCAAAGTTTTCACGGTAGCCATACAAGATAAAAGAAGAATATACAAGAATAAAATTTAAAATTCCGGAATGCCAAAACAAAAACTGGCAAACCCCATGTTTCACCTTTTGATGTCCATGGAAGATGGAACAAGCCACTAGGATATTAACATCACAGATCCCCACTAATATCCCTGGCTTTGTTTCAGATCATACAAGAATTAAGAGTAAAAATCATCAGGCATCTGCTGCCAGACAACATCTACAAATTCCACAAAAACAAGAAAATTTAATCATTGGACACCAAAACAAAATGTATGGATGCCTTCTCTAAAATGTGACATGTTTTCTTTTGGTTGTCACATCTAAATGAAATCTATTCTAGCATATTTTTTTTAACACATTTTTTATTGGAAATTACACACACCAAGTAAAATTTTACTAGCACCTCTAAGTAAAATCTTTACCCAATGTGGTGTCTAATTCAATTACACTTCAATTCTATATAGTTCTGCAATATCTTTTTTTACATATATACATTACAAGTGACCTCTTGTCTTGGCTTAAACATGAAAATCCAAAAAATGCTTTACATTTATCAGCATACAAAAACATCATCCAGCAATTCAATCATAATAGGATATCTCCTCTACTGAAAACATTTTCGTAGGATCTTGGGATTAAATTAATACAAGAACCATGATGACAAGAGTCTTTTACATATTGATTAATGAAAAAGATGAGTCATCTACACACACGACCATAGTCACTTGACATATATAAATAAGTATGCACATATGTAAATAACAGATCAATTAAACACCATCACAATAGAACCTTCTCTGGATGTGTTCAAAACCATCAGTTAGAGCCATATTTTTCAACTTCAAAATTAAAAATACAAAGAGAAGAAAATTAAGCATGCTATTGACTGCACTCAGGGGTCAACTTAAGGTGTTAAGTTTTATAACATTTTTCTCTTCTGTCTGTTTGATTAGGCAACAGAAATAACATATACAAAGAAATTAAAACTTCATCTCCAAGATTCTCTAAATTAATAGACATTCATACAAAATTACACAACATAGAGATACATAATAAAAGTAAGATGCAAGACAAACGATGGTTAAGATCAAGATCAAGAGGAATGCGACAAGACACAGTAAAAGAATAATGCTAAACTTCAAACGTCAATCCCAACCCTAACAAAGTACAGCAACAATGAAGGTGGCCAATGTGCTGGGGGAAGAAGAAAATAGAACCTGGCAAATATACCTATAGTAGTAGAAAATTAACAAGATCCAGCATCCCAACTGCTACTAACCACACATAGAAGCTAGCAAAAATGACGTAGTAAAACAAACCAAACGCTTAGCAGGGATTAAAAAATACACTTACCGTTGCTTGCTTAGCAGTACAATACATCAAAAAGGGACTCAAAACCTAAAGTGTCTAAAGAAACTAAGGATTCAGCATCCCAAGTCCCAACCACCACTAACCACACATCCTCCAGAAGCAGTACCCAATAGGGGAAAAAACAATTCACACAATTATTATGCTAACATAATACAATGATGCCTAATAAGAGCCAAAGTAGCATTGCATCTCTTCTTGGGTGTTCAGATTTGTTTAAATCATGAATCGCACAAATCCGGTGGGTTTTAAACCCATAAGCTCAACCTTGACCCATTCTTACCGGAAGAAGGAAGTGCCATTTGAGCTGGAGTTCATCCCCAACCATATAAAACTAAGGTAAGAGAACTCTGAAAGAACAATCTCTAAAGCTCCATAAATTACTTAGAAAATGTACTAAAAAGAAAAGAATATGAAACTAAACCCATCAACCCTAACTACCAAAACCCTAAATCCCAACTCTTAGTTGAGCTGGGTTTTCATTTTCTTGCCAAACCAAACCCCAAAAACAACATAAATTAAAACTTTCTATCCATTTCCCTTCTTTAATTTATTTTTCCTTTCATTTCCCAGCAACCAAACAGAGACTAAAAGCTTTAAAAAAACACTTTTCAAAAGAAATCCAAACTACCACAAAATGGGTCACCAATAACACAGGCAAAAACAAACACATCAATAAGATTCACAACCAATCTAGCATTAATAGGTACACAAAAAAAAAAAAAGAAACAGAACAATAACACATTGATGAAACCCAAAAAAAAGCCAAGACAGTAATTGGCGTAGAGACAGAATGAATAGAGATTTGGGACTTACCTAGTACCAAAATGAAGCCAAAGCAAAAACCTTGGAGACAGATAAACAAGTGAAGGGCTCAGAGATGAAAATGGGTTTTTCTTATTTTTTGTTTTATCTTTTTATTTATTTTTTATTTATTATTATTATTACTTTAAATTTTGTGGGATTGTAAGGATTTGGAAATGGAAGGGTCTGAGGGTTTCGTTTCTCCTTATTCCACTCTGCGAAAAGGGCTTTATAATTGTGCAAAGCTTGGTTCTTTAAAGGATTCCTGACATGGGTTGGATAGAAATTCTGTGCTACTGTGCTCAAATAGTGACACGTGGAAAAAGGGCTAAATGGATTATCTTTCGATTATTTTCAGTATGAGTCTTGGTTTGGGTTTTTTGGGGTATTAAAGCCCACATATAAAGAATTGGGCTTTTAGGGGTTAATTGTCTGCATGTTGTTAGTTAGTCCATGCGGCAAATAATAGATTTTTTGAGTTCTTTACTTCTTTGTTTTTTAGTTTATAAAATTTCAACATAAGAGCATTAGTATTGGGGTGTAAAAACTAAAAACCCTTCAGTTGTTATTTTAACAACTAAAACACTAAAATAGAGCATTACCTGGGTATGGGAACGTAAATTTTTTTGGCATCTGTGAATACTAAGGTTGTATATATACAGGAGCGGAGCCAGAAATTTTGGTTTGGGAGGGCCGAGTTATGATGCTAATATATTAGTTAAAACAATCCTCTACACACACACATATATATAAATTAATTTGCTAAGAAAATTTATCATCATCTAAATTTTAATGAGTATATAAAAGTCATGTATTTTTTCTATTAGACATGTACAAAAATTTATCATTTTCTACATAGTTTAATTTGTTAAACCTCATAAATTATATGATTTTAATATAATTTCTCTTTCTTTTAAGAGCACCATTGAAATAACTCAAAATTTGGGGGGACCAATTTCAATTTTTACATACTACATTTTTTAAAATGTAAATAATATACATACTATAAATTAATTTTTTAAATTTGGGGGGGGGGAGGTCCCCACCTTTGTATGTGGCTCCGCCACTGTATATATACAACCCTACTGTTCATGGGTTGTAAAAATAAAAACACATATATTAATGGAGTGAGAGGGGATGAGAGGAAAAGAGGAAATAGAAAGAGATGGGAGATGAGAGAGAATTAATTAATTTATATTATATGTTGGTATAGTTTATATTATTTTAATGAGTTGTTATGTAAAAATAGAAATTGAAATGTTGAGTGAGTTGTAAAACATAAGATAGTAAAATAGATCAAAGTAAGTTTTGAAAATATATGATAAATATATATATATATATATATATATATTTTGCATCCATGAGTGCTAATGTTAATTCTATGTTTAGGTTAAGGAAAGGAAATATGGGAGGGGTATGGCTAACACATGGGCCATGCTACTACCACGTGGTGATTATTTCAAGGACCAATCATCTATTAAAGAAGGGGAGGTCCAGTTTGCTTTGACCTTTTTATTCATCTGATTGCAATTTGGAAGCCCGTGGAAAATGCATGTACCGGGCCTTCTGGCCTGGATGGTACCCGGTCCTTCAGGGACTTAACCGCTCAGGGGTTCTATCCCCTGCATAAACACTTACCAAAAAAAAAAAAAAAAAACATGTGTTTTTAGTGTGTGTATAAAAGCACTACGTTAATACGTTTTCCACTTAAAAGATCTACAACTGGGCCTAAATTTACAATATGGTATTATAATTGCTCTTGCCTTTCTTATTATTGGAGAATTGACTAGTTAAACAGAGATTATTTTTGATGAATGTTTAAACAGATATTATTAGAAGACAAAAGACTTTAAGTTTTAACCAAACAAAAATGACCCCTCCTATCTGTCCGTTAAGCAAGCGGTGATACCTACATCAGAGAGGACTGAGGGGAAAACTTAAAAATGCCAGCTTACATGTGCATTGAGTCCTGTGTTTGATTTATAGGCTTTTAGAGCATCTCTAACTGTGTAGCTAAAAGCATAATAATCTCTATAATAGAGAATGAAACCATAAAAATGGTTTCCAATGGATTTTCTATACCCAAAATTTTTTTTGGTTCATGAACAGTAACTCATCAAGTCTGATGGGCTACTATACATTAGCAATTGGATTTCTTGGATTAAAAAATTATACCAACTACTTATTATATCAATTCTTTCTCTCTCCTCCAGATTTCTTTTTTTCTCTCATTCTCTCCATTTCTCACATAATCCAAACACAAAACACAAAACAAAATCCAATTCTTAAAATAAAGTTGAATCAGAACAAGCAAATATGAGGGGAAAAAAAAAAAAGAACAAGCCGATCTAACCCAGCCTGGTGGTGGGGAGAAGGACGAGCGGCGGTGGGGCGGCAGATGTGGTAGTGCTGCATGGTGAACGCCAATCTCCACCGGCTTTGTCCTTTCAGCGACCTCGATCTCCACCAGCCGTGGGGCGGCAGACGAGCAACAATCTTTCTCCTCTCTCTCTCTCTCTCTCTCTCTCTCTCTCTCTCTTTTCTCTGATGTGAAGAGTAAATGAGGTTGCTGGAAGGTTCTTGAGGAGAAAAAGAAATAAAAGAAGGGGGATAGAGATTATTGGACAGTGGACACGTGTGGAGGAGAATGAAATGAAAGAAAGAAAAATAATATAAAGAATAAAAAATTCTGATTAAGAAATTCTACCACAATATTTTCACAATAAATTTTAAATAACAAATTGTTATTAGTTAATATTGGCAAGAGAAAAAAAATAATTTTAGTGGTGAGTTCAAATTAGAACTAGTAACAACTTTTCACATAAATTTTGTTGTAAAAGTATCGTGTAAAATGTTGTGGATGTAACACTTCTCATTTAAAAATATAGTTATTAAAAAAAGAATAATGAATGAATGAAGAAATAATATCTAAATGAGATGGAGAAATGGATAAAGAATCTATTGGAAAGTGTATTTGAAAAAGTAGGTAAGTAAAAGCTAAATGTCACTGTTCATTCTCCAAACAGTACAAAAGTTTGGTGAATCTGCTAGAGATGCTCTTAGAGCATCTCCGATGGTCTATGTAAAGGCAAAATATTCTCTATAATAGACAATGAGACCAAAAAAAGCCACTCCAATGGATTCTCTATACCATTGAGAAATTCTAACACAATATTTTCACAATAAATTTGAAGTAACAAATTGTTATTAGTTAATATTGACGAGAGAAAAAAATAATTTCAGTGGTGAGTTCAAATTAGAACTAGTAACAACTTTCCACATAAATTTTGTTGTAAAAGTATTGTGTAAAATGTTGTGTATGTAACACTTCTCATTTAAAAATATAGTTGTTGAAAAAAGAATAAATAATGAATGAAGAAATAATATTTAAATGAGATAGAGAATGGGATAGAGAATCTGTTAGAAAGTGTATTTGAAAAAGTTGGTAGATAAAGGTAAAAATCACTGTTCATTCTCCAAAAAGTACAAAAATTTGATGAATTTGCTAGAGATGCTCAGCATCTCTTGGGAAAAAAATTGACTCTAATAGCATTCACACCCTAAAATGTCATCCTATTCTACTTTACCATCCCAAAAAACTATTTATCAATTATACAATATCATTTTACAATACTCTAGCATCCCAACTTTTATTTTACAATACTTTACCATCCCAAAAAACTATTTTATCAATTATACAATATCATTTTACAATACTCCAGCATCCCAACTTTTATTTTACAATACAACACATTAATATAATATTTCTACAAAATAAAATAATATATCCTAAAATCACTATCATCTATAGTAGAACACATTAACTACAGTGCATTTAATAAAAAAGTAGGAGAAAGAGAGAATTAAATAATAATAATATGAGAATTTACCATTCAGCTACAGTGCAATTTTACATGTAGAATTGCACTGTAGTAGTATTGCAAATTTTTTTTGCAATACTTGGCTTTTACAATTTCTGATGGAGTGGAGATTTTGGACTTAAATGCTAAAAAATTCTTACATTTGGCATTTGGGGTGTGAATGCTCTTACCATCCTCATCCGAAAATTGTATCTTATCCTATTTTACCATCTCGAAAAGTTACTTTATCAATTATACCATATCATTTTACAATACTCCCAATATCCCAACTTTTATTTCTTTTGTTACTTTATTTAAATGTTCTTTTTTATTCTTTTTTTTTTTTACTGTTTCTCTCTCTCTCTCTTCCTCTTCCTCTCTCTCTCTCCCTCAACCAGCTCCAACAAAACCCATTCAAACACCACCACTCACATTCCATTTAACCCACCAAACACCGACCAACAACCACCACCACAACCACCATGCCAACTTGCAAACCCATTAAAAAAACCACCAAACCCACCAACAAGAACCACCAAAAAAAAAAAAAAAACACACACACACACACACACACACAAACCACCAAACATCGGCCACAAAAACCACGCCACCACAACGCCCAAAAACACACACACACACACACAACAGCCAAACAAAACCCACAACCCATAACCCAGCACTGCACCACCACGACTCACTACGCCCCACCCACCATGACCCACACCCACAACCACCATGCCTCAGACCACCACAACCCAAACCCACAACCACCATGACTCCCCACGCCCCACCCACCATGCCTCACCCATCACGACCCACACCCACAACCACCATGCCTCAGATCCACCCTGGCCCAAACCCAAAATCACCATGCCTCAGACCCACCCGACCCAAACCCACAACCCACCACTCCTCTACCACTAGATCTGACTCACAATACCCATCAGCCAGTAGATTGGTGGAGAAGCTTTGATCTTTGCTTTGTTGGTGTGGAGGCCCAAATATTAGAGATGTGAGGAAAGAGAGAGAGGAAGAAATGGACCAAGAGTCTGAGACCAAAGAAAGACAAAGACAAAGACAAAGGAGAGAGAAAGAAGTGTTAAAAGAATGATATGAGCACAATGCCAAAAAAATTTACAATTTTACAAGTTTAGTAGACCAGCTTTTGAGTACTTTTGAGGCTTGATGCTAAATATTGATTTATAGGCTTTTATAGCATCTCTTAGGAAAAATGATCCTTGAGCAGTCACATCCCAAAATTCTATCTTATCCTATTTTACCATTCCAAAAAGCTACTTTATCAATTATACCATACAATTTTACAATACTCTTGGTATTCCAACTTTTATTTTACAATACAACACATTAAAATAATATTTCTACACAATAAAATAATATATCCCAAAACTCAAATAAAAACAAAAACCCAAAAACCCGGTGAGAGAGAGAGAGGAATTGATAAAGTAAGTGAATAAAATATTAGTTTTTTTTTTTTTAGAATTGAGCTACAGTGCAATTTTACCTTTAGAATTGCATTGTAGCACTATTGCAAAATTTTTTGCAATAATTGGTTTTTACAAGTTTGGATGTGTGGGGAGTTTTGGGCTTTATGCTAAATTTTCTTACATATGGCATATGCCATTCTCAATGTGAATATTTAAGTGTTCTGCGTCTCCGTAATTGTAGAAGAGTGCCTTGTGAATATTTTCTGCAGAAATGTTTGCTGCTAATGGTTAGAAATGGTTTGATTTGATGGTGAGAACACAGAAGTGGGCGGCTTTGGCTAGGTGCTACTACCTGTTCTTGTTCAAAACAAAAAGAACTTAGATAAATAGAGTTTCCAATCATTGGACCCAAACCAAAAAACAATTTAATTACCAAATCACTGGGCTGTAAAAAATATAAGGAAAACCTTTTTGTCTTGTTTTTGTTATCTGTTTTTCTAATCAAAATATTCGTTTGAAATTCTCTAACCTATTCCCGAATTATGGTCAGCAATTTTTTTTCACCTCGAAAGAGCTGACAATTATAGAAGGTTAATTCCCTTGGGCTTTTATGCTTTAATTGTTTTAGTCTGAATTTTTACGACCTCTAATTTTAGAGACATAAATGATTTGATGGCCCTACAATATCCTCCCACAACTATAGAATTTCAGTTACACATGTTCAAAATTATTATTAGTCCTTTCACGGCAGACGATGGACTCATCATACGTACATCTGTACAAGCTTACACAAACAAAATAACTGGGCCCAATCCGCAATCTCCCAAAAACGCAAGATAGTAAAATTATTGAAGCAAAAAGGTGCAAACCCTCTACAACAAGAAACAAGAAGATATTGGAAGTTGGAACATCCACCACTTAGATAAAAGCTCCCATATAATATAAGAAATTATTTTTCTGTACCGCATGTTTCCAGTTCAACATGAGTATATAATAAGAGAATTCCCACAACAAACAAGGGAACCCAAAACATCTAGAATTTGAACAATGAAAAGAAAAAAAAATAAAATCTCAGTAATAATCATTACTTCAGTTCTTTCTACATTCACAATGGCACAAAAAATTTTGAGGGTAAGACCTCAGAATATGCTAAAAAAGAGAGTAAAAAAACGATTAACTGAAGCTAAGAAACATTTTATACTATGTGCCCAATGACAAAATTCAATGCACTACCATGCCACACCGTCCGGTAACAGAAACAAGTTCCTACATTCATGTCTTGATAGCCTTCTCCAAGAAACCTGGTATTTTAAAAGAAAAAAAAAATTAGAAGAGAAACTACCTTTTGAAATAATATTTGATAAATCTAGCAAAGGAAGAAAATAATGTAATAACAAGCAACATCATTTCAATGTCTCTAAAAGTTTGTAGAACCCATGAAAAGATATCACTAAGAAACACCATTATTGCAGTACTTTTTCCTCCTTTTTTTTAATCAATGACAATTATATTGCAATACTTCCAAAAGCTTGTAAATCACATGAAAAGACTAATCCATTAATGTGTCTCCAAATGCACTCCAAAAGAAATTACTTTCATCCCAATTCAAGAATGAAGGTTCACTCTGAAGCCAATGTCAATCTCAAAAACTACATTGACGGCTGTCAGGTTCAGTGTTACATGCAAAGACAATATTAATGTTTCTAAATAAATCATTATTCTGTTGATTACATTATTCTTTTTTATTTTTTTTTGCCCCTTTTTCTGGTTCATGTACAGGCACATGCATGACTAGCTAGAACTTATTCCTACATCTGAGATTCCCCCCCTCCCCCTTTTTTTTTTTTTTTTTTTTTTTAATTGTCTTGTCTCACCTTTATATAAGAGATCCATACAGCTGGAACCTACTGATGTGGCGTAAGCACTGTCAACAAAAAAAGGTTGTAAGAACCAATCATTAGTCTAGCCAAATTTTCAGCCAAAAAATAAATCTACCAAATTAAATATGACAACGGTTGAAAAATGTAAATCAAGTTCCTAGGTACACACTTTTTTTTTTTTTTTTTTTTAATAAGTAGAAAAGCAGAGTTCCTAGATTTTACCATTAGAGTAGACAAATTTATTTATATGCATACATACATACATAAACACAATGAATAAAGGAGACAAAAAATTAATCTTTAATTGCATACCCATACATCTAAAATGAAAGCATCACCAAGCAGTAGCACTAAGTTTGTAAAAGGAAAAGTTACAGACAGAAATAGTCAGAAATCCATTAGGCCAATGTGATTTCAATTTCATACCAACAAGGCAATATCACGGAAATCAATTTTGCCTATTTGACATCAAGAAGCAACTAGCCTACATGCCTACCATACAAGCTACAAAAGTTAAAAGTGCTCTACAAGAGGCCAAATCGAAAGAATTACACACATTAATGTTATGACAACCAGTGGAGACCTGACTTGGACATTTGCTATGTAATACCATACTAAATAATACACACTAATGTTCATAATATAGTTCCCATACATAAAGCATACTAGCATTACCAACAATAGCACAGACAAAAGTAACACATATATACCAAAAAAATAGATAATTTCAATAAGTGGTAGTGGTAGTGGTAGGGGTTAATGCTAGAAGATCTAGTAGTGAAAAAAAAAAAGCGCAAGTGGTGTAAATGGGAGTTAGAAATGGCATTTTAGAATCAATTAATCACCAGAGACAAAATTTGGATTTTCACACTGGCCCAACCAATTGCTTTTAGGCAGACGGGGTTCCTTCATTATTCGTACCCCACTCTTGTTCAGCCTCGTTACCATTAACGAGTACTGCACCATCTGTTGAATCTGCATCCACTACGACAGCCTCCTCTTGGCTCTCTTCTTCTCCATTTTGTTCCTCTGCATTCAGTTCCTCTGCATTCAGCTCCTCTGCATTCTGTTCTTCTCCATTCTGTCCCAAGTAACCAATTAGAACATTATTAGAGTATACTAAAAACAAGCTCCATAGAATATTCAGAGAACCAACAAACAGAATTTCATCATAAGTTCACAAGTTCAAGAGAAGAACCAAAGTTCTAATTGATACAAATATATCTAGAATATGAAATAAGTCAAACAACAAAGCCTTCTACTGTATAAAAATCCTCTCTCTTAAAGTAGGCCAAGATTAACATGTTGCGCATTTAAAAAAAGTTAGTACGGTTTTATTTGTGTTAAGAGAAAACCAAAGACACTAATTTCCAAGTTAAGCAATATGAAATCCATAGGCAGAGTATACCTCATGATCTGCATCTCCATTTTCAAGGGGTTCCTCATCATCCACTTGCATGTTTCTGAAAGCCTCCACAAGTGTAAGATGTGATCTGTCGGCATGGTTTATATATTCTTCTGCAGGAGGATAAACACCCCTACAATGCAATTAAAAGAAATGAGTTAATGCTGTCTCTTCAGATAGCATGCATAGAGAAAGGCAATAATAAGCTCATGGGAAATATTATCCAACAAAAAGCAGGTAAATATCAGAATGCTTTAGTACCTTGACTCTGTGACTTTGGATTCAACAGAAAGAGCGACTTGCCAATCTTCGAACAAATTAGGATACTCCTCGGGATCAGCTAAAGATTCAGCAGCTTTTGGATTAACCTACAGATAGTCAGATAGAATCAAACTTTTTTAAACAATCTACACGATCATACAAGTATGCATATATAGATGTATATACATAATTATGCATAGCTTTAGGCATTACAACAGAGTCCACCATGTATCTATTCTACAAGTATGGTAATTGATATTGGTTAGTCAAGCTATTTTAAGATCTGAACTCAGCACAACAAACAGGGGAAAATCAGTTACCTTATTGAGGTCTTTTCTCCAAATTGCAACTATCTCTGAGACCTTGCTTGGAAGATAAGATCGTGCCATCAAGGCCGCTTCAGGTATCCGGTTGCTGATTGAAAAAAATTGTATCAATTTGTGCTGTCGCGTTTCGTGTTTAAAATAGAAAAATTAAAAATAATTACCTTTCCAACAAAAGCTCAAGGCACTCTTCCAATTTACCCAACATGAATAAGCAAAGGAATGCAACATTGTTCTTCCCCTGCTCTTTAGCAAGTGATGCAAGTTGTGATATCCCCTCAGCATCACCTAAAGAAGAATAGAGCAGTAACAACCCACTCAAGTCCATTGCACGCTTTAAACATTCCTCGGCCATATCTAACTGCAATACTCAAATAAGAGAGGAATGTCAGTACGTTTAATATTTTAATAAATTAACCTTTTAATAATACAAGTTTCTGGAAAAGCGTGGCTCAGGAAAACAACATACCCAACAAGAAGAAAGAATCCAAAATCCAGATCAGAAAAACTAAGTGCAAAGCATCCTAAGAAGCACAATATGTTTTTGGGTAGGGGTACAAAACGATACATTATATAGCGACACGGCAATACTTGAAGAGCTAGGATACGATACAACAGAGATATGGTATTAATTCGTTATTAAATATATTTGTATTTATAATTTTTATATACTGTTCTAATTATTTGTTTTTCATATACTGTTAAGCATATAACAATTTAAGAGTAATATATGGATAATAAAATGAATCCATGGCCATTAAATGATTTTAAAATATAACCCAAGATCTAAAGAGTAAATAAAAGATGACTAGATATGTGTTCAACATTGAAACCAATATATAAAAAATACAAATAAAATCCTCATAAATTTGGGCAATCTCTCATTATGGGGGGGTTGGGTTACGACCGTATCTGGGCCATATCACAGCTGTATCCAGGACATTTCGGCACCTTTAAAAATAATTTTTTTTAAAAGCAGGGACATGCATGCGGATACTTATTGGATACCAGTATTTGAGCAAAAATTAAGTCTTTGTTCTTCCTAGAAAGCATCTAACAAGAGAGATGGTAAGAGCAGATGAACAATTGTCAGGTTTGAATAAGGATTTTTTTTTTCAACCCAACATTACCATCTGAATTCACCATAGTTATAGTAAAACAAGATAAGTTGCTATTCAGTCATTTAAGAGAGGGGGGGGGGGGTGGGGATCTTGTGTTCAAAATTTCCAATTCAATATCCAATCATCAGATCTGGAATGTGGGGGAAAAACTGAGATGAAATTTTGAAATGTGGTGATATCTTGATCAGACAACAGAAGATTAATTTATAGATCAGCACCTTTCCACTGGACATAGCTAATTCTCCCAACTGCTTCCATTTAGATTCACTCTGCACTTCTGACGCAATACCCTGCAAATAAAAGGTATATGAATATTGCTTGGGACAAATATAGTAAATCTAAAAGGACATCAGCATTCTTCAAAAGGAAATTAGAAAATGTTCACATGCTCAAGTAGAAGAATGTTCTCAAGGCGACTCATATCCCATGACATAAACAAATTGGACTTACCTTTGCAACCTCTAATCTACCAAGCTGTATGGCTAGCTCAAATCTGTAATCAGGGTCTGTAGCTACTTCAAGAGCATCCTCTATCATTCCACGTGATTCCAAGAAACGAGCCACACTATCAATAAAAGCAAATCAATCATTTGAATATAAGACACATTTTAGTTTCCAAACTTTCATGTATACATAATAGATATTATTAAATTCTCTAATAACGTTTAGGAGTACACAAATCTGACTAGAGAGCAAGAGATCACCCCTTGGCGCTCTTACAATAAGATTATTTGAGTATTAAAAAAAAGTTTTATTATAATGCACATGACATTCAAGTTCAAAATGTATACATATAAGACTTTATTAAGATTGACCCAGGAAAGTATTGTCAAGAACCAAATAGCAGATCTGTGTAGTACCAAAAGTTTCAAGGATCTGCCAAACATAATGTTCCCATTTCCAGCAACGTATAGAAATTTGAATTTGTGAAACCAAAAACCATGAAGACATCATGAAAAGGCCTTTGGTTTAGATAGGGCATGTGTGTGTCGACAGAGAAAGAGAGAGGAGTAATAAATAGAAAGCTACATAAATCTCACAAACCATTTTGGAACAGTTTAACAAGTTTTCACTATACTAGCCTTTGGCCTATCAAATGAAACATAGATGTGCCCCAACAGCGATCGTAAACATACAAAACATATTCTTTTAAGAATAAAAGAAATCGTCATTTGCCATCATTTTGCAAACGTTCACATGTTGGACACACCTATTATGATGCTCTTTAGGAATTGAAGGCAAGACTTCACTGGCCCTTTCTAGATCCCCACGCATCACAAGAGTCTTGTACTCAATCAAGCTAACAAGTAATGTGTACCCCATAACACTGCAAGACCAGATAAAGAACAAGTTAAGACAATGAAGCCAGCAGCCTATTTGACTTCCATGGACAAAACCAAAACTTTACTTACTTGAATTCTTTGTCAATTAGATAAACCCTACTTTGACTAGCAAGATAGCCCAACAAATACATAGGCCGATCCAAATGAAACATTGTGGTTACCTAAAAAATAGAGTAATTTATCAGGATAGCCCTACCACATCAATGATGGACAATATCTGGATATATATATATATATATATATATATGAGTAATGATACAGCCACAAACTATTTTACAACATTTTTACAAAATGTTGATGTGGTCAATCTCTTATTGGTTTTCATCTAGGCCCACCATTAATATTACTTTTTCATTTACCAATAATCACTTACCACATCAGCTATTTGTAAAAAAATTTGTAAAATAGTTTGTATCTCTAGCATTATTCTATATATATATATATATATATATGTATCAAACCAAGGATGGACCATATATACCTCACCACCAACACAGTAATTAAGCCTCCAGGAGGAATTGTTGTAAATGAAACAATCCCCAACCCATATACCAGTTCTGACACGTTCATTCACTTCATGGAGAAGCTCAAAGGCATCTTCAACACCTTGTTCATCTACAGGTCTTCCACTATCCAAATAAGAAGAAACTACATCACGCTGCAACATTGAAGATGAAAATCAGGTCTTACTTGGGCACATCTTCTGGAAAAAGAAAGTAGCAAGTATCCTACAGAATTTTTTTTTCCTAAACGGAACATTATGGTTAGAAAGATCCTTACATTGTATTTCAGGATGTAGAATGACGTATCACTGGCAATTGCCACTAGATCTCCACTGTCAGCCCAATGGAGGTTCTGAGACGGTTAAATGAAGGTGTGAAACATAGGTAACATACGAGACAGTATAGCTGAGGGAAAGAAATAAAAAAGGGCAACTGATAGAGATATTGTAGTTATGATATTGCTTACTTTCACATTAACATCAATTCGCCGAATCATCCTGCATTCAGCCCAATCATAAAAACAAATAAAATCATTTGAGCACATTGCCAATAAAGCTCCCCCATATATGTGCTCAGCTGAAAAGGTTGGACGCACGCTCCTCTTTTCCTGATACATGCAAGGAAGAGGAAGTGCAATTTGAGCTAAAGCTCATTGGCATATACAGGATCTAATAAAAAATATACAGTAATAAAAAATATGAAGGTAAGAGATCATCTTTGATATTCAGTAATTTGTATCCACCATTAAAAATGGTCAAGCATCATCACTTGTTTTAGAGGAAACGATACTTTTTTCTTTTTTTTTAAATTAGGAAATGAAAGTTAAAACCAGCTTTCCAAAATAAGTGACAAGTAATTACTGGTTTCCAGCATCTCAATTGACACATAACAAACCTGGAAAGTTTTACTGAAAATCTTTATCTTTGATGTGCTTTCTCTAACAGCATATTCTCCTTCTGTTGACCAAGCAAATTCCAAAGCCGAACCGAATGATCTATTCCTCCATGCCAAAGCAGTATATATAATGTATTCACCATCTCCACAAACAACAACAAACCTCCCATTGGGATTGTGCTTTAAGCTCTGGAAACAAAAATAGTGCCCAACAAAGTCAATAACACATGCAAATAGACACATGAAAACATTTTATAAGAGATTAATCAACATATCTAGCGGGCATACTTTCATTTGCAAATGAAGCCTACCCATGAACCATAATAGGTCATAGAACCAAATTTTTTGCATCATTTCCTTGGACTCCACAAACATTAGATTACAGTTTTCCTTCTTCACTAAAGTAAATGTCATCTATTTTGGTAATAAGAAAACCATTTTTTTCCTCTCCTAAAACACATTCTTAAGACAAGCAGTGCTTTTGTTCAGTCACAGAAATTGAACAGCTAAAATCAGCTTAGACAGTAAACTTCCACGACACTAATCACTACTTAAATAATTAACACTCACTTCTACAAAAAAAAAGGACTCTGGCTATGGATAATTACATTTTATATGGAGAACTGCATAACAGAAAAATATTTCTGATACGCAGAGAAATAAACAAAATAACATATGGTTTATCAAAACCTATAGACTACAGAAGAAACAACTATGAATTAAAGCAGCGCAAGAACAAAAAAAAAAAAAAAAAGAGTATGAGACCTAAAAGTGCAGACAAGCAAATAATCTACCATAAATTTAACCCGGCTTATACTGAACAATTTCTCGAAAACAAAAAAATTTGTGAATTTCACATATTCTTTTTGTTCCTAAAAAATTAGAAATAATACTCAATTGGTAAATCTTAACTAGACTCTCACTTCTGCAGAAACAACTAAAATACAAACACAAAATAGCTCGTCATAATCATAAAGGAAGATTATTCAGTCAGATAGAATACCATAATTACCATGCATGTAAACTTACAAGAAGACATATTTCTTGGTAACATTTGAGGATTAGATGGTGGGAAGCAGAAGAAATGAAAAATACACAAGTAACAAAGAAGGCACTTTAAAATTAAATTAGACCAGAAGGACACCGCATCACCTGTGGGTAAAGATCACATGTTCCCAACTCCTTAACTGCCAAAGGCAATCTTTCTCCATCAGGAACCTAACAAGTAAAGTAAACAGAGAAGTTATGACATCACCAAAAGAGGAAAAAGCGGGGGGCAACATTTCATAGAGTTCATGTCATGTAGCAAACTTAGGGTCTGAGTTCAAACCTCCAAATCTGCAACCACACTCTTAATGTTCACAGTTTGAATTTCATTATGCTTAGCCCAAATGATTTTTCCGCTGTTGTCCATACTAGCTACAGGTTCTTCTCTACCAAGTTTCACCATGATGGTTCCTTCATCATAACCAATCACAACCCTAGACAGAGACACTATAGTTTAGTATTTTTGAAAGAAAAATCACAACAAAATGAACACATAACAGAAATAATTTTAGAAAATATAGAACAACTTTATGGGAAAAGTTATCCATACATTTGACCTCATACAAAGAATTTTGATTTAAGAAAGAAACTCAAGAAGAGAAGTGCCAGGAAAATAAAAACAATCCTCTAAGCAAATAAGCAAAAGTCACAAATTTAAAGTACCTCAAACATATTTCTAATATTTAAGAGTGGATATAAATCCCCCAAAATACTTCAAACTTTCAAGATAAACAAAAATGATATTCCTAAAATGAAAAAAAAAAAAAAAAAAAAACAAAAACTAAACAAGAAACTTACCGGCGTGAACCTTTCATGTATCCAATAGCCCACACTCTTTCAAGACCATAATTCAATGTGTTCTCAAGCCTGCAAATAAATGAAATGATTTCAAATTCTAGAAGTTAAGGGTTAGCAACACTAAAAATTCTGTAACACATTTTATAAATAAGCAAAAACTAAAAATAAATAGTAAGGGAGCAAGAAGAAGATAAAAAACACAAATCAGGTTCTACTTCATAAGTTTCAACAATGTGTCAATCATGAGGCACCACAAGGGATGCTAGTAACATTGGACTATTACTTGAATCTCTTATAGTACAATTCAACCTCTGTCACTTTAAAAATTAAAACGATGTTCATCGTAATTACCCTATGTTACCAGGACTAAAATGATAGATTTTATGTTTACACGAACAAGATATCAAGTTGTGTGGAAGCTGTATACTGCCTTAAAGCATTTACAATTCCTTGTGACTTCTTTGTTTTTTTATAGGATGAACTTTGAGTTCACAATGATGAACCCAAAGGAATAAAAAATAATAATAATAAATCAAATGACTGGTCTAAGAGAAACAAGGAACTCAGGAATGGATGAACAATCCGAAAAGCCCCAGCACCTTGTAGCTTCTTTGTAAAAGAATACTATTTGCTAAGGATATGTAAGGACAATATAGGCCACGAAAGAAATGAAATGCTAAAATAATATACTTGAACAGTTGTTTCCTATACCTTATCTAAGAACGCCTTTATCAACTCTAGTTTCAAATTTCAATTCAAAACCATACATCATTATGAGGAAGGGAGCCATTATGCAAAAAAAAAACCTATTGATTTACCACCCAAGAAAAAAGTCTCTGGAGGAAAAGAGTCAACAAAAGAGGCTCTCACACCAAGCCAACCTCAGAGGCATATAAAACTTTAGACATACTTTTACAGGGAAAAAAATACCTATAAGTGGTAGAATGCCATATACGAACAGTCCCATCTTCAGAACCAGTAATTATTATTGGAAGTTCTGGATGAAAACATACTGCAGAGACATTGTGTGTGTGGCCTTCCAGAGTCTGGACACAGCTTTTGGTCTGATAGTCCCACACCTGTATTCATAGGGTTTATCCATAAAGGCTCCAGATCATCATACATACATTCAATCAGAAATCTCTAGGGGCGAAAAAAAAGGGGCAGGAGAAAGACCTTAGCAGTGTGATCATCAGAACCAGTAATTAGGTATGGCTTATCACCACCAGTAAAGTAATCGACACAGTTAACACCTTTCTGATGGGCATCCAATGTAAAATTTGGATCGGGGGAGCCAAGATTCCAAATCTAGAAAGAATGCAAAACCAGTGCATAATCAGCATAATTATAAAAAAATGAGGGAAATTAAAAGAAACAAGTTTCATTGACAAATCCCATCATACCTTTATGGTGCGGTCAAGCGATGCACTGGCAAATGTGTTGGTATCTTTTGGATTAAACGTCACTTGCATCACATAATGGGAATGCCCCTCAAAAATCTGAGTACACACCCAACCTTTCTCCCAATCCCAAAGCTTTATGAGCATATCATCAGATGATGATAGCACATACGGAAGGGTAGGATGTACAGCCACACACCTAATGTAGTCCGTGTGCGCTTCAAATACTTTTACCTTATCCATTGTGTTGTAATTGTATACACGAATGAACATGTCATCAGCTCCAGCAACAACCCATTGCTTGCGTGCTATAAACTTGGCTGACCTAACTGCAGATAATGACATAGCTTTAGCACCCTAGCCATGTTAATAGCAAGTATGATGCAGGAGAAAAGATGTTTTGCGCAATGTCATCAAGTAGGAGAATATGCAAAGAGAAAGTAAAACTGTATATCAAATACCTGGTAACTCTGTCACCTCAAAAGACTTCGCCATAGTCTGGTATATTGACAGGGACATTTAAGTTAGATGTAAATACTTATAAAGACCTCCAAAGAACACACACACCAAAATATATATATATATAGTAATAATGATAATAATCTCAAAATCCAAAGGCTTGAAATAGGCTTAAGAACTTCCATAAAGAAGGGAAAAACCAAGTACTTTCATTTCATATAATTCCATTATATATAGATACATAAAACTTTTTTATTAGCAAGTACTGAGCCACACATGTTGTATTTGTTTTTGTTACTTTGTTTAACTCCTAATGTTCCAAATCATCAAGTGGATAAAACTATATCTTTTGGTATATGCCTCTATGACCTCAATGAATAGCCTTATTTCATAGTACTATTCTATTAAAGACAGAAAAAATGTGTTGAAGAAAAATATTCAAGACACACACACACACACAGATGTGTGTGTGTGTGTGTGTGTGTACACCCATTTGGCACAAATCTGAAAGAGGACCAAAGCTGAAATATAACACTAAATGGCACTGTTTAAGCACAAGCATTGGGGCTTTCATCATCACCAAGACTATAAGAGAAGCCTGGGAGGCATTGTGCGGAAGTAAAAGAGAACAAAATTGATACCAGAAGAACACTACCAGAGGATCTTATTTTGGAACTACGTAACATAATTTTCATAAACTTAAGAAACAAAATATACACCCTACAAAAATCACGTGCTGTGACATTCCTAGAACAGTAAATCACTAATTGAAATCTTGTCATTTTTTCTCTCACTGTAAAAGCAACATTTTCCATAGGTAAGTGATTTAAACGTGGCACAATGAAAGAAGTTCTTATTTCATGGAATTCAACCAAGAATAAACATGACTCATTTAAATAGTTTCACGCTGTTTCAATCTATTTGAAATCAGGAAACAAATGAGATCTTTTTTGGGGGTTGTGCTGCTTCAAGATTTTGGACAAGGTTCTTTCCCATGTGATTTCTTTCTATGTGGTGGGTCTTATTACAAAGGATTTAGAATTTTTTTTTTATAAGTAAAAAAGATTCATTGATATCAAAAAGAGAGAGACACCCAAGTACACAGGGAGTATACAGGGGTGAACATATCAAAAACGAACATTACAAAAATCAAGTAAAACCAAAATAGAAGAAAAAGGTGGTTTTTTTTTTATAGGTTTAGTATTTTGTCAACTGAACAGATCATACTTCTTTCTAATTACTATATTTTGCGGTGTACAATCCTTGTATGGCCCTGTGTTTGTGGGTGCCAATTTGTGCGTGTTAAGGGAAAACATCATACGTGACTACTAAGATCATACAGTACTTCAACAAACGAAGCAAGAGAGAGGCCATACAAAGTAAAAACAGTGCAACTTACAATTCGATACAGATCTCACTGTCTTATTACAATTAACAACAAAAAACCAACATTCATAACAGCAGTAAATACAATCCCATACCTGAGATTGATAGTTCCAGATACAAACAGTTCCCGAATACAAACTCGCTAGAAGCCTGCAATAAAATTGAAAGTGCATCAGATTTCAGCACATGAGAATCCTAGCAATTTTTGCATTACATATAGTTGTAACTAAAAGCACTTTCGAAAACAATTTCACAATGGCAATCACATGTATACCATTGCTCAATATTTTCAAATAAAAACCATATGAATAACAAGAATTTAAGTAACAAGCTCATGATTTACCATGGCTCTGTTGGATGCAGATCCACGGACTTCACTCTCTCTGATCTTTGAGCGAGCTTTCTCTGATCCAAAGATGAAAACAACACCGTTATTCAACAAGCACTTAAACATTACCACATCCGCACACTGTTCGGATGTTAAGAAATCTTTCAGATAATTTCTCGGCAGCCAAACAAAGAACAAACCAAATTTAAAAAAAAAAAAAAAAAAATTCTGAGATCTGATTTCACAGTACCTTGATTTCGAGCCTGAGAGGCTGTGAGAGCGCGAAGAACAAAAGCAAACAAGAAAACTAGTCAGTAAGTGAGCAAACACCAGATCTCGTGGAAAATGAAACCGATTAAAGTAATTACAAGCTCGCATTAAGATTAATTCATCAAAAAGTGTTTGAATTCCATGTAATTAACTGAATTGAATAGAGATTAGCATCGAATCGAAGCGAAATTGTGGCAGATCTAAGCGTTTTTAGAGAGAAATGAGAATCGAATAGAGAAAAAAAGCTCACCATTTTCGCAGGTCAGAGAAAATTCAGTCGCTTGGATTTGAATAACGAAAATCAGAGATCGAAATCCAGAAACAATATATAGATCGAAGAGAGAGAGAGAGAGAGAGAAGGGGGTTTTGGTTTTTTTTATCAGAGAGAGAGCCCTGTGTGTGTGTGTGTGTAAATATTACGTCTTTCAGTTAGGGACAAGGATTGACGAAACTACCACTGGGTTGGGTGTTCTGGTGCGGGACGGCCTATGAAAAGGTTGGACCCTGGCTGCATTTATTTAGATCATAACATTTTTTTTTTTTTTACTTGGTAGATTAACAAAAACACATTTATATAGTATTATGCACATTTTAGATTTTTTCTTTTTGGTATATTTACTAAAAGATTAGATTCTATATGGATATAGTGTAAAACTCGGGTTTTACATTCTTCAATTCAATTCTAACATCTCACGTCATCATATCACATATTAAAAAAATAAGTACAAATATATTCATTCAATTTTAATACCTATCTGAAAAGCCAACTGGATGGAGAGTTTATTAAAATGTTATTAGGTATGACAGGATATATTGAGTTTTAAGTAAAAAACTATTGTGACAATCTTTTCTTGGATTGTGTAAAATATGAGTTTTACACCTCATCCTTATCAAATTCAACTCATAAAACATATAAACGCAACAATTATTAAAAGAGATTAAATTCTACAAGAACTTGGTAAAACCCTCTGATTTACACTTTTCAATAAGGACACGTCACATCATCATATTACTAAAACATAAATATATCACATAGGATACATCTCAATAAATATCATATTTTAGGTTTCAAATAAAAGGCTGATGTGATGTTTTTTAGTATAATATGATGTATTGAATTTTAAGTAAAAGATTGACGTGACAATCTCTTATTGGATGATATTACACTTCATCCTTACCAAATTTGGACTATTATTAAAATTTCCCTGGTAATAAAATCATTAAAGAAACATAATAATGTCAACTTTTATGTTCTCTAAAAAAAAAGTCAACTTTTATGTATCACTAAGTTTATACTGTGTATCCAAGAGTTAGACACTTTTTTGTTTTTGAGAAACTAAAGTTAGGCATTTTTGAATGTACACTTTAAGACTTTCTCTCATCTCTCCGTATGTGTGTTAAAATACTTAATATTCTAAAAAAAAATTATACTATTTAGAAATTTGTTGTTACGTCATTATAATATTTTTGTATTCTAATGAAAAACAAAATTTACAAAATAAGATATTTTTTATATTTTAAATCGGTACTATTTTAAATTTTTTTTGCTAAGACAAAATTTTCGTTAAAACTAAAAAAGAAATCTAGTCTATCTAGCTTCTAGGTACTCAAAACAAAATGAGGCAAAATAAATATTACTATTGTAAACTTATTTGGGGGTATAACATCATATCATATTGTATATCGTCGTATACTATATGATAAAAGGTGGGTCATTTAAAAGTTGGGTCTTAGATGTCAAACGATTATCCTTTCTACATGGCAAGTGTCTACACTCTCATTATTTATTAAAGAGCAAAAATCACAGAAACGGAAGTTATAAATTGAAACTCTATAAAAACAATCACATTATTTATTAAACTAGTTTTTTTTTTTTTTTTTTTTAAGGAATTGGTATATCTCTTTTGGTCTTATCAATTTTTTTATTGAATTGTTCTTACATTATAATTTATCAATAAATAAAAAATGTATTATCTAAAATTTTCAAGAAATCATGTTGATTTTGAAGATGCATCCATTTTGAAGAGACCGACAAGAATTAAATATTGATTCATGAACGTTTTTCTTTATTATTAAAGTTATCATTTTGCATACAAAATGCGTGATCTTTTTAGTTTCTTTTTTCTTTCTTAACTAATCTATTTAAACGGCATAAAATTTTACATTTACTCTAAACTTATACAAACATTTTACAATTAGAATTTTTAGCCCTTTTTTTTTGTAAATTGCAAATTACACTCCTAACGTTTAAAAGTGTTGCATTTTACACTCTAAAATTTCATAGTTTAGAGTTTACTATCTGAAGTTTGGGGTTATTTGAATTTTACACTTTAACATTTCAGAATTTAGTTTTTATCCCGTAAATTTTAGAAGTGTTTGAATTTTACTTTCCAAAATTTGGAGATGTTTGTATTTTACACCATAAAGTTTCAAATTTTGGGAATTTAAAATACAAAAACCCCTAAACTTTAGGGGGTAAAATCCAAATTTGAAACGTTAAGGTGTAAAATTTAAATAATCCCAAACTTAAGAGGATAAAATCTAAATGTTAAAACTTCAAGTTGTAAAATCCAAATACCTCCAAACTTTAAGGGTTTAATTTGCAATTTACCTTTTTTTTTTATAACTAACAAAAAGCCCATAAGATAGATTAATATATGGTGTTTTGATAACCATATTGATACATTTCTCTTATTTGTAAATTATTAAATTATTGGATTAATTTGAAACTCACCATTATTTATAGTGTTTAAAATGTATTTTCCTTCTTTTGGCTAATAAAAGAGTGAAATGTAAAATATTTCAAATTTTAGTTACAGTCACTCTAAACTCATACTACTATTTTACCATAGAATTTTTTTAACACCCCCCTCCCCCCTCTTTTTTTTAATACTAATGATAGGCATTATAAGATAGATCACCATATTATAAACTCTCTTTTTTATAACTTATGAAATTATAGAGTTTAATTTGAAACTTTTAATTAATTCTAATGTTTAAAATATATTTTAATGGTGCACTAGCTCTCTCCTTTAAAAATGACCAAATCATCTTAAGAAACTTTTCCTCATCCTATCTTCAATAGGGTCTACCCTTATTTTTAAGCAGATTTCTTTATTTCAAATTTTGTCTTTCCATGTATTTCTATTTATCCATCTTAACATTCTTATTTTAACTACAAATTATTCTATGAGTATGTTACTTATTAATAGTCCAACATTTGGTACTATAAAGCATAATTCGTCATATAACAGTCTTCAATTTTTTTTCCTTAACTTAATTTGTATTTTACGTTCACATTAAACACTTGATGCGCTTCTCCACTTCATGCACTTTGCTCTTATCCTATGATTTACATCATTTTTAATCTCTCCATCTTTATGCATTATTGATCCACAATATTGAAAACTCACCCTTTAGTATCTCTTGACCATCTAGTCTTATCGCTCGTTCATCTCTTTTTCTACTTTTACTAAACTTACATTTCATTTGCTCTGTTTTAGTCCTACTTAACAAAAAAATAAAATAAAATAAAAATCTTTAGATTCTAGAGCATCTTGCCAACTTCTAATTTTATCCACTAAAACTATATTATCTACAAACAACATACATCAAAAATAAAATATTCACAATAAAATGCATCATCCTGATTTAAAAATGGATGAAGAATAGTCGCACATCATTCACTCATATAAAAAATAAAGTATAAAGTATTTAGTTTTAAGTAATAGTGGCCGTTTTTTTTTTGAGTAAATAGTACTACTTATTAAAACACACACGAAAATAATAATAGTATTTTAAACTAAGTTTATAATACATTACATAACAAAAAATAGTGGCAGGTTAAGCGGTTTCCTGTAACCCAAAAAAAAAAAAAAAAAGCATTCATGTTGCCCAAGTTTTGGTTACGTTTGCCGAGAAGAATGAGGTGACTCTCATTTGCTCTAAATTAAGTTTTGCTACGGTTTTTTACTTTTTATCAAAAATTAAATAAAGAAAAGTATAAGAGTATTTTTTTTTTCTCCAGTTTATCAAACAAGTTTGGGTTATTTATAAAAGTAATGCTTTTCACAACGATTTGACAATAATTTTAGCTAGCAAGTAATTACTGGTTCTAATATGGGTCAACCACTATCATCATTTTTTTACTCACTAATAATAACTTGTTTCTTAAGATTTGTTGCAAAAATATTGTGTATATAGTATTACTCTATTTATAATTTATTAAAGATTTAACAAAACATAAATATGCTTCTTTAAGTATTATACATTAAATTCTCGAATTAAATTTAAATACATGGTTACATTTATCAATGAAACACATCCGTGTTAATTTTTATGAGAACAATTATATTTAACGCAATTATGCATTTGAATTTAGTTGAGAAACTTAATTTACTACACCAAAAGGAACTCTACCAAATTTTATCTCACATATTATTTTTAAAGGAACTCTACCAAAAGGAACTCTCAATTATTTTTAAAGCCAAATAAAGTATATCAAGTGAACTCTAATACACAACTAGAGTATACCTCAGGTATTGTATACAACGAGTATGATGGACGGTAAAGATTGGAGGAGCAGTTGTTGTCTCTTTGGGTTATGAACAACGTGTTGGACGGGCAGTGATGGGTCTGCCATGCTGGCATGGAGAGGGCCAATTGTGGTGCCATAGTAAAAAATTATAATAATAAAATAACATAAATTTTGGTTATGATGAATAATTGAATCTAGCTGATCAGTATTTTAGTATCGTCCCGTGAAAATATGAACTCAGCTCCGCTCTAAAAAGTAACACATTATTTATTTTAGTTTATTTAAAACCTAGATGCACAAACACATTCTCCCATATACATGTCTGAGTACAATACCATGATATGAGTAATTTTTGAAAAATTATAATATGATACAATAGATTGAACACCGTTATGACATGGGTATGACACTCCAAATAAAAGGTCCGTACATTCTAGCTTAATACATGAATAATTTTTGGAAAATTATAATATGATACAGTAGATTGGACACTATTATGACATGGATATAACACAGATACAACATTCCAAATAAAGTGTCCGTGCATCCTAATTTAATATATGAAGCTAAATTTAAATTTGGATTTATGCTCAATTATAAAATGTTTAAGCTCAAACATAGTAACGTATTGTGAAAAAACTCATGGTATAAGGTTTGATTAAATTACTATGTTTGAGTTTAAGCCTTTTATAATCGAGCCTATATATGAATTTAAATCAAATAGTATAAGCTTTGATTAAAGGAACTTGGAAATAGTATTGTGTACTTTGAATCAACTAAAGAAGAATGCATGGTATGCTCTCCAAAAATGTCTCTCACAGTAACCAGCTAAAATTTATCCCATCAAGTGTGGTGATATCTCCATTCATATTCAAGATTAATCTTCATTCTCAGCCTATTTCACTACCCTTAAAAGAATTATTGAGATAAGGTTAAATATTTATTTCCCCTTCCCGCTAGTACCTGTGGACCTGTGGTGATACGAGAAAGCTTGCTCTACTAATTGTAATTGATACAAGATGAATTTTTTTTTTTTCAATTCGTAATGAGTCTGAATGATTCTTTTTAAATTACCCAAAATCAATTGTTAAAAATAGAATCCCTTTCTACCTTAAGCAAAGCATTGAGAACATTCAGATACCCAGTGGAAACTGCTGCAATGGATCAACTTTCAGCAGCAAAAATGCATTTTTGGGCACTAAAATATTGGTGTTGCAGGGAGACGTAATGAATATGGTGGACGCATTGACCGCGTTGATATTGTTGTTAACTCTCTTGGGGCACCTTGGGAAACTTGTTACAACAATGATTTTAAAGAAAATCATTTGATTCATACAATAAGTATGGATTCATAAAAAATAAAATGGGGAGACTTCTACTTTATTGGACTACTATAAGACATTAGATAAGGTTAATGCAAGTAAAAAAAATGATACGATGATATACACAAAAGAGCTAATTATATTGGCTACAAGAGGATACTTACAAATATTATAACAAAAGTATTTTTTGTTCAATTTAATTCAGAAGAAGATAATTGTTGGACATTTGAAGATGAGTCCAAACCACATTCTATATCTAACATAGTTGATGCAGAAACAACACCCAATGGCTCATACATATCATTTCTA
Source organism: Quercus ilex subsp. ballota (assembly GCA_032727855.1). Classification (NCBI taxonomy): domain Eukaryota; kingdom Viridiplantae; phylum Streptophyta; class Magnoliopsida; order Fagales; family Fagaceae; genus Quercus; species Quercus ilex. Next base: position 28,212,809 of record CM064912.1, on the reverse strand, counting down.
GCACAATCAACCTCTTCATAGTTTTGTTGAACTTCTTGGAACATTTGAATTGCCTCTAACTCCATTGCAACTTCCCCTTCAAGTTCAAGCACCTTTTTGCAAGCTTTGCCATTGCAATCATCTGTTCCCTTTTATCCTCATTCATGATTCGAGCATCATGCATATCAAAAAAATTATTTCTATCCATTGAATGAATGAAAGAAATATATAGCTAAACTTCAAAATTCTTGTGTTGTTATTGAAAAGATTGTTTTTTCTCCAGTTAAGAGCTCAACAAGGACAACACCAAAACTATAAATATCACTATTTTCTGTAAATTGACTTGTTTGAAAATATTCAGGGTCCAAGTATCTGAAAGTGCCTTGTACTAATGTGGTGGTTAGGTGAGTTTGATCAATATCTTGAAGTCCCAAAGTCTGCCACTTTTGCTCTATACTTATCATCTAGGAGTATATTTGTTGACTTAATGTCTCGGTGGTAAATAGGTAAGGAAGTTGACGAGTGTAAGTAGAAAAGAGCCCCTGCAACTTCTCTGGCAATTCTTAAGTGCATATCTCATGTTTGTGGAAACTCCTCATTTTGATCTCTAAGATATTGGGATAGGGTTCCATTAGGAATAAATTCATAAACTAACAAAGGAAATTTTGTCTCCAAACAACAACCAAGTAACTTAACCACATTCCTATGGTTAATTTGTGGAAGAATGATGACTTCGTTTATGAATTGTTTGAGTTTTCCTTCATCAGTTACCTAGGATTTTTTTACTGCAACAATTTTTCCATTTGGCAACATGCCTTTGTGAACAGTGCCTTATCCTCCTTGGCCAAGTATTCTATTCACATTAAAATGGTCAGTGGCCTTGTCTGGATCTTTTGGATCAAACAATTTGATTTTTTCAACATTGACTTCACTTGAAGATAAATATTGTTGTAATAATAAACCACCATTTCGTTTGAAGAACTTCTTCTTGCATTTAATGTTCCTCCTTTCCTTTAGTATTTTGTAGGAACACCATCCACCAATAATTAGAAAAAATAGCCCAAGTTCTGTATTACCGCCTGCTTAATTCAATGAGATTGGAAAAAATTATCTGTTGTACTAAAGGTTCTAATAATTTTGATTGAGAACTTCAACTTAAGGGACATGTTACATTTCTATACATCAATAAATGAGTGAGAAAGTATGCATTTAATTTGGCATGTGAGAGAAAAAGAAGAAAATAGATAGTTTTAGTAAGGATTTATGAAGAATAATTGGAATTTTCTTATCAGTATTGTGATCAAGGAGAATTAATAATAATATTCATAATGGATCATTGGATTTGTCATGTTGTTTTTACTTTTACACTAGATGGTTTTGCATACAAATTTGATATGTTCTTGTGTGAATATTTTCTTAGTGATTGACTAGTTGCATATGTGATTTTGTCTTTTTTTTGACTTGATTTTTTTTTTTTTAAATTTAATCCACATGTAAACCATAATTTAGTCCAAGGCAAAGAAAAACGGATGCCATCAACATTATATATGTGTAAAAAAAAAAAAAAAAAGGACAAGTCCTCCTAGTCCTATGGGGGAAGAGGGGATCAGAATATATGGTTTGACAGGAAAACCTCATGAATAATAGTTATTATGTTTAGAGATTCTAAAATAAATTTATTTGTAGCCAAATAAAGAAAAAATAACAAGCAAAAAATGTAGTCATAATTTTGGCATGGTTTTCAGACCCGGACCGTTCATTGAACCGTAAAAGAGAGAGGTTCAAGGTTTTTAAGGTCGAACCGAGGTCGAACCGGGGTCGAACCGTGATGACGTCATAATTAATTTAATAATTATTTTAAATATATATAAAAACATTAAATTAATAAAATTTAGAAAAATTAACTAAAATAGTCATAAAGTTTTCATCCAATATAATGACATTAGCACTATCTTTTCTTTTGCAACCTGAACAACATATCCATGAAAAGGGATCATTAAAGAATAAATTGATCCCAAAAAAATAAAAATAAAACCGAAGTAGGTAGCACAACAAAAGGCAATGATACAAGTCCAAAAGTATATAAGCCCATGCAAAATCAAAATGATACTGAAAGACAAAGATTATGTGACGTATTGGGGAAAAAGAAAAACAAGTCAAGATGATAAAAACTTTACTATGATAGAATAGAGATCTGATATTATCTTGAATCTGTAGAATATAACCATTCAAAAGAACACTGCATTATATAAGCAACTGCTGATGTTCTGAGGCATTTTTCTATATTACTGCTTCTATTACAAATGCACAAGAAGACCTAAAAGTAAATGTAATCCATAAAACTTAAAAGTACAAAATAAAAATACATAAACAAGCTTACAAGTTACAGTACACAACTACACATTGTTTCTTGCAAAAATACATAAAACTTACTTCTAAAAAACAACAACAAAACTTCAAACTCCAAGTTACACATTATGTCTTACAAAAAGATATAGAAATTATTTCTAAAATACAAAATAGAACTTCAAAGTTCAAACAGAATTATTATGATGATAAATCATCAATGTCATGAAAGTTAGCATGCTCATCATCATTCCCTGAAAATCCAGGAGGAGGGCTAATAGGCTGTCCAAATATTCCCAACTCAATTCCTTCAACCTCACTGCTATCATCTACAGATTCTACATACAAGTTTGAACAAAATAAAAAGAAAAATCATTATAATGTTTACACAAGTTTGAAAAAAATAAAAGAAAAATCATTATAAGTTATCAAATTGTTTACATATAAACTAACCTTCAATATTAGAAGAAGGCTCTGCTGGATATGCACCCTCTTCATAAATGGCATTCTCCAACTCTTCATAATTAAGGTATGGGTCTTCCTCTTCCACATATACCCAAAAATCAGTTTTGTCGATACTTGCATAATCAATGGGGTCAAAATTAAACTTTTTGTTATAAAGCCTGCATCATAAAATGTCATGCTCATTATTGGAATTTGAACATAACTAGTAACTAACAATTACATTATATAAATGACTTCTTAAAAATTAATATAATGACAAGATATAACATTTAGTTACCTATGTTTCAATCGCAAGTTATGATGAACAAACACAAGATCATTGAGCCTTTGATGCTCCAACCTATTTCTCCTCTTAGAATGTATTTGGTCAAATAAACTCCAACATCGCTCACATCCAGAAGAGGCGGAAGTTTGGCTAAGGATTCTAATAGCCAATTTTTGCAAGTTTGGAGCATCAGCACCCCACAACTTCCACCATTCATCTAATTTTCATAACACAATGTAATCTAATATTAATCAACATAAACAAACAAACTTTCAATTGAATAATCACTTCAATTATTCTAAGTTTCTAACTATAATAACAAAACTAACTTTCAACATGAACAAAAAAACTAAGATTTGTTTATAGTATTAAAGTAAACTAATTACTTCTCACCTGGATGAGTGGTCGTGCTTGTTGACAATGCGAGATCTCTATCAAAGCTCCCAATACGGTCTCGAAAATATTGAGTTTCCTTAATTACTTTCTCTTTGTCACCATCATATTTTGTCCCAATGTAGTCCAAAACAGCCATATTTACTGCTGGTTTCCGACAAAAATTCTCCTCATCATATTGAAAAGCGGGATTTAACCAATATGCAGCAGCATGAAGATCTTTACGCAAATGTTTGTCCCAACGGTTTTTTATAATTGAGGTGTATGGCTTGTACAAGTGCTTCTTCATTCGGAAGATCTTCTTAATTCCCAACCGTGCTCTATGCATGCCCTCATACACATATCCTATTGCAGGCCTTTGATCAGAATCAACAATCCGTAACAAACGGATAAGTGGCGATGAAATCTTGACAAGAACATTAATATCATCCCAAAAAGAATTATCCAAAATGATAGAAACTACTTCTTTTGCCTTTGACTCTCTTGCCAATCTATTGTTCACAAAGAACTTGCTAGTCACTAAGGCTTGCAAGTCATGCTTATGCACATGAAGGCTTCCAAATGAAAGGAAAGTAGTAGCAAATCTTGTTGCTCCCATGCGTACAATATCTGTCCAACCAGGTCTCTTCCTCAACCAAGCAATCAAAGCCACATGATTATAAACAAAAACTGTAACTTTGGTTGCACGGCTTTTGAGTCTCTCCACATGAGGCATGTCTCCCATATCCTGCAGCACAAGATTCAGGCAATGTGCTGCACAAGGAGACCAACTAATAGTTTTATACTTTTCACACAACAATTTACCAGCAGATACATAATTGGAAGCATTATCAGTAACCATGTGAACTATGTTTTTTGGACCAACCCATGTAACTACTTCATCAAACAATTTAAACAAGTTTCTGGTACTCTTCACAATATCTGAGGCATCAACTGATTTTACAAATACCATTCCCCTAGGACAATAAACAAGGCAATTAATCAATGACCTATGTCTAGTATCTGTCCAACCATCAGCCATAAGTGTACATCCAACTTCTGCCCAATGCCTACGTTGTGACTCAACCAACAACTGAACCTCTTTCTTTTGATCCCTCAACAAAGGGACCCGTACAGCATGATAAGATGGGCCTTTGTAACCAGGACCAGCAGCAGCTATGGCATCAATCATCTATTGGTAGTACACTGAATTCACTACATTAAAAGAAAGGCAGTTGTCATACAAAAACCTTGCAATAGCCATATCAGCTTGCCTCACCCTCTCTTTGCTTTGGAACACACTTTTAAGACCAGGTTGAGCTCCTGGGGTAGTTCTTGGAGCAAAGTAATTATCTACTGAGCTTGTACCTTTTCTTTTACCTAAAACAGATTTTTTAGGCAACCCACTACTAAACACTTCTTGAACATCTTCATCTTCTTGTATATCACTATTTGTGGAAGGCACACTAAACATTTCTTCTTGACGTTGTTTCTCAGCTTTTTTCTTCAACTCAAACTCTTTCAAATATTCCAACATTTGGTATCTCACATCATGAGAAACCTTTTTACATGATCCAATATCACCTTTTATCCCCGCAAGGTGTCGTTTCATCCTATTAATACCCCCACCTTTATATGTTTGCCTACAATACACACATGTAAAAGTATTCCGTCCCTTCTCATCCTTACCAAGGCTAAAATGTTCCCAAGCCGGATCAACCTTTTCCCTTACTCTTGAACTAGACTCCATTACATTGGAATCAACTTCATGTGATGGAGTAGACCCGGTCTCTGTTTCCATTTTAATCTAAAAGACTAAACAACCAATCAAACATGCATAAACCCATCAATTTTTGAAATACATATAGTTAAAGAATCACAACTTTATACACAGTCAAATTAACAAACTAATATACACAAAGTCATAGAGTCAAAGAATTATCATGTAACAAGAATTATCATGCCTTAGCATTTCTATTGCTATCTTAGACAGTTACACATTAAGCCAGCAACGTATGCTGTCTTGGATATTTTTCATACCAAAAAAAGAAAATTCTAGGATTAAAGACGCCTCTGCCAAAGAAAAAGGCATTGACTCTTGACAGTTAACACCACTAGCCCACAGCAACAGGTCATTCAATAATTCATCCAAAAGTGTCATTCAATAATTCATTCAATAATTCAATAACACCACTAGCCCACAGCAACAGGTCATTCAATAATTCATCCACAGCAAATCAAATTTACTAATCTCTAACTCTAATAGATACATATCAACTTAGCAACTAAAACAAACCCAAATTTAGACCTAGAATGTATGTAAATTGAAAATATCATGGACTAATTTAATTGTTACTAAAATGCCTAAAAATCAAAATAAGAAAAACAAAGAAATAAACTTGCCGTGATAAATGTGTGTGCTGGTCGACGGTGAAGGAATTGATTGTAACGGCGATGAGCGTGAGAGAAACGAGGGAGCCGCGACGGCTGAACGGCGATGCGGGAGCTGCGACGGCTGAGCGGCGATGCGTGAGCTGCGATCTGGGATGCGTGAGCTGCGATCGGCGATGCGTGAGCTGTGATCGGCGATGCGTGAGCTGCGACGGCGAGAGGGGCGACGCGTGAGCTGCAACGGCGACGAGGATCCAGCGGCGATGAGGGAGAGGCAGAGACGAGAGAGTGAGGAAGAGGCAGAGACGAGAGAATGAGTTTTGAGAGACTAGGTTTAGTCGTTCAGCAGGTAAGTAAATCACAATGCCCAAAACGACGTCGCATTAGGGAAAAGAAAAAAAAAAAAAAAAAAAAAAAAAAAAAAAAAGGCCAAAACGACGCCGTTTTAGGCTAAAACAGCCCACCCGCTTGAACCGTGAGAACCGGTCACGGTTCACAGAACCGGCCGGTCGGACCGCGGTTCGGACGGTTCCATGCTTTTTTCGCATGGAACGGTTCGTAACCTTAAATGGACCGTGAATATGAACGGTTCACGGGTTTTCCGGTCCGACCGTACGGTCCGGTCCGGGTTTAAATACCATGAATTTTGGTACAAAGTTACATCAGTACAGTTTATTTTGCAGGGCTGTATATGGAATGCTTGGATCTCTTGGGTCCGTTTGGATAACACTTATTGTTGCTGAAAGTTGATAAAAACTGATTGTTGCTGAAAACATTGTAGCAAAATAATTTTTAAATGTGTGAATAGTGTTGTGGGACCCACTTTTAATATTAAATATTGCGTGAACAGTGCATGAACAGTACACGCATAGTAAATTTTGTCTCCCAAAGTCAAAAAAGCCGGCCAAAAAAAAAAAAAGAAAAAGAAAAAAGGGAGAAAGCGCAACAAGTGAAACGCACCGCAACTAACCTTCCTATCCAAACCCACACCTTAAGTCGACGAAATATATAAGATTGCTTCTCTATTGCACATATGTGGAACAATGATATAACTTTATATTGTAGAATACAATTCAACAATGAAAAGGAGTGTTTTTTTTTTTTTTTTTTGGGAGCAGAAAAGGAGTGTGTTGTTTTTTGTAAATGGGAAGAATGAGATGTTAACCGGTTAAATTGGTTTAAAAGTAAGAAGAGAGGAAAGGGAAGAGTGATGAAAATATATTTATATTTTTGTTTAGATTGGGTACTGCTCTCAATTTTCATAAACTTAAATTAAGATTTGAGATACTTCTATTAGTTTGACAAAATATGATCAAGAACCAGAGTAATTGAGTATTTACATAAAACATGAAGTGTGTAGAACATAAAAATTTATATTGGATGATTAATGATTATAAATTTGCATTATAAGTTCTAGGTTGCTAGGACTCTGCCTGCCTCCCTTACCACAGTTCTCTCTCACTCAACACCAGTTGATGGTCTAGTGTGGAAAATAATAATAAAAAATTGGTGTTCTTTATCAACAGTGTCTAATTAACTATAACTATTGATGAAGTCAAGAATTCACCAGTGAGCCACACGATAGCTACGCGCTCGAATGTGAACCTGCACAATCACAAAGAAGTGAAACCTAACAGAGAGCACCGGTGTGGTGTCGGCCAAATACCCTCCGAAGGTTAAGTCAGAAAATATTCTCACAGCTCTAGAGTGCTAGAGAGGGTAAATTACGCATACCTTGATTTGTGAGAGTATTGGCGCTTTTATTGTAGTCGAAAGTTGACCTCTCCTACTTGGAGTCGAAGTCTTTCCTTATAGAGATCCTCTTAAGGAACCCCAAACGTGATGGACAAGTCTCCTCCCTTATAGAGAAGATCCTCCATTAATATACGCGGCAAACGGAGTCCTCATGAGCGTGGAAGGCGGAATCCTTTCCTTATAGGACTCTATGAAGTGTGTCGCAATTATGACATGATAAGGTCCTTCTGCCTTCCTCATGGGCCTCGGACCCGCTGACACCTCCTACTCGATTCTTAATAATACACTTGGCATTAACGGGCCCGTCCTCTACTGGACTGCAGCGGATAACCGTCAGGCCCACATTAGGCCCAAATTCAGCCTCTTCAGTTGCCCCCTTCACCCTATGGATCCGTCATGCTTTAGGGGAGGATATATGGGGTGACGGTAATCATCTAATGGGGATGACGGTTGAGAGGTCTGTGGTCGTCATCTTCAAGTAATTTCAAGGGTGACGAATACAAGGTAACCCGTCAGGCGTTAAAGCCGTCGACAAGGTCTGGAATGCATTAATGCTCGTGACACGCGTCACGTTTCTACAGGCCATTGTATGATATCGATACGTCGCTTCGTCTTCCGTGCACCTTTCCTATAAATATCAGGCATCCGACTTTCATTTTTCACTTTCACCTGAAAATCAATTGTCAGAGCGCGAACCGTCATATTTGTCAGAATACCCGTCTAAGTGAAGCACCCGTCACAATCAACTTTCGTCCGTTCGCGCATTAACTGGTAAGTACACTCACATATCTCACCCGTCGTATTAATTTTTCAGTTTCAGAATTTTATTTCAGTTTTCCATTCTTAGACCCGTCAGAGTCTTAGGTTTTGTCGTCAATTGTAGGCAACGTCTAGTGCGTCGAGTAATCAGTCGATTGTTCGTGACGGGGCAGACTATGAGGAGGTATACCCGTCAGGTCATAAAGACCAAGAGAGTCAAAGCGAAGAGAGGAGTACATCCGCCTCTTCTCCGTCCTCAACAAATGAGGGTACGGAGTTAGATGAACCAGGGGAAGGTTCTGATGGCGAGGAACAAATAGGACCCGTCGTAGAAGCTGGTGGACCAAGGGAGTTCATCATGCTTAGAGAGTGGACGGTGAACGATTTTATATGCACAATCAAGGAGAATCACTTCAACACACTTAGGGCTAACTACCAGATTCCAGATAATATCCCCATGCGTCTTCCCTTTTCATCAGAGAAGTGTTACTACGACGGCGTTCAAGGCCTTGGAGTATATGAGCAAATGTTGAAGGCAGGCCTCAGATTTCCACTGAGTTCGCTCCATCGCGAATTAGTCAAGTATCTGGGTCTATCCGTCAATCAAATATCCCCCAATGCCTGGAGGGTTTTTATAGCAATGGAGGTCCTGTACAGGGCAATGTCAGACGGATCAAGGAGGTTGACGGTGAGGGAGTTTCTTCATTGCTACCGTCCGGACGAAATTGATAAGTCTAGGGGGATATACAGTTTTGTACCTAGGAGTAGGTTATTGAAGGTAATATATGAGACTCCAGACTCCAACAGAGACTGGAAGAGTCGATATTTTTTCTTAGAGGGTGACGAGTGGATGTGTCGTCCTGGGGAGACGGATCACATGCCCGTCGACACTACTTGGGGCATATTGTCTCAAGCTGGTACGTCTCCGTCTTTATATATAAAGATTTAAATATCCGTTCAGCTTAATATGTTTTGACCGTCCCCTTTTTTGCAGTACGACGGCGTCCACAAGTTGATATAGAGGAGTATAGTTTTTTGGAGAGGATTTTCAAGAAAACCACGTCAGAGGAGAGGACTTGGGCGAAGTTGGTCAATCTCAACACGCTCTACTGGTATTGTGACGGTCCAAAACCTTCTGAGAAAGCAATTAAGTACGAAAATCGGACCCGTCAACGTAAGTCCGTCGTTCTAAAAAGTGATTGGCCACTTATTGCTATTCTTAAAAGAAATTAACTCCGTCCTTTTGTTTTTGCAGAAATGGACGATGCAAAAAGAAGGTCCATTATCAGGGCAAATGCTGCCAAAAAAAGGGGAACGGGTGATGCTGACCCAAAGGAGACGGGTACCCAGAACCCTTTAGCAAAGAGAAAGCAACCCCCGAAGGGAGACTGTCCATCTAAAAAACCAAAGATTCCATTGGAGCCCGTCGTGGGGCTTATGGCTGAAGGCGCTAAAGCCGTCACCCCAGCCAAGTATGGGGCTGGTAAGGGCTTCATGAAAGGTCCGTCGTCGAGTGAGAAGAAGCCACCTTCCCTTCTTAGGGACGACTCAAGTACGCCTTGGAGCAACTCTCATCAATCATGACCTCCGAGGACTACGAAGACCTGGGCAATCACTCGACAGAGGCGATGGGTGAGACGGGTCTCTTTAGTATTGCTCAGGTAATGGTCTTCCTATTTCTTGTCCGTCTGTATTTGTTTATATATGCTTGAGACTAATTTGTCACCGTTGTTTAGGCCATGGTAATGATGAAGGGTCTGTTTGGACGGTGCTTAAATCATGAGACGACCCTTGGCCGCATAAGGGAGAAGGCTAAGGTGACGGAGAACGAGCTGGCCCAGCTTCAAGCGTGGAAGGTTATTCAAGACAAGAAGCTTAAGATGGCCGAGGAGGTGCGGGACCAGTACCTTGAGGCGACGGAGAAAATGAAAAAATCTCTTGAGAAGAAGGATGAAGCACTCCGTCAGGCCAAGGAGGTTGCTGTGCTTGAGTACCGTGACTCTGACGCCCTCCTGACGGAGTTAGGAGCTTCATATGCTGACGGGTTTGATGAGGCCCTCCATCAGGTGAAAGCTCTTTACCCTCAGCTGGACTTGTCATCCGTCAGTATAGACGCTGCGAGTCAAACGTCCGTCCAACCTGCACAATCTGAGGATACGGAGGAAATCTTTGGCGAGAAAGCTGCCTATGACGCCCCTCTTGACCAGGCAGTTGCGGACAGTGACCCAAAAGATGGTTCAGCCCGTCGTACTGAAGAGAACCAAGCCCCCGTCGTAGAATAATCTTGTTTAGTTTTTATATTTATTGTAATACATTCGGAGAACAATACATGACTCCGTCATGTCTTCAACTTTTTGTAAACACTTATTTTTGGGTATGTTTTTTGTTAATCTTTTGCTTCCTTTTTTAAAGTGGCTTGACATATTCCGTCATGACTTCAATTTTTGCAAGTATTTGTATCTGGATATGATTTTCTAATGATTCCGTTTTCATGGACGGGTTTAGACGAGTGTTGTACTCTGGATATGATTGTTAATTTATAACCGTCGTGTAATATGTAGGTCAAGGACCCAATGTTCGTCAATGTTTGGATAGTAATAACCGTCGTTTTCTTTACTGATTTCTGTAGGATCCGTCGTTGTTTATATAATGTTTATTTGTCCGTCTGAATTTATTTCGCGGATCCATTACTATTTCATTGTTCAACTTGTTGACTGATTCATTATCCATCCTCTGCTGGACTTTGAATGGTGATCCGTCCCTTCGTAAACTAAGTTTTGTCTGTCCTTAATGGGATTTTGGATTATCATCCTTTTGGGGTGATTTGTCCCTTCGTGAACTAAGTTTTGTCCGTCCTCAATGGGACTTTGGATTTTCATTAGCTAGGGAGGATCCGTCCACTTTGTGGACTTAGTTTTATCCGTCCTCTATGGGACTATATTTTTATCCCCTTGGGATGATCCGTCCACTTTGTGGACTTAGTTTTATCCGTCCTCTATGGGACTTATATTTTCATCCCCTTGGGATGATCCGTCCTCTTTGTGGACTTAGTTTTATCCGTCCTCTATGGGACTACATTTTCATCCCCTTGGGATGACCCGTCCACTTTGTGGACTTAGTTTTATATCCGTCCAGCTTGTGGACTTCATATTTTCATCCTGTTGGGATGAACCGTCCATCTTGTGGACTTAGTTTTATATCCGTCCAGCTTGTGGACTTCATATTTTCATCCCTTTGGGATGAACCGTCCATCTTGTGGACTTTGTTTTATTTATGTAGAAAAAAAAAAAACACAGTAGAGTCTGAATACTTCTCTTTATTGAAAGAAAATAATGCTGAGGAGAATGTACTTGCCCCCATGGGCTTAAAAAGGTACTTGTAGAGAAAATTGTTTCGAAGTAGAAAGCAAAACTTAAATAGCCAAAAAATTGTCTGAGGTAAGAACTTTATAAAAAACATAGTAAATCATAGTAATGAACTGGAAACTGGGGGAGAGTCGATGATCTTCATGGCGCCCCTACTGGTAGTACCTCCGTAGGTGCTCTGTGTTCCATGGATGTTGAAGCTTCTGTCCGTCCATGGTTTCGAGGTGGTAGGTCCCTTTCCTTTGCCAAGACGAGATCCTGTATGGTCCTTCCCAGTTGGGGCCGAGCTTTCCTTGCGCCGGATCTCTGGCAGCTCCCATTACCTTCCGTAGCACAAGATCTCCGATCTGGAAGTCCCTGTGTTTGACATTGGAGTTGTAGTATTTTGCCATGAGGTTCTGGTACCTAGCCAACCTCTGCTCTGCTGTAGCCCGGACCTCGTCTATCAGATCCATCTGGAGCCGCAAGGCCTCTTCGTTGTGATCCTTGTCGTAGTTCTCTACCCGATAGCTCGTGAGCCCGACCTCTGCTGGAATGACGGCATCACTTCCGTACGTCAGTCTGAACGGTGTTTCTCCAGTTGGGGTTCTTGCCGTAGTACGGTATGCCCACAAGACGCTCGGCAGTTCGTCAGGCCAGATGCCCTTTGCCCCCTCGAGCCGGGTCTTGATGATCTTCAGTAAGAACCGGTTCGTGACTTCTACTTGCCCATTGGCTTGAGGGTGTGCGGGAGATGAATAGTGATTTTTGATCCCCAGTTCTGAACAGAAACTCCTGAACGCACCGTTATCGAATTGCTTTCCGTTGTCGGAGACGAGCACTCTGGGTATCCCGTACCTGCAAATTATATTTCTCCAAACGAAACTCCGGATGTTCCTCTCCGTGATAGTGGCCAGGGCCTCTGCTTCTACCCATTTGGTGAAGTAGTCGATGCCAACTACCAGAAATTTTAGCTGTTTCGCTGCTATCGGGAAGGGGCCCATGATATCTAGTCCCCATTGGGCGAACGGCCAAGGGGCCGTCATAGGCGTCAGCTCCTCGGTCGGTTGCCTGATCAGGTTACTGAACCTCTGACATTTGTCGCAAGTTTTGACGTATGCTTGTGCGTCTTTTTGCATTGTTGGCCAATAGTACCCTGCTCTGATCAGTTTGTTCACTAAGGATCGTGCTCCTGAATGGTTTCCACAGATGCCCTCATGCACTTCCCTCATTACGTAATCGGCTTCCTCTTGACCCAGGCACCTCAGGTACGGACGTGAGAACCCTCTTTTGTATAAGATATCGTTGATCAGTACAAATCGCGAGGCGTGGACTTTCAGCTTCCTGGCATCGTTTTTTCCGTCGGGTAGTGTACCCATCTTCAGGTATGCTATCAGTGGCGTAGTCCAACTATCTTCAGAATTCAACTCCTGCACTTTTGTTCCGTCATCAATAAGTGGGGAGAGTTGTACAAATGATAATACCTGTTCGGGAACGAGCATGGTCTCTGCCGAGGCTGCCTTCGCAAGACGGTCAGCACATTCGTTCTCTTCCCTTGGGATTTGAACGAATCTTACTGTGAGATTACCGATCCGGTTCTTTACTTCGTCCAGGTACTTTCTCATCCTCTCACTTTTGCATTCGTAGATGCCATTGATTTGACTTGTTATTACTTGGGAATCGCAATATACGATCATGGATTCCGCACCTGCTGCCTTCGCGAGGTCTAGTCCTGCTACCAAAGCTTCATATTCGGCCTCATTGTTGGTCGTGAGGAAGTCCAAACGAATCATGCATTGGATTTTATCTCCGTCAGGGGTATGGATTACTATACCGGCATCTCCTACGTGCCTGTTGGAGGATCCGTCCGTGTGGATGCTCCATTGAGCCTTTGTGTCTGTCCCCACGCCTTCTGACCTAGAAAACTTTGCAATGAAGTCGGCGACGGCTTGTCCCTTAACTGCATTTCGTGGACGATACTGTATATCAAATTCGCTCAGTTCCACTGTCCATAGGGCCATGCGTCCTGCCGTCTCCGGGCTGCTCATGGCTCTCCGTAGGGGTTGGTCCGTTAGGACCACTATTGTGTGCGCCTGGAAGTATGGTTTGAGCTTTCTTGCCGCAGTTACTAGCGCGAACGCCAACTTCTCCATTTGAGGATACCTTTCTTCTGCTCCCCGGAACGCCCTGCTTATAAAGTAGACGGGTTTCTGTGATCCATCCTCCTCCCTAATTAGGGCCGCGCTGACTGCCGCTTGCGAGACTGCCAAATAGAGGTAGAGTATCTCCCCAGGGTTAGATGGGCTGAGCAACGGTGGGGATGACAGGTACTCTTTCAAGTCCTCAAACGCTTTCTGGCATTCGTCTGTCCATACGAACGACTTTCTTAACGTACGGAAGAATGGAAGACACTTGTCCGTCGCCCTTGAGACGAACCTATTCAGGGCTGCAATTTTTCCGTTCAATCTCTGCACATCCTTGATTGTTTTCGGCGGTTCTAACTCCATGATGGCCCGAACCTTCTCTGGGTTAACCTCTATACCTCTATGGGAAACCATGAACCCCAAGAACTTTCCTGCCGTTACTCCGAATGCGCACTTGTTCGGATTTAACTTCATGTTATACAATCGGAAAGTGTCGAAAGTCTCTTGTAGGTCTTTCAGGTGGTCATGTTCCAGAATGCTTTTTACAAGCATGTCGTCAACATATACTTGCACGTTCCTCCCAATCTGGTGCGCGAACATTTTGTTCATTAGCCTCTGGTAGGTTGCTCCTGCATTCTTTAGCCCAACGGCATCACTTTGTAGCAAAAAAGTCCCTGACTCGTGATGAAGAAGGTCTTCTCCTGATCAACCTCGTCCATCTTGATCTGATTGTAGCCGGAGAAGGCATCCATGAAGCTCAAGAGTTGGTGCCTCGCCGTTGAATCCACGAGTGTATCGATTCGAGGCAAAGGGAAGCTGTCCTTCGGGCAAGCCTTGTTGAGGTCTGTGAAGTCGACACACATTCGCCATTTCCCAGTAGCTTTCTTGACCATTACTACGTTTGATAACCAGTCGGGGTAATATACTTCCCGAATGAAATCCGCTTCTAGAAGCTTCCTAACCTCCTTGGCTATTGCTTTGTCTCGCTCTTCAGCGAATACTCGTTTTTTCTGTCTCACGGGCGAAAACGCGGGGTTCACACTCAACTTGTGAACTATAACCGAGCGATCAATACCCGGCATGTCCTCGTGGCTCCAAACGAAAACATCCTGATTGTTCCTTAGGAACGTTGTTAGGGCCTGTCGTGTGGGTTGACTGGCCAATGTCCCCATTCTAGTTACCCGTCCGGGTTTTGTCTCGTCTAGAGTTACTTCTTCTAGTTCTTCTACTGGTTCCGCTGCGACCCGCTGTTCTTCTATGCACATGGTGTGCTGGTGGTCATCCATTTCCAGCATTGCTATGTAGCACTCGCGGGCGGCCACCTAATTCCCTCGCAACTCGCCGACCCCATACTCCGTGGGGAATTTAATCATCAGGTGGTACGTCGAGGTAGCTGCCTTCCAGGTGTTGAGAGTTGGCCGTCCGAGGATAGCGTTGTATGCTGATGAGCAGTTGACTACAAGGAATGTTACATCCCGAGTGATCTGCTGAGGATAATCGCCCACTGTCACTGCCAGTGTGACCGCACCCAATGGGAATACTCTCGTTCCTCCAAACCCTACTAGCGGGGCATTCGTTGGTATCAGCCGTTCCCTATCAATCATCATTTGCTGGAACGCAGGGTAGTATAGGATGTCCGCCGAGCTGCCATTGTCAACCAGCACTCGGTGTAAGTTATATTCTCCCACTTGTAGGGTGACAACTAATGCGTCATCATGCAGATGGTGAAGTCGTCGTGCATCTTCCTCTGAGAACCCGACGATTGGGCTGTCCCTCCGTGCTATCTTTGATACCGAGCCCGTCAGCTGAACATTCTGAACCATTCGGAGGTAAGTTTTTCGGGCTTTTTTGGACGACCCAGTTGTCGATGTACCCCCCACGATCATCCTTATGTCTCCGATTGGGGGTCTGGGACGTTCATTATCCCTCCGGGGCTGATGCTCTTGAGGTGGCTGGTCCGTCCTCTCCTTTCTCACAAACTTTTGTAATTTTCCTTGTCTAATAAGGGCTTCTATCTGCTGCTTCAAGTCATAGCATTCTGCTGTGTCGTGGCCGTGATCGCGGTGGAAACGGCAGTATTTGTCTCTTGACCTTTTGCTGGGATCTGATTTCAGTTTCCCGGGGAAGGTTAGAGCCCCCTCGTCCTTGATTTGCATCAGGACTTGATCTATCGGAGCCGTCAACGGGGTGAAGCTCGTGAACCTCCCTCCGGGTGGCTTAGAACGTCGCTCAATTCTTCGGTCGTCTACTCTTGGCCTCTTCGACCCTTGATCCCTCTGTCTTTCCTCCTGTCGTTCCCTCTTCCTCGGCTTATCCTCTCGAGCCTGCAACGCGTCTTCTGCGTTCATGTATTTGGTTGCCCTGTAGAGTACTTCTGACATGGTTTTAGGGTCGTTTTTGTACAAAGAGAACAGAAATTTGCCCTTCCGAAGCCCGTTTGTGAAGGCAGCAACCAGTATTTTGTCGTCTGCTTCGTCTATTGAGAGCGCTTCCTTATTAAAGCGCGTTATATAGGTCCTCAGCGTCTCGTCCTCCCGTTGCTTAATACTCATCAGGCAAGCTGTGGACTTCTTGTATCTGTGTCCTCTGATGAAATGTGTGGTGAACTGAGCACTCAGCTCCTTGAAGGTGCTGATGGAGTTTGGCGTTAGTCGGCTGAACCATATCCTCGCGGGGCCTTTGAGCGTTGTGGGGAAGGCCCTGCACATGATCTCGTCAGCTATCCCCTGGAGGTGCATTAGGGTCTTGAACGTCTCCAGATGGTCCAGAGGATCCTTTACTCCGTCGTAGCTATCTATATGAGGCATGCGGAATTTATGGGGCAAGGGGAAGGCGTTCACGGCCGCAGTGAAGGGCGAGTCAGTGCGGTTGACTAAATCGTCCAGATCGCTGGAAACCCGCCCCTTGAGCGCGTTCATCATTACTTCCATCTGTTCCCTCATCGCCTGCATCTCTGCGGCGATCTGTGGTGGTGTCGCGTTCGTGAGGGATGGCATGCTCAAGTTCTGCCTCTCCGGCCTGCTTGGGGCATGGCTGCCTTCAGGTTTCTCCTGGTTTCTCCTTGCAGCGCTGGTCCCTTCTTCCTCTTCTTGCTGGCCGTTCTGTTCTGCATCCTTCTGACGCAGCTGTTCTTCTAAGTCGTTATTTTGTTTGGTGAGACGTTCCACCGCGGCAGCGAGAGTTCGAACTTGTCTTTCGAGGGCAGTAGTGGGTTGTTCGTCTCCTTGAACGTCGTTGGTGGTTGCCATCGAGCGAGTGAGTACCATGCAACCCTTAAGTCCGAAAAACAATAGTATGGTTTTTTGGATCTCTACTAACGTTTCCCACAGACGGCGCCAACTGATGAAGTCAAGAATTCACCAGTGAGCCACACGATAGCTACGCGCTCGAATGTGAACCTGCACAATCACAAAGAAGTGAAACCTAACAGAGAGCACCGGTGTGGTGTCGGCCAAATACCCTCCGAAGGTTAAATCAGAAAATATTCTCACAGCTCTAGAGTGCTAGAGAGGGTAAATTACGCATACCTTGATTTGTGAGAGTATTGGCGCTTTTATTGTAGTCGAAAGTTGACCTCTCCTACTTGGAGTCGAAGTCTTTCCTTATAGAGATCCTCTTAAGGAACCCCAAACGTGATGGACAAGTCTCCTCCCTTATAGAGAAGATCCTCCATTAATATACGCGGCAAACGGAGTCCTCATGAGCGTGGAAGGCGGAATCCTTTCCTTATAGGACTCTATGAAGTGTGTCGCAATTATGACATGATAAGGTCCTTCTGCCTTCCTCATGGGCCTCGGACCCGCTGACACCTCCTACTCGATTCTTAATAATACACTTGGCATTAACGGGCCCGTCCTCTACTGGACTGCAGCGGATAACCGTCAGGCCCACATTAGGCCCAAATTCAGCCTCTTCAACTATAAATCTATAATTGATGGTGAAATTGGTCTTCTTACCGCCAAGTTGGTTGAAAAAATAAATTCGTGGATAGGCCACCAAACCTTGATCAACTAGCCAATTTGGCTAAATAGCATATCAAAGATTTTTTTTTTTTTTTTTAACAAAGAATTTTTATTCAATTGTGCCTTTTGGAATTATATATTTAGAAGTATATATCATATATTACCGTGTCTGAAAGCAGAAAGTAATTTCCGCGGATGACTTAAAAATTAAAATAATCAAAATTTCAAAATCAATTTATACGAGGAGGCAATGAATCGAAAGGTATGTGCCAAAGTTATATGTTGATATATAACAACCAAAACTCAAACAAAACAACAATAGCATAAACCCACAAAATTTAGAGACAACAATATAAACCCATATCAGTATATAATCCTAAGTAGAGAGAGAACCTAAAGATTGTGGGTGGTGTCGCTGAGCTAAGGTTGTGGGTGCGCAAGACAAGAGAAGCAAAGAGAATGGCTGGAATTGGAGCGTATAACCCTATTCGTTCTCATGTGGGTAGGGTTTTGCTTAGCAGCTGTCTGGGTTCTTGCAGTTGGATTGGAAGAGAAGAAGTTAGAGAGGTAGAAACCTAGAAGAAGATCAGACAGAGCATAAACACGAGAGAAAAGTGTAGAGAAATTTGATTTGTTATTTTCTTTTCTTTCTTGTTTTTTTGGTTTATATTTATTACCTGCTAAACCGATAACCATTATCTATTAAAATTAAATGAATGGTCAAGATTAAAACAATATTAAATTAATGTTTCAGATTTAGGTGAGTACCATACCCATCAAAAAAAAGAGAGGTATGGTAGAATAACCCTAGTTACAAGGGGAAACAAACAAATATTTTATAACATGAGTTTTTGTTCAATCTAATTTAGAAGAGGATAATTGTTGGGAATTTGAAGATGAGGCCAAACCACATTTTATATCTAACATCTTTGATGTAGAAACAACATCCCATGGCTTGAACTTTTCATTTCTAGCACAATCAACCTCTTCATAGTTTTGCTGAACTATTTGAGACATTTGAATTGCTTCCAATTCCATTGCAACTTCTTTCATTGTAGGTCTTTTCTTCCCCTTCAAGTTCAAGCATCTTTTTGCAAGTTTCGATACTGTAATCATTTGTTCATTCTTATCCACATTCATAATTCGAGCATCAAGAATATTAAATAAATTATTTTTCTCCATTGAATAAATGAAATATGTAGCTAAACCTCTAACTTCTTGTGTCATTGTTGAAGAGACTGCTTTCTCTCCAGTTAAAAGTTCAACTAGGACGACACTAAAACTATAAACATCACTCTTTTCTGTAAATTGACATGTGTGAAAATACTCAGGATCCAAGTATCCAAAAGTACCTTGTACTAAATTGGTTGTTAGGTGAGTTTGATCAATAGCAACAGTTCTTGAAGTCCCAAAGTCAGCTACTTCTACTCTATACTTATCATCTAGGAGTATGTTTGTAGACTTAATGTCTTGGTGGTAAATGGGTAAAGAAGTTGATGAGTGTAAGTAGAAAAGAGCTCCTTCAACTTCTTTGGCAATTCTTAAGCGCATATCTCATGTTGGTGGAAACTCCTCATTTTGGTCATTAAGATATTGAGATAGAGTTCCATTAGAAATGAATTCATAAACTAATAGAGGAAATTCTTTCTCCAAACAACAACCAAGTAATTTAAGCACGTTCCTATGGTTAATTTGTGAAAGAATGATAACTTCATTTATGAGTTGTTCGATTTTTCCTTCATCAATTACCTTGAACTTTTTTACAACGACAATTTTTCCATCTGCCAACATGCCTTTGTGAACAATGCCTTGTCCTCCCTGGCCAAGTATTCTATTCACATTAAAATGATCAGTGGCCTTGTCTAGATCTTTTGGATCAAACAACTTGATTTTCTCAACATTGACTTCATTTGAAGATAAATGTTTTTCTAACAATAAACCACCATTTCGTTTGAAGAACTTCTCCTTAAGTTTATTGTTTCTCCTTTTCTTTAGTATCTTGTAGAACCACCATGCCCCGGTAAGTATAAATAATAGCTCAAGTTCTGTACTTTCTCCTGCTTAATTCAATGAAAATGGTTAAAATTATCCACTGTGCTGAGGGTTATAGAGTAGTGATTGTTGCACGCATATAATAATTTTGATTGAGAATTTCAAATCAAGGGACATATTATGTTTCTATATATGACTCAAAGTGCCCATTGAATTGGAATGTTTTTGACGCATAATTGGCGCGTGAGAGAAAAAGAAGCAAAAAGATAGTTTTAGTAATTTATGACGCATAATTGGAATGTTTCTGTAGGTGATGATTCTTATCAGTATTGTGGTCACGGAGAATGATAATTTTCAGAATGTAAATTCATCTCATTTGTCTTGTGGTTTCTACTTTTACACTATATGATTTTGCATGTAAATTTGACATGTTCTTGTGTGAATATTTTCTTAGTAGTTGACCAATCACATATGTGATTTTCTCTATTTTTTGTTTGAATCTATACGTTTAAATTAATCCATATGTAAACCGTAATATAGGAGAAAGATGCATGCCACAAGGAAGCTACCCCACTACTTTCAAGTTCATACTGTTTATGTATTGACCGAGTATCCTTTACAGTCGTTATTGAAGAAATCTGATTTCACGGGAAGAATAGCTAAGTGGGGAACTCGGTTGGGCTCCTTTGATATTAGGTATAGGCCTAGAAGCTCGGTGAAGGGTCAGGTCCTCGTTGATTTCGTTGCAGAGTTTTCCTTGAGAGGGAGGAGGGAGATGGTTTGCCTTGTAGACGTAATCCCGTGGAAGGTGCGTCTAGTGCATTAGGAGCTGGGGTTGGGATCGTAGTCATCACCCCAAATTGAGAGTTGGAGCATTCCTTTGGGTTAGGTTTTAAGGCCTCCAATAACAAAGCCAAGTTTGAGGCCCTGCTAGCCGGATTGAGAGTTGTTTCAGATCTAGGTGCTAGAGAAGTAGAGGTTTACTCGAACTCTCGGTTGGTGGTCAATCAGGTACAGGGAAGCTTTGAGGCCAAGGATCCCCGAATGATGGAGTACTTACGGTTGGTGAAACAAACTATGGACTGCTTTCTAAACGTTAGAGTGGTTCAGGTAGTTAGGGGGCAGAACTGACACGCTGACTCTTTGGCCACATTGGCGTCATCATCAATCGAGGAAATTCCTCGATTAATAAAAGTGGAGTTGGTAGCAGAACCGAGTATCAATGCAAGAGTAGGTGTTTCACTGGTGACAATGGTTGAGCCATGTTGGATGGATCCGATCATCGACTTTTTAGCTGAGGATCGAGTGCCTGCCGATGAGAAGGAAGCAGAAAAAGTACGCCGAATAGATGCTCGGTATTGGTTATCAATTAATCGTAAGCTGTATTGAAGATCTTTTGACGGGCCCTACCTACAGTGTTTGCACCCCAGCAAGGTTAAAGAACTCTTGGTCGAGCTACATAAGAGAGTGTGCGGCAGTCACGTGAAGGGACGTTCATTAGCTCACTGAGCAATAACTCAGGCATTTTGGTGGCCGCGAATGCAAGGGGACACTACCGAGTATGCATGGAAATGTGAGCAGTGTTAGAAGCACGCCCCGATGATCCACCGATTGGTAGGGAGTTTAAATCCCATTAGTAGCCTTTGGCCCTTTGCACAGTGGGGGCTAGATATCGTTGGTCCATTCCCTCGGGCTACGGGAAACCGAAGGTTTGTTTTAGTAGCCGTAGATTATTTTACCAAGTGGGCAAAGGCAGAGGTGTTGGTGAATATCCAGGATGTGGATGTTAAGAAGTTCGTATGGAGAAACATAGTGACGAGGTTCGGGGTACTAGAGTCCCTAGTGTCAGACAACGGGTTGCAGTTCGACAACAGAGCTTTCCGTGAATTTTGTGGCAGTTTCAGCATCATAAACCAGTATTCTACCCAGTATATCGCAAAGCAACGGCCAAGCCGAGGCTACTAACAAAGCCATTGTGAACGGGTTAAAGAGGAGATTAGAAGGTGCTAAGGGCAGGTGGGCAGAGGAGTTGCCTAATGTTCTGTGGGCATACCAAACAACTCCGAGAAGGTCCATGGGAGAAACTCCGATCTGCCTAACATATGGAGCGGAGGCAGTTATACTGGTAGAAATAAACTTGTGCAATGCCTAGGTTTCAGGATTCAGCCCTGCCAAGAATTCGAAGTTAATGCTAAAACAGTTAAACTTGTTGGAAGAGCGCCAGGAATCGGCGACTATACGGCTTGCTGATTATCAGCAAAAACTTGCCCGAAGATACAATAGGGGCGTGTGGAAAAGGGAGTTTGGAGCGGGAGATCTAGTACTTCGAAAGGTAGTGGGGGAACACGTGAGATGTCAACGCAGGGAAGTTAGCGCCAACTTGGGAAGGACCATACAGAGTCACCGCCATTGCGGGCGCATGGGCATACTATTTGGAAGATTTGGACGAAAGACCACTTCCTCGGCCATGGAATGCCACTAATTTGAAGAAATTTTACCATTGATTGTCAGTACATGGGGGTATGGATTGAATGTAATGTTATTTGTGTGTAATATTAATTGACACAAAGATGATGTTTATCCATGCAGGTGTATTTGTATTTATAATTCCATCGTTGTTAACTCATTAGCCCTAGTCAAAATATGCGAAGAGAACTAAGGCAAATTATTCCAAGGATAGAAACCTATTCCTGGTTCAATCTTCATCACCCAACATGTGGAAACCTAATCTCAAATTTTATCTGACAGAAACTTGTTCCCGGTTCGATTTTCATCATCGGACAGGTGGAAACCTAATCTCAAATTTTATCTAAGGATATAAATCTGTCCCTGGGTTGATTTTCATCATCAGACAGGTGAAAACCTATCCTTAAATTTTATCTGAGGGCAAAAACCTGTTCCGGGTTCGATCTTAATCACCGAACGAAAGGAAACCTTACACTGAGTTATACCAAGAATAGAAACCCACTTCTCGACTCTATTCTAATCACCGGGCACATGGAGATTACGACAAATTATTCAGGGGACTAAAATCGGTCTCTCAGTTTCAATCCAAATCACGGGGAAGGTAATTACCTTACGCTAAATTTTCCTAGATAAGTCAACGTATGTCAAATTCAGTTCTTATTGCCGAGGAGCCAATTCTTTCTAGATACAGGCAATCTTTTCCAGACCGGTCCTGATCACTATACATGCACAGATATATTCTATCCTTTTGAAGACAAATGAGAAAACAGTCTCAATCACCGTTCAGAGGCAAGCCGCAATTAGACTGCCCCGTCATTAGGAATATGTATATATTAAAAAAAAAAAAAAAAAAGGAAAACCAGCAGGCTGAACATGATAGAAAGAATAACTTAGTAGCAAACATTCATAAATACGGATAAACCAGATGTTTATTCACCAAAGGAAAGCAAGCAGAAGTAAATCATTGTTCTATCACCACAACTTGGTAACTATAGGCAAACCAAACAAATAAAAGTGAAAATTGAACACGAACAGAAAATAAAAGCAAGCTAAAACATAAGTATTAAATTGAAGGATCTGTAGGCAAGAGATGGGTTGCATCATTGGCTTGTTGGTCCAGGACGTCCTCGTTTGGTGGTTGCTGGACTTGTGTGTCTTCGGTATCATTAAGGTTGCTAGTGACCTTGAGATCAATAGTTTCCACATGGGTGTCAATCGCTTGCACTAGCTCCCTCATACTGGGGGTATCTTCTTCGTCAGCAACACTAGCTTGACTTTGAACGGGGGGAGGAGAAGTCGGGTACGGGATTTGCTTTGGATTCCTCAGTGGGGAATCTTCAGCCACTCCCATTGCTTGAAGGGCTGCCAGCCACCCCTCCTTGAACCCATGAAACCGGGCTTGGTGGACAATAGGCTCTACAGAGTTCTTAACATCCGCAAAGCCCTCGTTGTACCACTTATTCTCGCAAGCTTCAAGGGCCGCCTTCAAGTCAGCTATCTCGTCAGCTTGGGTGAGGATTAGGCTGGTTTCCTCCACCAATTTAAGCTCTATGCCCCCCAGCTTGTCTTCCGCATCAGCCAATTTCCTCTCTGCCACCAACCAGGCTTTCTTCGAAGACTAAGCCATCTTCTTGGCGGCCTCAGCAGCTTTGCCCTTCTCCTTTGTAGTGGCAGTAGCGACGTCCTTTAGGGCCTTCTCCTGTTCAGCATCCTCAGCGAGCTCCTTCAGCCTCTTGACGAGAATGTGGGTCAGCTGCACAGCCTGATATTGTAGTAGTGATTAGTATGAAGGCGAAGGGAATACGCACGCATTAAAATAAATGTGAAAGTGAGAGAAAGTTACCACTATGGTGTGCTATTGTAACTGTCTAGCCAGCGATTCCTCGGTCCTGTTCGAGAAAAACTGAACGTCCTCGGGCAGTAGGGGGCTGTGCACCAAGTTCTGGGCCACCTGCCCCCCTTGGCCCTAAGCCTAGGTCCTTAAGTTAGCGGACGCTAGCAGAGGCCCATCGCCAAACTTAAAGGTGGGTTGCCAACTGACCTTGGGCCGAAAGGAAGACGCCACATTAGTGCCAACATAAGCAGTTGGTCGAGAATCACCCACCGGCTCTCGGATCACGATCTCACCTGATATCGGGGGAGGGGTCTTAGAAGGAGCATCGCTTAGAACCCTGGGCGGTTGATCGCCAATGCACTACTTCTTTTTGGCGTGGCTGGTAGTAGGGGGGAGGAGGAGTATGGTCCTTGCCTTGAGGCTGTTGAGGTTGAGCCGTAGGACTAGTGCCAGGTAGGAATAGATCAATTGTCATTTTTCGCTTGGTCACCATCTCGGCGTCTTGATCGGCCTTAATTGCTTTTGGCTCGACTGGTCGGGCTAGAGCTTCTGGCCCTTCAACAGTTCGTGGACCTTACGACTTTGAGACACACGTTTAACCGATTCGTCTCTCATAGGTGCAAGATCCTCGGCTGTGGTATATCTGGGGCCGAGGTCTCGAGCTTCACTGACCATCAAGGAGGGCGGGACAAAATTGGCGCGCCAAATGTCGATGTATGATAGAAGTGGGCTGTTTACCAACAAGGCTTGGCTAAATGACTACCAGGTAGAGTACACGGGGTCACAGCCAAGTATTAGGTGGGATGCTCGAAGTTGTCCGTCTGTGTGCACAAAGATCTTTTACCTATGTACAAAATTGAGATCCCTCACATGCACAACTCTAAGATCTAGTTTAAATCTTCTTCCTTCTGCAAAAAAATCAATAAAAGGACTGGTTAGTACATGCATGAGTAAACCGAACAAAAGTGTCGAATTTAAAACAAGTAAAAGCACTTGGTACCGACTAACATCACGTGGTGAAAGTGGGCAGGGGAGTTCATCGACAAGCCAATTGCCGCTCACCTGGACGAATTCTTCGGCCGAGTTTCTGCTGGAATCGGGAAGGCATGATATAAGCCATACCTACATATCCCTAGTTTTTAAATAGTAATAGGACTTGATGTTGTCGCACAAGCTATACATAAAATTGACGTCATGATGGTTTGGTTGTAGCCTAAATATTTGGTTTAGTCTACTAACACAACTCACCACTCAGTAAAAATTAGGGGGGAGTTGGTCAGGATATAGGCCATAAAACCTAAGGGTACCAATAATGAAAGGGTCCACGGAAAACCTAACCCCACCCTCTAGAATAGCCATTAAAGGTAAAAAGGCTACATTTGAACCAGCGCGCCTTTGGAGGGTGATATCAACATCCTTAAGAACGCCATAGGCCATTCTAAAATCAGCCAAAGGCGCTCTAGGAGCGAGGAGGTAAGAATAACCCATTCTTAAACTCTAAGAGTGAAGGAAAATTGAAAGGAGAGGGAAGAGTAAAGAAGACTTACTGGAGGCTCTAGGAAATGATGATCTGGGCTAAAGAGTTTACGCACAGGAAAACTACGCTTAAGAGATGTGCTCGACAGAGAGAAAACTGAAGAAGGGAGGATGTAAAAAGTGGTGTGGGAAGTCAAGAGGAGGTATTTATAGGGATAAAAGCATTTAATGAAGAAGAGGCAGGAAAAACTCTTTTGATGCCTTTAGTTAACCCCCACACGCGTGGGCTTGGTTCATGAACCGGCAAGTTATAATTCCTGATAAATGTGACAGCCTGGCACAGTGCACCTTTTAAGAAAGCATTGATGGACATCTTGTTCGCTTAACAACCAACGATTAGGATTCTTGGGGGATCACTATCGTCATTCAACTTGTCCTTGATTCGTTCTCGATAGCCGGGCACGAATTAAGGGAGGGCTATTGTATAGGGCTGGGCCCCTGGCCTCACAAGCCTTGGGCCCAAGCCTCGTGGCGCATTATATGACCCTGTCCCCATTCTTGGACCTTTAGCCTTGACCCGGACGCCTCAGAGCCCAATTTGGGCCCAAGAGCTGAATAAGACCGCGCTAGCTTGAATACCTCATGCAAACCCCTCCTGATCATCTCTAACCTGGTCGAGAGCGTTATTGCTCGCAGACACCCTATACTCGGCTGCCCAATAGTGCCTTTGAGAAAATCACTACCGAGTGGGCTTTTGGAGGTGGGAATCAGTTCCAATGCCACTACCACCATTCCTGACGGAACGTCTACTTTGAGATGATGGAATTGGACTCCCATTCGCACTAGTAAGGGGGAGTAATCATAACACCTCCACTTATCTTAACCTATAAATAGGAGAAGAGAATGAAGAAATGGGGTTGGCAATTTTGGAGAGAACATTGAGAGAAAAGAGCAATCGCTCCAAGAGAGAAAGGAAGTGACTCTGTGAGTTAAAGAGAAGGGTTTGAAGAAACAGGAGTGTACTTGGGTCTCTGAGCATAGGACCACCCATAGTAGGAAACCCAAAACCCACAATAGAAATAGATTGTGAGCCCAAGTAGAAGTTGAGCCCAATAGCTATATTTTGGGTACACATAATATTAAATTGATCTCAAAGGTTCATTATTTACTATTGCTCTTAAATTAGTATATGTTTACCATTATATAAAAAAATATGCTTAGCAATATATAGAAAATATAAATAAAAATATATTCAATAATTTATTAATAAACGTATCCCGCTGCACCCGCACCCTATTTTTTTAAAAATTGCTGAGTCGTCGCACCGCACCGGCACTTGAACCCGAATCTGCACCTGTGCTTTCTAGCTTGTAGTATTGATAATGAAACTTTCATGCAACAATTTCAAAATAAGAAAACTCGCAGAATGAAATTGTAAGAATTTATGTAGTGTGTGTGTGTGTGTGTTTTTTTTTTGTCAATACATGAAATTATCTTTTTATTAGATTTGGTATAATTTAAGTTTCATAATAACAATGTTGGAAAAAAAATTCTTGGAGCCGCCACTAAGTTGATGAAAACATTTTGAACATATACAATGCTCATGAGTTCTCTCTATGTTGATTGTATGATGCCAGAAGGTGGCTGTAAAAAAAAATAAAAGAAATTAAAAAAAAAAATGTTTGATGCATGTTAGCAAGAACGCTTACCCAATTTCGTATTTAGTATCATAGGTCGATAATGTTTAGATGAGAATTGCCCATATCATCGATAATGTTTAGATGATAACATGACAAAAATCTCGTAAGAATGTAGATCCAATATCATTGTCTGGTCGTTTTGTCTTCTTTAGTCTCTATTTTTTCTTGTTTCTTATTATAAAATGCTAGTCTAGGCTTGGACATACATACTACTTTACATTCACATTCATCATCGTAGAGGGGAGAGAGAGAGAGAGAGAGAGAGAGAGAGAGAGAGAGAGAGAGAGAGAGAGATGGTGGTGCAAATGGTCTTTCAGCTAATTTTGTTATCGGTGTTGATAAGGGTAATTTTGAGAAGGACAATAGTCTTGTTCACATAAACCCGTCGGGCTCAAAGAATCCGTCAACTTTACTATGTAGAAGACAACGACCCAGCTCCCAAACCGATGGCTCTCAGTTGGACGACCAGACCACTTGGACATAATAGAAAGCTGACGAAAGGAGGCTAACGGGAGTGAAAAAGCTCTTGACGGATCCAGCGTGGTTTTTTCTTGGGCTCCACGAATAGATATATAAGGAAACATCTTATGCCCCACGGTTAACCTTGATTAAACGAGTTCCTATAAGGAAAAGATCCCACAAAATACGCGTCTTAACAAGGATCTTCCCCATAAGGAAAGACTCCGCCAAGAAACTAATGTCAACTCTACACTACTATAAAAACTCCAAAGCCCTCAAAAACTAAGGTACGCATAATTTCTCCTAGCTCTAGCGCTATAGAGTTGTGAAAGTTCTTTAACTTGACATTCGGAGGATATTTGGCCGGTACCACATCGGTACACTCTTAAGGTCTTCTTTTTTTGTATTAGCAGGTGCTGTCTTGAGCATGTGAGGACTGTGTGTCTTACTGACGATTTTCGGCATCATCAGTTGACATCGTTTGTGGGGACAATGACTTGTGAGCCATACTATCGCTTCCTAGACAAAGAGTTGTGTGGTGCTTACTCGCTCAATGGTGACTACCAACAATGTTCAAGGAGACAAACCACGCACCACCACCTTCGAGAGACAGGTTCAAACTATCGCCACTGTCGTGGAACGCCTCACCAATCAAAACCATGTTCTAAAAGAGTAGCTGCGCTAAAAGAATGTGGGGCTTAACACTCAAGAGGAGGACCAAGAAGGCATCAGCGCTGAGAGGAGGGACCAAGAGGGGCTGGAAGGTAGCAACGACCTAAGCAGACCAGAGCGATAGGACACGAGTCGTCCATCCGCCACATATACGGCTCCACCTCACATGGTTGCAGAGACGTAGATGATGAAGGAATGGATGGACTTCATGATGAGCACCCTTAGAGGACGGGTATCGAGCGACCTCGATGACTTGGTCCATCGAACTGATTCGCCATTCACCGCGTCTGTCACTTCATTACTTGTTCCACCGAAGTTCTGTATGCTGTAGGTGGAGAGCTACGACAGATCAAAGGATCCCCTAGATCACCTGGAGTCTTTCAAGACCCTGATGCACCTTCAAGAAGTGGCAAAAAAGATCATGTGCAGGGCCTTCCCTACTATGCTGAAGGGCCTCGCAAGGTTTTGGTTCAGCAGGTTGACGCCCAACTCCATTAGTACCTTTAAGGAGTTAAGCGCTCAGTTTGCCTTACACTTTATCAAGAGAACAGATATAAGAAGTCTACTGCATGCTTAATGAGTATTAAGCAATGGGAGGATGAGACGCTGAGGTCTTACATAGCCTGCTTTAACAAAGAGGCACTCTCAATCGATGAAGCTTACGACAAGATACTCGTGGTTGCATTCACGAATGGGCTACAGAAGGGTAAGTTTCTATTTCTTTATATAAGAACGACCTAAAAACCATGTCGGATGTGCTTTACAGGGCTACTAAGTACATAAACGAGGAAGACACGTTGCTGGCCCGAGAAGAAAAGCCCAAGAAGAGGGAAAGACAAGAGGACATACGGCAAGATAGGGCGCAGAAGATGGCTAGGACCTGAGAACAGCAGGTGGACAGGCGCTTCAAGCCCCCCACAGGGAGGTTCACAAGCTTCACCCCACTGACTACCCCGATCGACCAAGTCCTGGTGGAAATTAAGGACGAAGGAGTCTTGACATTCCCCGACAAGCTGAAGGGAGACCCCAATAAGAGGTCTAGAGATAAGTACTGCCGCTTTCATCTTGACCACGGTCATGACACATTTGACTACTATAATTTGAAGCATCAAATGGAAGCTCTTATCAGGCAAGGAAGGTTGCAGAGGTTCGTCAGTAAGAAAATAGTAGACCCACCACAAGAGTAGGTTCCTCAACGAGAGAACGAGCATCCTAGGCCGCCCATAAGAGACACAAGGATGATTGTGGGAGGTATAGTGGCCTTTGGCTCGTCAAAAAAGGCTCGTAAGACTTTCCTCAGGATGGTCTAGAACATCCAGGTAACAGGCTTCGTACTAAATATGGCGCGGATTGACAACCTCATCATTGAATTCTCAGAGGAAGATGTTCGACATCTCCACCATCCGCATGACGATGCACTCGTCGTCAGCATACAGGTAGGAAACTATAACACACACTGGGTCCTGGTTGACAACGGAAGCTCCGCTGACATCCTCTACTACCTGGCATTCCAACAAATGAGGATTGACAGAGAATGGCTGGTCCCAACCAATGCCTCACTCGTTGGGTTCAAAGGGGCAAAAGTGCATCCCCTCGGTGCTGTCACGTTGCCCGTGATGGTTAGTGATTATCCTCAGTAAATCACTAAGGATGTTACATTCCTTGTCATCGACTGCTCGTCCGCATACAATGCCATAATAGGATAACCTACCCTCAACTTATGGAAGGCTGTAACTTCAACCTACCACATGATGATTAAATTTCCCACTGAGTACAGAGTAGGAGAAGTATGTGGAGACCAAGTGACTGCATGCGAGTGCTGTATAGCAATGTTAGAGATGGACAATCATCTATAAACGATGAACATAGAAGAATAGTGGACGATGGCAGAACCCATTAAAGGACTTGAAGAGATACTTCTCGATAACTCCAAACCAGATCGAACGACTAGGATCTGCACCCTCGCCAGCCCATTGGTTCGCCAGGCACTTAAGACTTTTCTCAAAGAGAAATAAGATGTATTTGCCTGGAGCCATTAAGACATGCCCGGGATCGACCCTTCAGTCATGGTGCACAAGTTAAATGTGTCACCCGCCTTTCCACCTATCTGCCAGAAAAAGTGGGTGTTCGCCCAAGAACGAGACCGAGCTATAGCGGAAGAAGTCCACAAACTGCAAGAGGCAGGCTTCATCAAAGAAGTTTACTACCCCAAATGGCTGGCGAATATAATGATGGTCAAGAAAGCCAATGGGAAGTGGAGAATGTGCGTAGACTTTATAGACTTAAACAAAGCATGCCCCAAGGATAGCTACTCCCTCCCGCGGGTTGACGTCTTAATAGACTCTACGGCTCAACACCAGTTGTTGAGCTTCATGGACGCTTTCTCTAGTTATAACCAAATAAAAATGGACGAAGTAGATCAGGAAAAGACTTCGTTCGTCACCAGCCAAGGCCTCTTCTGCTACAAAGTGATGTTGTTCAGTCTTAAGAACGCAGGCACGACATATCAGAGGCTCATGAACAAGATGTTTGCACATCAGATTGGAAGGAACGTCCAAGTCTATGTTGACGACATGCTAGTAAAAAATTGAAAAGAGGACGATCATTTGGATGATCTGAGGGAAACCTTCGACACCCTTCACTCTTACAACATAAAGCTCAATCCGGGCAAGTTTGCATTCGAGGTGATGGCTGGGAAGTTCTTAGGGTTCATGGTGTTTTAGAGAGGTATCAAAGTCAACCCAGATAAGATCCAGACCATAATAGAGATGGCACCCCCAAAAAAGTGAAAGAAGTACAAAGCCTCAACGACAAAGTAGCCACGCTGAATAGGTTCATGTCAAGGGAAACGGACAAATGCCTACCTTTCTTCCGCACACTTAAAAGCCTTTTGAGTGGGCAACTGAGTGTCAACAAACAGTCGAAGATCTGAAGGCCTACCTCTCGTCCCCACCGTTGCTAAGTCCCTCCAAACTAAGGGAGGAATTGTTCCTCTACTTGGCTATTTCCCCAACTGCTATTAGTGAGGCCTTGGTCAGAGAAGATGACATAGTGCAGAAGCCAATGTACTACGCTAGCTAGGTACTCCGTGGTGCTGAGGAGAGGTAC
Source organism: Quercus ilex subsp. ballota (assembly GCA_032727855.1). NCBI lineage: Eukaryota > Viridiplantae > Streptophyta > Magnoliopsida > Fagales > Fagaceae > Quercus > Quercus ilex. The sequence goes on along the minus strand of CM064912.1, from coordinate 28,181,320 downwards.
CCCCAAATGGAGAAGCTTGCGTTCGCTTTGGTTACAGCTCGCAAGTTCAAGCCGTACTTTTAGGCCCACACAATAGTCGTCTTGACTGACAAACCCTTACGGCGAGCAATGAGCAACCTTGAAGCCGCCGGGCGAATGGCACTATGGGCAATAGAGTTAAGTGAATTCGACGTACAGTACCTCCCGCGTACCACCATTAAGGGATAGGTGGTTGTTGACTTCATTGCAGAATTCACTAACGTAGAGGACTAGGGGGCAGAAGAGCATCTTCATTGTAGTATCCACATGGACGGATCATCCAACAAACAAGCAGGGGAAGCAGGTATTGTACTTCATTTTCCTGAAGGAGATGAGATTGAATGCATGGTCCGTCTCGACTTCCTTACGACCAACAATGAAGCGGAGTACGAAACTCTAGTAGCAGGAGTAGATCTCGCTAAAGTAGTGGGGGCAACGAGTGTGGTTGTTCATTGTGAGTCACAGGTCACAGGTCATCGTGAACCAAGTGAATGGTGATTACAAATCTAAGGGAGAGAAGATGAAAAGGTATTTGGAGCAAGTAAAGAAAAGGGCGGATGACTTACAAGCCAAGATTGTTAAAATCCCAAGGAGAGAACAAGTAAGCCGATTGTCTTACCAAGGCCGCATCAGCAGAACATATAATCATCCCCGGCAAGGTACTTTCCTTTATTCAGTTTTCACCATTGATAGATCCTATCGATGTGTAGGAGATAGGTCCTAAAAGCAACTGGACCACACCTTTAGTCTCCTACCTAAAAAACAACATACTACCCGACAATAAGGAGGCTGCAATGAAGCTACAGGTCCAAGTAACACGATTCGTCCAGGTAATGGACATCTTATACAAAAGAGGCTTCTCCCGCCCGTTCCTAAGATACTTAAGCCTCGAAGAAGCGGACTATGTCATGAGAGAAGTCCATGAAGGGATTTGTAGGAACCACTCAAGGCCGCAGTCATTAGTACACAAACTGATTTGAGTGGGATACTATTGGCCTACTATGCAAAAGGATGCTCAGGCATATGTCAAAGCCTGCAACAGATGTCAAAGGTTCAACAATGTCATTAGACAGTCGACAAAAGAGCTTACCCCAATGATAGCCTCATGACCTTTTGCTTAATGGGGGCTGGACATCATGGGCTCATTCCTGATAGCAATATGACAGCTGAAGTTCCTTATAGTCGACATAGACTATTTCACCAAATGGGTAGAAGTTGAAGCCTTGGCCACCATAAAAGAGAAGAATGTGAGAAGCTTTGTCTGGAGGAACATCGTTTGTAGGTATGGGATCCCTAGGGTCTTGGTCTAAGATAACTAGAGATGGTTCGATAATGACTCTTTCAGGGATTTTTGCTCACAATTGGGAATCAAAAACCATTACTCCTCCCCCGCCCACCCTCAAGCCAACGGACAAGTTGAGGTCACGAATCGATCCTTATTTAAAATCATCAAGACTTAGCTCGATGGGGCAAAGGGCATATGGCCAGAGGAGCTGCTAAGTGTAGTATGGGCATATAGAAAGATAGCCAGAACACCTATGGGGGAGATACCATTCCGACTAGCATACAGGAGCGAGGTAGTTATCCCAGTTAAGGTCGAACTCACAAGCTACAAGGTGGACAATTATGACGAAAGGAGGAATGACGAGACCATAGTCTACAACTTAACCTAATGGACGAGGTCAGGGCGACAGCTAAACAGGGGCTTACGCGATACCAAGACCTCATGGCCAAGCACTACAACTCCAGAGTAAGACATAGAGACTTCAAGGTTGGAGACATCGTCTTGAGGAAGGTGACAGGTGCCACTAGAGATCCCCCCAAAGGAAAGCTCGGTCCTAATTGGGAGGGATCCTACAAAATCACTTCATGGCAGAGGAAAGACACCTACCACCTGGAGACTCTAGACGGATAGAAGTTGCACCATCCATGGAACACCAAGCATCTCAAGAAATACTATCAGTAGATGATAGCAGGAAAAGTGACACTCCTTATTTACAGTTTATTTTTTTAGTTAAATTTTGCTTACTGTACTTTCTAAGCCCAAAGGGTAGGTTTTTATCCTTTTTAAGAATATTTTTTTTATTTATGCACGCATTTATCATAATAAGAGGAGTTATTTAGATATAACCTACACACACACACACACACACACACACACATATATATATATTTGTCTCTACAAAACTACTTTTGCAAGTCCACAAGTGGAAGGGTTTATTATAAAGTACACAAGTAGACGAGTTCCTCCCATGAGGATGCCTTAAAATTACTTTAGTCCATAAGTGGATAGGTTTATTATAAAGTCCACAAGTGGACGAGCTCATCCCATGAGGATGCCTTAAAATTACTAGTCCACAAGTGGAGGGGTTTATTATAAAGTCCACATGTGGACGAGTTCCTCCCATGAGGATGCCTTAAAATTACTTAAGTCCACAAGTGGACAGGTTTATTATAAAGTCCACAAGTGGACAGATTCATCCCTTGAGGATGCCTTAAAATTACTTTTCACAAGTGGACGAGTTTATTAGTAAGTCCACAAGTGGACATATTTATTATTAGATCCTCAAATAGAACTGGTTCGTTGTTATACCTAAAGGAGGACGAGTCCACCAAAACAGATGAGTTCATCCTAGTTACCAAGTTCTTTAAAGGAAAAATACAACCCAACATAAAAGCACAAGAATGGATAGACATACGCATAAAGATCAACACACATGCTCAAAGCAACAAATGTAAAATCATAAAAACATACCATAAATAAAGTAAAATATTTACAAAGAAGGCCCAAAAAACAGAAGGGCACTAAAGCACTGTTTGGAAATTAGACGAAATACATTACAAGTAACCATTAGAAAAATAAACAGCTAGACTAAGGGGTCCTAGGAGTCTTGAGCTGGAGGGTTCTCGTCATCCTTCGAAGGAGGGTCCTGAACATCCTGAGTAAGGGGGTTTTCAGCATCCTAAGGAGCTTTAGTGGATGGGATCGAAGTAGTGACGGGAGGGTCTGCGACAGGTTAAGCAAGGATGACACCATCATTTTTCAGATCCCACTCTGACTGGGTGGAGTCGTCGGTTTCCTTAAAGGTAGTATCGCCAACAGGAATTGACAGCAGGGGGTTGTCCATAGTGACCTTGGATAAATCCAAGTGTGGGTAGAGGGACTTGACCTGTTTAAGACAATCCTCAAACTCATCACCATAGTAGACGACGTAGAAATCAATGAAAGGCTGTGAAGCCTTGAATTCTGTCACGACATCAGCCCTGGCTGTCTCCACCTACCTGATGAGGGCCGTCAGCTCCTTCTCCAAAGTTACCTTGGCCTCTTACTCCTCTTCCCACTGATGGGTCTCCTCCCTCAACTTCTTGGTCAACTTTGTCACCTCCTTGTTAAGAGTACAGAGGGTGTCCTTGAACTGATCTTGTTCGTTGGTCAATGTTTCATTGCGCTTCCTCAGACGACTAATCACCCCCTCTTGAGTGATGCTCCTATCTTGAAGTGCCTTCATGCGCACCGACGCTTGGAAACAAAAAAAAAATCACCAGCTTAAGAACTAAGCATGAAATAAAGCAAAATGTAAGAAAAGCATACCCTAGCCAGGTCAAAGAGGCCTGAAGGCCCTAGGTCCTTAGTCAACTGCTCAGCACAAGGATCCAAATCTGTATCCTTGATGATTGACTCAATCATCTCAATGGCATGTTCTTTGTGCATAAGAAGTTGACGGACAGCTCCTTGGGTGATAGGATTGGTCTCCGTCATGAGACCTTTACTCGCTCCATGGATGGGCTTGGGGAGCGATGACTGCTTGGGCTTTTTATCACCAGTGGGAATGCTCGGTCCTTTTCTAAGCTGACGGTCATTCTTTTTGTCGTTTTTTGTTTGGATGTTCCCTTGGTGACGTCCTTAGGAGCTGACGAGGAGGCCCTCTCTTACTCATTTTGCTTACGCGCTGCAGCTAACGCCCTATCTAAAGCCCTTTGCCTAGCTGCATCCATTTCTGTGAAGGTAAGAGATGAACGTTATGCAAGCAGACATAAGTATAACGTAGATGGAAGGAAAGGGCTAAGATACAAGAACTTACATCGACAAGAATAAGCGTTGAGTCTATGGGCAGCTGGTGTTGGCTCGGGACCACCACAGTATGCGTGCAAAGTGTCAAGGGTAATTAGATCCCTTCACCTTTGCTCGTCAAAATTGATCTCCAACACCCAACGGAAGAAAGCCTCTTGCTTGTCGGTTATATGGGGGCAAATGCTAGCTGAGGAAGAAGAAAGAAGATGACATAAGACACTTGAACAAATAAGTAAAGAAAAAAATGAAAAGCAGACGACGCTAGACCTGAATCTTTGACAATGCCCCAAGTATTGTCAAAACCGTGAGGCATCGTCACTCACTTTTCCTGACGACATACCCAATCTGTCCCTCGAACGAAGAAATATCTGCCCTTCCAATTCCTATTGGAATCAGGCATGTTAGACACCAGCCTAAGCGTATTCCTTGCTGCAAAATGGTATATCCCATGAGATGACGAGATGTGTTGGGGCCTGTAGCACCAGAAGAACTTGTCCAAGGTAAGTTGATGATTCCCACCACTCAGATGCCCCTAGAGAATTTCGGCCTCTACGAATATCCTCCAAGTGTTTGGGGCAATTTGGCTGACCGAAAATCCTAGAAAATTAGTCAACTAACGATGTAGTGCCATCAATGGCAACCTCAACCCTGCCTCGAACATGGCATCATGCATACTGACGTCCGCGGTCTTCCCCGAGTAGCACTTCTTAAACTTCTCAGAGAGACAGATTGGGATATGGTTAGGAATTTGATAATGGTCCCGTAAATTCTTGAAGATGTTGGCTATCATCGTCAGCTTAAAGTCATTAACAGTCTAAATTTTGGGAAGAATAAAGGGACAAGTATGACCGTCCCCTAGGCTTCCTGAGCTTCCCTCCACAGAAGCCCCCCCGTCGCTCTCATCCTCGTCTTCGTCATCTCCTACCTCTAACTCTCCCTCGTTCTCTCCTTCACCCTCATCATCCTCCTCTCCCTCTCTTTCCTCTACTTCGTCTCCATCAAAGTCTTCCTCCTCGTCAACAGGAGATCAGGCGGACGGTTCCCTCTCTAACGACCAGGACAAGCCCTCATCGAGCCCATGACCTGACGGGAATACTTTTTCGTAGCCCGCTCCCTCACAGACTGACGACTGCTCACTCATCGCTTCACTATGTCCTAACATCTATTCACCTACAAGTGATGAAGGTATTCTAAGAACCTAAAACTGATGGGTCTCTCTATAGAATTAACGACCAACTAGAAAAACGAAAAAAAAAGATAGAATGAAATAAAAGAAAAAGAGGACTTACGAAGTTAGTATACGGTTCCTTAAGAAATGACGGCCTAAGCAAGATGATGATAGCAAAGGCGACGAGATCAATAGGTTGACGGGAGCAAGGTAGACAAATGACGAGCTCTCTCTTTTAAGATCAGCAAGGTTGAAATAGAAGGAATGAGGGGAGGAGGTGAGATATATATATATATATATATATAGGATGAAACATGCATGGAAGACGAAGCGATGCCCTTGTTCAGAAACAAGGCCAACTAGCTTATGCTACGTGTACTAGCATTTAATAATGGCTGCTCAAGGAATCATCAATAAATGCCCCCTTCTTTCCAAAAAAGAAAAAGAAAAAAGAAATCAAACTCCATAACCCGTCAGCTTTTAGCTGACGGGGCCATGGAGTAGAGGGCAGCTAATAAGGGTAATTTTGAGAAGGAAATAGTCTTGTTCACATAAACCTGTCAGGCTCAAAGAACCCGTTAGCTTTACTATGCAGAAGACGATGACCCCGCCCCTAAACCGACGACTCTCAGTTGGACGACAAGACTGCTTGGACATAATAGAAAGCTGATGGAAGGAAGTTGACGAGAGTGAAAAAGCTCTTGACGGATAGATATATAAGGAAACATCTTATGCCCCATGGCTAACCCTAATCGAACGAGTCCCTATAAGGAAAAGATCCCTCAAAATACGTACATTAACAGGGATTTTCCCCACAAAGAAAGACCCTCTCCGCCAAGAAACTAATGTCAACTCTACACTGCTATAAAAACTCCAAAACCCTCACAAACCAAGCTACGCATAATTTGTCCCAGTTCTAGCACTCTAGAGTTGTGAAAGTTCTCTAACTTGACCTACGAAGGGTATTTGGCCAGTATCACATTGGTACTCTCTTAAGGTCTTCTTTTTCTGTATTACGCAGGTGTTGTCTCGAGCACGTGAGGGCTGTGTGACTTACTGACGATTTTCAGCATCATCAGGTGTCAATTAACACATTCGTAAATACAACGAGTTTAGCAAAGCCTTCATGTCAAGCATACTGTGGGAATATTAGCATTTTGTACCCTTTCAGCTAATTTTGTTATCAGTGTCAATTACCACACAACAAATGGTCTTTTTGTCGTGTTTGTTTGCGTGTGTAGGTGGAAAATAAATGGAAAGATAATGCTTCTGAATTAAAGTGAAGAGCAAATTCATGTAATTTGAGCAGTTTTTCCTCGAAAATTTCTGATAATAGCATTGCTCATAAGGTTCCTATCATGTTTCCACTAACAAGTCTTCCATCAGCTTATAATGTGATTATTTTTTTCAATTGCAGATGTTAGGACTTATTTAAGAAAAGGAAAATATTTATTTGAATGAATTTATTAATTTCACCATCTGTACTATTAACTATTCCTCTCTGAGGACATAGTTAGATACTTGCCATTGAAATTTATTTTATTGGAGATTACATAGTGATGATAATAATACTAGAACATACATGACACTAGAAGTCTAGAAGTGATCCTTTGTGGCTGTCATTTCAGAACATATAATCATAATAGAATTAATGCTAATTGTAATTCTTCCTTCTAGTCTTCCTCTTCATCTCGAAGATACACAGACTTATTCATACAGAACACCCCATATAATACTTGTAGAAGCAGCAGTAAATGAATTTATTCCTCCCAACCCTTCCTCCTCAACTTGTAGGTGCAGAAAACCTCAAGTACTGTTCATATTGACCATAATTGTTCCGTTGTCACAACCAAATACAACCCTGTAGGGAGTGGGGATATCAGTGAGGGATAAAAGGAATATGGTATTATTGAATATTAGAAATGGCATGCAAAAAACAGTTTTTCCTACACTTATATACAAAAGTCAATGCCAAAAAGAAAATTTGGAAATCCTTTGTTCCTTCTCATGTTTCGGGAAAATAAATAAATTTCCATATGCCATAGGCACAAAATTGATTGATAATACAATGACACATTCCCATGTTTACATTGTCTAAATTAATAGTGATTCAAACATCTCCTGCAATGCAGAGTGTGCGCGCACACAAAATAAAGGAAGAAAAATCAAGAATCTTACTGGTTTGATCCTTTCTTGTATCCAACTGCCCAAACTCTTCCGAGACCATAGTTTAATGTGTTCTCAAGCCTGCAAGTTAATGATATTTATATCGAAACCTTGAAACCAAAACATAGCAGAATTAACCAAAGTCTTACTAAAGTTTTAAATAAAATTCAAAGAAAGAGCCAAATATGCAACAACTACCATGGCTCTAGTATAGATAAAAGGCCAGTACATAAGTCTTATTTGGAAGCAATATAAGGAGCAAGAATTTGATGGACAAATCACTCAGTTACTGAACTTAGAATGTGGAAAATTTAAATCATACAAATGTTACCTATAGGTTGTTGCATGCCATATACGAATAGTCCCATCCTCAGAACCTGTAATAATTATGGGAAGCTCCGGATGAGCACATACTGAGGTAACATTGTGGCTGTGGCCCTCTAGTGTTTGCAGACAACTTTTGCTTTGAGAGTCCCACACCTGTTCATTAGAATTTTTCAATGGATAGATTAAAATTATTTCCCACACAGGTACAAGCATATGAAATTAAACTTTCTGCATAACTTATAAATAAAAATTAAAAAATAAAAAATAAAAAAATTCAATAGGATGCAAACCTTAGCAGAAAAATCATCAGAACCACTCAATAATTTTGGTTCATCGCCGCCTGTGAAGTACTCAACGCAGTTCACACCTTTCAAATGGCCATCTAATGTAAAATTTGGAGCAGGGGAGGAAATATTCCATATCTACAAGATGAGAAATATTCCATGTCACACAAGTAATGAAACCACAAAATGCAGTTAAAAAGGTAGTGATTAATGAACCTTATAATACCTTTATGGTACCATCAAGTGATGCACTTGCAAAAGTAAGGCTATCTTTTGGGTTAAATGCAACCTGCATCACATAATGTGAATGTCCCTCAAATCTTTGAGCACATATCCAATCCTTCTCCCAATCCCAAAGCTTTATAACCATGTCATCGGATGCTGTCAGCACATATGGAAGGGTAGGATGGACAGCCACACACCGAATGTAGTCTTTATGTGCCTCAAACTCTTTAATCTTTTCTAGTGTGTTATAATTGTAGACACGAATAAATGTGTCGTCTGCTGCAGCAACTATCCAGTTTTCACGTGCTATGAACTTTGCTGACCTGACTGCAAGCACATAAATGGATGTTAAGAGCCCAAAAAGACTACTTCTGAAGAACAGTAGAATGCAAGAAAGATATAGTTTGTGGCATCATCAATTGGAGATGGCAAATATTTGTAGTGTTAAATATGTCCTTTACCTGGTAATTCTGTGACCTTGAAAGACTTCTCCACAGTCTGGAATTGTATAAACAAGTTAGAACCAAATACTTGGAGAGTAAAACAGATTACAAATCCAAGAAGTTTCAAAGAACTTATAAATTCAATAAATTTCTGAATACCCACTAGAATTCCTCATATTTATTTAATAATGATAATTTTTTTTGGGGGGGGGGGGGGGGTGTGGGGGGGGTGGGTGAGGATCAATTTTCAAGGTCTCTAACATAATATTGCCTTACCTGTGACTGATAGTTCCAAATACATATAGTTCCTGAATGCAAACTTGCTAGAATCCTGCATCAGAAATCATTATGCAATATACATTAGTTGCATTATCCTTATGATGACTAGCTACCATATATTTTCATGTACATGAAAATGATATTATAAAGTTTTGAGATTTAGACCATATAATCATATTTTAATTTGCACTGAAAATAGATGTGACTACCATGGCTCAGTTGGATGTAGATCAACAGATTTTACTCGTTCTGAATTCTGAACATATTCTTGCTGATACAGAAATCAATCCACGGTTAGTTAAATAGTTTGAAATTACTAAATCAACAAGGAATTTATCTAGTTGTAAACTTAAGTATGATAAGTAAATCATTACAATACCTCAATTTTCAGTGAAAGAGATTGATGTGCCTGTATACCACAATCACAAACTTGTCAGTCTAACACTAAAATTAGATTCTCAAATAAACTTAAAGAGTTAACAGATGTTAGAACTGTGCCCCATTTGTTATAGGCAGCTTCCCAATAGATCTTTTTTTTGTGTGTGTGTGTGTGTGTGTGGAAATTGTTACAATATGTTGCTTACCATGCCACTCGAACCTTTCCACCCTAGACCCTTGAACATTTTGTGCATTAAAATATGTCAATTAAGTTAAAAGACTCTTGACTCCAAGAGATTCATATATATCCCAAAAGAAGGCTATGTTAGAAAATATTTGGATCATGCATATAATAAAATTTTAATTTGCACTGAAAAATGTAACTCACCATTATTTTTCAAGTTGATACCAGGGAAGGCAATGATAGAAAATATTTGCTTGTAAAATACTGGATAGAATTTGAATAAGAATATGGAGAAGCATATCTCTATATTTATAGTCGACATGTTCATGCATTGTTCAAGTCTCAGTTTTCCAAATTTCCATTTCCTATATTTATCTTATGTTGTCATCCTATGTGTTCCAAACCGTTTATTCTTACATAGTTAGAATGGACGGCAGAGATTTGAGTTTCACAGGAGTCTTCCTTATGTTGTCATTCAATGCACTCTACCCGTTGATTATTCTAACGCGTCAGGATGAACGGAAGAGATTGATTTTGGGCACCTTTCGTTCTTTGACCATTCTAGTTGGGACTATACTTATTCTACAAATTAAGTCAGACAAACGTGTAAAATACTATCACTACAATTCAATATAATTTGCTGTCGATGATTTCAAGTATATAGCAAGATTTTTTATTTTATTTTATTAACCAAGTGCCACCAATTTTTTTATTTTTATTTTTTTTTATAGGAAGTTCCACGAAATTAATTGTAAAGAATTTTTTAATATTGTGAGCGCATTTTCTCATATTGTCATTATAAACTTGGAGGAAGCAATGCTGGATGTCAATTTTTAAATTTCTTTGGCCAAAAAAATACATTAGAGGTCCCTAAAATTTACATATTGTACACATTTGGTCTTCGATATTTTAAGTTTTATTGATCTCTGAAGTTTCAAAAGTGAGTGCAATGGGTCATTTTATTAATTTTCATTACTTAACTAGCCTATCAGTCTAATGGAGTAAGGATACAGTATTTTGTTGTCTACATGGCAACTTTTTATATTAAGAATTACCCCAACTTCAAACTTTATGATGACATATCAATATTATGTCCACTAATTTTCAGTTGAATACTCCTGAACATATTTGATAAAGATTTTACAACACAATTCAAAGAGGGTTGAAAGGGTAGTAAAGACAATACATTTCAAAAGAAGAAAAAACAAAGACGCAATCAGGGGCGTAGTCAGGAATTTTGACATAGGGGGGCCGATTCGAACCATGAATCTTGAAATCGATGACGATGAGTATCATCTTTGTATGGATAGTTTATATTTTTAGGTTGATATGGACCTTATTTGAGATAAGCTCATCGGATTTCATCTTGTTTGTTGATAGGAAATTCACATATTTGTTTACGTAATCCTGGATCACGATCTATCTCTTCAGATTGAATTTTTGAATATTTGGAGGGGTCAGGGTGTTCATCAGGCATTGAAGTATCAACATTTGTTTCTACAACCACATGTGTCCTAATTTCTGAATTGTTAACATCTTTTTTCTTAAAAAATGCATCAATTGTTTTTTCGTTTGCTTATAATTCTTTTAGCTTTAAGAATATGACTCAAAAATTAACCTGAAAAGAAGTTTAAAAAGTAAAATTTTAATTAGTAATTTTTACTCAGTTATATGGATGTTATTCATATTCAAGAAAAAACAAAATTTTCACTATAATTTAAATATACAACCCATTTTTAATATGACTTTAATTAATAATAACCCCTCAAACAAAAACAAAAATTAAACACACAAGTATTGGTACACAACATAAACCAAACAATTTAACAACACCCATAGCCACATCCACAGCCATAGCCACATGATATCTAACTAATCAAAAATAGGTAATAAATCAAAATAATTTTACCTTAGAAACTTTGTCTTCACAAAGTGCAAAGATGGGTCACCCGTGTGGCAATGCCTACTGCTTTTGTTTGACTGCCTCCAACTTTAGATCTTCCCTTCAAGACTCATCACAAACAATCTCCCCATGCCTTCAATCATGTATTTCTCTTAAAATCTATGAAAATATAAAGAGCATATGAATATTTAGGTGTAGATAGTTGAGAAAATCAAAAAAAGACACTAAAAAGAGATGAATGTCTAATGCTTAAGAAAGAGAAGAAAACTCACTAGTCACAAAGTAGTCACCAAGTTCCAAAATTAAAGCTAATGAAGAAAGAAAAAATTGGTTAGGATTTTTTTTTTTTTTTTTTTGGGATTGTGAGTACAGAAGACTGGAGTTTTGGGGGCTGGTAGGTAGGCAACGGTATGGTGCAAATGAAAGTGTATCAAAGAAGACCAAGCAAAAGAATAAGAAGTAAAGAAAGGGATTCTGTGGGTCAGTGGGTGGATTTTTTGAGATGAAGAGAAAGTGAAGTTTTGTTTTTAGTGTTTGGACTTGAGCGGACCAGCTTGTTTTATTTGGAGTACATAAGGTGATAAGACCTAAAACTAAAACTGGGCTTGGGAGAATATTTGAGCTGGGCTTAAGAGAATAGTTGAGAATTGGACATTGGAGAGGCCAGCTGTCCAATATAGGGGGAGCCCAATTTTTTTTTCTACCTACTCTAATGGAAAAAAAAAAATTTTGCAGGGGCGAGGCCCCCCCAAGCCACTACGTGGCTCCGCCCCTGGACGCAATGGATAGTTTTGGATAATTCGACAAGGGATAGAGGATCTGATCTATGGTGTAGAAACGCTAATGACGAACACAATTAGACTTTTTTGCAGATCTTTGAGCAAGAATCAACACAACCTTCAACGTTTTCTGCATATGAAATAATAATTTATGTTAGACTAATATTACCAAGATAAACTTAAAAAGATAAGGAATGTTTCTATGATCTTGGAATGCTGTCCCAAAGATTTGAAATTTAATTTGGGACACATAGTTAGCAAAAACTCAGAGAGCATTAGTATAATTCTTTAGTAGGTTCTGATTTTAATTATTTAATATGTATAAATTCAAATTCAAATAAAACCTTTAAATTTGGATGAACTGTCATTTTTGTGCATAATTTTTTTTTTTTAATCATTTTACTCCATTAATTTTTTTTTATAATCATTTAGGGACAAAAATACCAATTTACCCAAATTTAAATGGTGTCACTTGTTTTTTAACCTTTTTTTTTTTTTTTTGAGAGAGTGTTTTTTAACCTAAATATAAATAAATTGGATGAATTGACGTAAGAGGGAGAAATGAACAGGAAATTATAGCATTTTGAAAGCTAAATGTGTTATATGAATGTGTAGCCTTTTTCTTTAATATATAAAAGATAAGATATGTGTAGCAATTTAAGGATTACATACCATAGCTCAAGTTTGTGCACCATGAAGATGAAAAGCTGAGTCATGTGAAACATTTGAGAGCGACGACTCACATTTTCTCAAACAATTGGTAACACAAACTGACCTAAGTTTTATGACCAAAGCACATTGGAGCTCACATTTCACTTGGCATTGGAAGGATTGGGCTTGCACTTCCATCACTGAAAGCAAAATCATCACCTTAATCAGTAGCCCAACCCTTCTAAATCCAGTTCCTTCCATGGCTAAATCTCTCTCCCTTTTGAAATTTGATGGCATATGGACTTTGAAGAAAGCTTAGGCCTTGATCTCGCTAGCACTAGACGTTTTAAGTATACTAGCCTCATCACACGCGCTTCGCACATGCGATGAGGCTTTTTTTTGTTTTTTTTTTGTTTTGTTAGTGGTCCTATTTTGTTGAAAAAAACTGTGCTTTATTTTATTATATATATATATAATTTTTATTTTGAAAATCTAATTTATAAGTTAATAAATCAATTTGAAAATTAATATGAGGGTGGTCCTATTTTTTAGGTAATGTTTTAATGGGAGTTAGAGTTACATTTTTATCGGATTGTCCTTTAATTTTATCTCTACTTAATGGTTTGTTTGGAAGTTTAGAGAGGGAGGAGAGTAGAGGGGAGTAGAGGGGAGGAGAGTAGTGGGAAGGAGAGTAGAGGAGAATAGTTCCCCTCCACTTTGTTTATATGTTTTTAAAATTAGTAAGGGGGAAAGGAGTAATTAGCCCTTCCCCTTGTTTGGATGTTTTAAAAATTAGAATAAATAGGAGAGGAAATGATTAAAATAGACAAATTTACCCATATTTGAAAATGGACTTGCAATATTGGTCTATGATTAATTTGTTAGAAAGGGTAAATTAGAGAATTTACTTGGATAATAATTTATTTACTCTACTCTCCCTCCAAATCTCTCCAATTTGGGGGAATTAAAAATGAGGGGTTAGAGGGAGTTGAAAACCCTCCAAACCCTTCCAAACCCCTTCTCCTCCTTCCTTAAAAAACTTTAAAATAAGGTAATTGGATTACTCTCCCTCCCTCTACTCTACTCCCCTTCATTTTTTAAACATCCAAACATGCCATAAATATGGGAGTGTAGGGGCATTTTTCAACTAAAAAATGAAGAATCAAAACAGGAGAAGCCCCTTAAATAATAGTATAGATATAGGGCCTTCATATATATTGTGGGGGTAAGGGCCCAAATTTGTATATGGGGCATTGGGCCTTGGCTGAGAGCGTGAGTAGTCCGGAGACAAAGGAACGGAAGTGAATGGTTCAAACTCAGAACTTAATAAGCAAGATACGAATGGGAAGGTGGTTCGAGTAAATATGGATTAGATGTAGATCCTAATGATCAAAGTGACCTTCCAGGAAACTCTAATGATAGGGACGTGCGCCATAAACGTACAAGAAAGATGGGAACCTAAAAATATCTAAGGGAAACTACTACCACCATATTGAATGCACTGCATTTACTTTTCTGGCCGCATTTATGTGGAGAAAACCTTTGAACAGTGTTGCCTTGATTACCACAGCTCACAGAAAGCAAAAGAAGATGTCTGATGGGACAGGCACTCACGTAAGGGCTCAAATGATCAACAAGTGTAGGGTCAACGTGGTTCAAAATGAGATATATAATGTAAGAGACCCTCTATGAGAAGGGGGGAAGAGGCACTGTAGCAATCTAAATTGCACTTGTACTCTGTTTAATCAGTTTATATGGAGACTTACATCCTCGGACAGTGAGTTCATCTTCTCGGACAATGAATTTATTTAGCTCTATGTTCTTTGTTCTCGCTTAATCATCTTCTACATCCATACTAGCCATTGTCAAATTCATTAGTGCCTAGTTCTTTTAATCCACTCTCTATAAATTTATTGTACAGAGCTCACTGGGCCACCATCCCATACATCTTGGGTTTGGGGGCTACAAAATGTGTTCTTACAATTGGTGCTGTCTGTGGGGAGAACTTGTGTATTAGTGAGTGCAACGGTCGACTATGATAGGATCCATCGGGCAGAACTTGCAGGTTCTCTATGACAAGATGATTTTCTTAACCTTGAGTGTGAAAGAGATCATAAGCACAAACAGGATCGAGAAGGTAGTGGTGCTGAGATTATGAACCCCGACTTGTATAAAGGGCTGAAGGCCCGGGGGCGGATTCGAATTTCATCTGTCATCATTTAAATATTGACCCATCCATCGCTCCCAAAAAGTAATCACCTCGACGCCTATCCAAGGAACATGCAGATCCTGTCAGAGATGAGGTGATGAAACTCAAGCAAGCAGGGGCTATCAAGCAAGTGTTCAAACAGAACCTTAGTCATGCCTAAGTCCTCGGACCAGATGCTAAGGGGAAATTAACACTCTGACATCTCTACAAGTGCTTAAACAGAACCTTAGTCATGCCTAGGTCCTCGGACCAGACGCTAAGGGGAAATTAACACTATGACATCTTTACAAGTGTTCAAACAAAACCTTAGTCATGCCTAGGCCCTTGGATCAGATGCTAAGGGGAAATTAACACTATGACATCTTTACAAGTGCTTAAACAGAACCTTAGTCGTGCCTAGGTCCTCAGACCAGATGTTAAGAGGAAATTAACACTATGACATCTTTACAAGTGTTCAAATAGAACCTTAGTCATGCCTAGGTCCTTGGACCAGATGCTAAGGGAAAATTAATACTATGACATCTCTACAAGTGCCTAAACAGAACCTTAATCATGCCTAGGTCCTCGGACTAGATGCTAAGAGGAAATTAACACTCTATGATATCTTTATAAGTGTTCAAATAGAACCTTAGTCATGCCTAGGTCCTTGGACCAAATGCTAAGGGGAAATTAACACTATGACATCTTTACAAGTGTTTAAATAGAACCTTAGTCATGCCTAGGTCCTCGGACTAGATGTTAAGGAGAAATTAACACTATGACATCTTTACAAGTGCTTAAACAGAACCTTAGTCGTGCCTAGGTCCTCGGACCAGATGCTAAGAGGAAATTAACAATCTAAAACATCTTTATAAGTGTTCAAATTGAACTTTAGTTATGCCTAGGTTCTCGGACCAGATGCTTTGGGAAAATTAACATACAATGACATCTTTCAAAGTGATTAAATAGAACCTCAGACATGCTTGGATCCTCGGATCACATGCTTTGGTTTTTCACTAAGTGTCAAAATAGAACCTCAGACATCCAGCTCCTTGGATGGCTGGCTTTGAGCAAATTAAAGTCCTCAATTATTGTGAGATCAAAACCCCACTTTTTCTCCTCGGATAAGAGGGAAAAACCGGAGTTTTGAGGGGCTATTGTGGGGTAAGGGCCTAAATTTGTATATAAGGTCTTGGGCCTTGGTCGAGAGTGTGAGTAGTCCGGGGACGAAGGGACGGTAGTTAATGGTTCAGACTCAGAACTTAATGAGCAAGATACGACAACTCACAGAAAGTCAAAGAAAGTGTCTGATGGGACAGGCACTCGCGTAAGGGCTCAAATGATCAACAAGTGCAGGGTCAAGATGGTCCAAAAGAAGATGTACAATGCAAGAGACCCTCCATCAAAAGAGGGGAGGGGGGGGGGGTAATAGAGAAGAGGCACTGTAGCAATCTAAATTGCACTTGTATTTTGTTTAATCAATTTATATAGAGACTTACCTCCTTGGACAATGAGTTCATCTCCTCGAACAATGAATTTATTCAGCTCTATGTTCCTTGTCTTGCTTAAACATCTTTTACATCTATACTAGCCATTGTCAAATTCATTAGTGCCTAGTTCTTTTAACCCATTCTCTACAAATTTATTGTACTGGGCTCACTGGGCCAATATCCCATACATCTTGGGTTTGGGGGCTACAAAATGTGTCCTTACATATATGTAACTAAAACTAAGAGGAAATCCATTTAGAATTCAAATTGGATTTCCATTAAAATCTAATTTAGTGTCATATGTAGATGAGATAATTTAGTGCAAAATACGAAGAGTTATATATAGATAAACCATAAGAAACTCAATCATATATCTAATTATATATATATATATATATATATATATATATATAGAAGAAGAGATAGTTTGAAAGATTATGTTTTACAATGCCATTTGTTTGTCTAACTAAAAATAATTCAAATTTATCAACTTTTTACATAATACTATGAGTAGTCATTATTTATTTAGTAGAAACTTATAAGGATAGTGTATATTTAGTGTTTACATGCATATGATAATTCTAAACTAGTCTCATTATATATCTATATTTAAAGTTAAAACCAAGAAAAAATTCAATTAAATTTTAAATTGGATAGCTAATTTTTCGAGTCTTTTAGTTAAATATTGCAAAAATCAAAACATATTTGCGTTATAGGTATTGTTTGAAGTTATTTGTGAAAATGAGGAGAGAGACTGAATTTCGGCAACATCGTTGCCGAAATTCAACAAAAAGTAGGAGAGAGAATGAGAAAAAGGAGGAAAGAGAAAAGTAATTGTCAGGAACAGTAAAATGTTGAATTTCGGCAACTGTGTTGCCGAAATTCATTTGCCCAAATTTCCTGTGCTGCCCGGATGTGTGAGAAGTGTAATAATGCGTGAGCGCCGGATTAGAAAAAAAAAAAAAAATCCCAATTGTGGCAATGCCATTGCCAAAATAGTGGGGAAAAACTTTTCCCCACTATTTTGGCAATGGCATTGCCACAATTAGGGAAAAACTTTTATTTTTTTTTTTCAATTGTGGCAATGTCATTGCCGAAATTGTGGGGAAAAATTTTTCACAATTGGGAAAAAAAGTACTTTTTTTTTCCCAATTGAGGCAATGGTATTGCCGAAATTGTGGGGAAAATTTTCTTCCCGCAATTTCGGCAATGCCGTTGCCACGATTAGAAAAAAATAAAAATAAAAATTTTTTTTTCCCAATTGTTGCAATGGCATTGCCACACATTGCCGAAATAGTGGGGAAAAAATTTTCCCCGCTATTTCGGCAATGGCATTGCCACAATTAGGGAAAAACTTTTTTTTTTTTTTTTTCACTTGTGGCAATGTTATTGCCGAAATTGTGGGGAAAAATTTTCCTCACAATTTCGGCAATGACATTGCCACAATTGGAAAAAAAAAAGTACTTTTTTCCCAATTGTGGCAATGGTATTGCCACAATTGGGAAAAAAAATAAAATAAAGACTTTTTTTTCCCCAATTGTGGCAATGGTATTGCCGAAATTGTGGGGAAAATGTTTTTCCCACAATTTCGGCAATGCCGTTGCCACAATTAAAAAAAAATAAAAATAAAAACTTTTTTTTCCCAATTGTGGCAATGGTATTGCCGAAATTGTGGGGAAAAAATTTTCCCACAATTTGCAATGCCATTGCCACAATTGAAAAAAAATTTAAAAAAAAAAAAAACTTTTTTCCCAATTGTGGCCTTGGTATTGTCGAAAATGGGAAAAAAAAATGTTTCAATGAGTTTGTGGCAATGCATTGCCGAAATTGCGAGTAGAATCTTTTTTGGCAATTGTGGCCATGCTGTTGTCGAAAATGGAGGAAAAAAAATGATTGACGTTCACATTGTAAATCAAAAAAAAGTAAACAAAGTACATAGGTTTTTATAATATAAAAGAAAAAATGATTGATGTGCAAGCTATAAACAAAAAGAAACTAAAGAAAGTACGTAGATTTTTATGTGCACGCTGTAAACAAAAAAACAAAGTTTCAATCAACCAATCACCTCAACTTCTCATCTCATCTGATTCTTATTCTCTACATCGAATATATTTTACCTATTCATAACTCTCAGAGGGATTCGTTTTTGTCATCTCATCTGCTTCGTATTCTCTGCATCGAATATATTTTACCTATTCATAACTCTCAGAGGGAATCGTTTTTGTCTTCTTCACTGTTGTAATCTCTCTGATAGATTTTTTTTGTTTTCTTCACTTTTGTAATCCCTCAGAATCTATTCTTTTTTGTTTTCTTCTTAATTGTAATCTCTCTCAGAGATAGTTTTTTTTGTCCTCTTCTTGTGTAATAAAAGACGTCTTCTTCAATGAAGTAATAAAAGGCAAGTCAAGTGCTAAGTGCAAGCATCGTTTTTATTTCTCCTCCTTCGCTGAAGAATTGTATCTTGTCACATAGAAGGTCCTTTGATTGTTCAGTTAGTCTTTTACTTTGCTTTAGGTGAACAACTAAGAATCGTAAGTTTTTTGTTAATGTAAGTTTCTTTGCTTTGTAAATATTAAAAGCTAATACATTGTAAAATATTATGTATTGTTGTAATTGTAGTTAATATTATTTGTATGCCTATGCTTATGATTATTGTTGTTGTTATTCAAATTTTAGATTAATGAATTATTTTTTATGGTTATCTGATTGTGTTTTTATTTTTTATTTTTTGGCAAGTATCACTCTATAATTCTCACTCTTTCAGTTGGTATCACAGTTGTGGTAAGCATCTCAACTCTCTAATTAAATTTGTATTTGTTATTTTTGAAATTATTTAATATTATTTATTGTTATTATTAGTACATGACCACAAAAATTGTAATAAATTGTATTATTGTGATCTTTTTATAATAAATATGTGTTTTGTTATTCTCAATTATTACATCTATTACTTGGAAAAAATATATTGCATAATATGTTTGTTGGTTTATAATAAAGATATGTATGTATATTATTATTATTATTATTATTATTATTTACTACAAATGGAAGTTGCATGGTTTAACTCATTGTAGCATTTAATGTAGGATATATTTGAAATGGAGCGACAACAATATCACATCTCCAATGATGCAATGGAAGGCAATGTACATTGCGTGATCCAAATTTATTAATGTCCTAATAATATCTACAATTATTCAATTTACATGAAAATAATTTCAACATTAGTAATATAACATTATACATTTAAAAAAAATCAGGTTTCCACCTTACGGGTGCGACCCCAACCGTTTGCACCTCCCCCGCTGTTAGGCGAGCGTATTATCTCATATTTGCGGCAATGTAGACTCTACCGTGTTACCCGCCTCCCACATATAGATATTGACTGGAGTCTTATCACTTCTTTAGTGGAGCGGTGGCACTCTGATACCCATACATTTCACCTACGTACTTGTGAAATGTCAATCCCTTTACAGGATATAGCAATCCTTACAGGATTGCCTATTGATGGCAAAGCAGTGTGCGGGCCCACTAATTTGAAATGGAAAGATGTTTGTAGAAATTTACTTGGGGAGGAACCACCTGCAACAGCATTGAAATATGGTGGCCTTAAAATAACATGGGTAAGGAATACATTCTCAAACTTACCAGAGGGTGCCAATGCTATAACAATCCAACGGTATGCTAGGGCATACATGTTCCAGGTTATGGCTTTACTATTTGGAAATAAGAGCCAAAGTAAATTGCATTGCTGTTTTCTCAACCTGTTAGACGACTTTGGAAAAGCTGCGGAATATAGCTGGGGTAGTGCCACACTTGCTTTCCTTTATAAAGAGCTGTGTACTGCTGCTATTCAAAAAAGTATGGAGATTGCAGGTCCTGTTTTCATATTACAATTATGGGCGTGGGAGCATCTTCCATATTTAACCCCAATTCCAATAAATCCAATAAATTTAAATGGCGACGAACCATACGGTTGTAGGTATAATATTTACTTTCTATTTCTATACAATATTGTATACTGTAGCATTTATCCTTGATACTTCCAAACCCCAAAATCAGTGGCAATCATTAATTGTGTATAAGTGGGATGGTAGGAGAACGTTTACTCACACACCAATGCATGTTCTGGGGGCGTACCGTTCTAATCACAACACACAATATAATGAACAGGTAATATATCACAATGCATCAATGGTTAATTTACTAGTTATATTATTAATTTTATTGATTATAACATAGTTATTGTAATTGGAATTGCAGATTGTTTGGACACCATATGATAATTATTTGCATCCATGGTGTCTTGCAGAAAGACATATATGGACTACAAAAGCACCATTGCTATGCTTCCAAACTGTCGAGTATTACCATCCAGAAAGAGTCATGCGACAGTTTGGATTGTTGCAAAGATGTCCAAAATGGCTTACTGACAATTTGGATAATTCTGTGCATTGTGTAAAGATGACAGGGAAGTCCAATGTCAATTGGCTTACGCTACATGCACAATACTACGAGCTTTGGAACGCGCGCACTGAACATGTAGTTGGGGATGAGCATTTTGAGTTAGGTGTGGACTACACAACATGGTACCAACAAAATGGTCACCTATTCACGACACCAGAGGCGGCTGCCCATGCGTACCAGGTAATTATTTTAGCTTTTTTAAAAATACTGCACTAATATTAGAACAAATTATTTACACAAACAGAATGCTGCACTACTTGATAACAAATTATTGTGTTATCTTTTTCAATAATACTGCACTAATAAATGTTTTTTTTTTTGTGGCAGCAAACTGAGATCAACAATATGTTAAATTTAGCTGTTGCAAACCAACAAAGAAATGATCTCACTGCAGAGGAAGTCCTTACACCAATAGTAGAGGGCCTTACCCGAGTGAAGTTATCAATGGAACAAAATATTTCCTCCGTCCCTACTCATAGGGTGACACACTTCGGGCAACGACAAAGGCAACAAAGAAGACGGCCGCAAACCCAAACTGAAACCGGACCGTCCACCTCTACACAACATGGAAATGATGAAGCCGAACCATCCACCTTTACAGAATAGAATATGTACAGCTCTACCCAAGCTGGGCTTTCAACATCTGCTGGTAATGACCCAACCACCTTTAGTGAGTATAATCCAATTAATGTCAGCAACTACTACATGAATTTAAATGAACAGATTGGATTACCCACTTCCATAGGACAAGGATTTGAGGGTTTGTTTAACTATGACCATTATCCCCAACCTAGTTCAACACCTTCCTCCTATCACCCATCGCCACCTCCATCCTATGCTAGGCAATACAATTATGGCCAAGATAGCCAGTACAACTATGATTTCTGCATACCACAACCTTCCCAACCAGCCCCTCATGTTGGTGATTTATGCACGCCACCAAATACATGGGCATGTGCTCCAAACAGTGAGGAAGAGGCCTCCGTAACAGACTCTGAGGAAGATGCCTCAAATGAGGATAGTGGGGAAGATGCAGAAGATGCAGAATATATGGAGGTGTCTTCAGATAATGAAAGTGACGAAGGTGGTCATTATCGAACAGAAGTTGACATTAGAACGCAGCCAAGGCGCATGGGGAAAAGTCCTGTGCCAGCACGAAGGTATCCACAACGAGTAAATAGGCATCCTCCATGTTGTGGAACACAACAAAAACTTCGTGTACCCCATCGGCGCAATGACTAATCAATGTAAAATGACTATTTGATAATGAATATATTAAAGTACTATTGTTGTTTATGCATCATTTTAGCAAAAAATATTATGCCTAGATAATATACATAGCACATTATACTACTAACCGTAAGACCTTTGCAAAAATAAGAAATGTGTACACATTTTTTGGCATTTGAATTTAGCGACCAATTAATCTAATCATACATCTATTTACTAGCAGTGCTCATATCTGATTTTTCCTCTTCAGATTGTGTCCCTTTGATTTCTTTCCTTATTTGATTTTTCCTTTTCAGATTGTGGTGATTATCTGATTTTTCCTCTTCAGATTGTGCTACTTAGAATTTGTTAAAATAAAAATTAACATTGAGATTAATTGTTGGGAGGAATTAAATTATTGGGAGGAATTAAAAAAAAGAAAGAAGAAGAAGTGATACTTACACAATATTTTTACAACATTGTTACAATAAATCACATGTGATTAATTGTTATTAGTTCAAATCTAAATTTAACACTAAAATTACTTTCTTAATCCAACAAAAACAACTAATAACAACTTGCCATTTAGAATTTGTTGTAAAAATGTTGTAAAAATTACACAATCCGAAAATGGAAGGGAAAAAAAAGTTGCAATTGGTTTGTGGCAATGACATTGCCGAAATAGAGGAGAAAGAGAGAAGAAAGTACACATATTCTTATTCTTCAGTATTCACCTCAACTCACTTTTTTTGTCATATTCACCTCAACTCTCCAGAGTAATTTTTTTGTCATATTGACTTCAACTCCTCAAAGTACCTTTTTTGTCTTTTTATTCTTCAGTATTTTTTTGACTGAAGTAGTTTGGTTTTTGTGTATGTCATGTTCTTTCCTTTCGTATTGTAAAAGTACCCTATGAAACAAATAGGGATAGATTCAAGTACAAAGCAACTTGATTCTTATTCTAAAAAAAGTACATAGACAATACGAAATGGAAGAAAAAAATAATTGATGTGCACGTTGTAAATAAAAACAAAAAAAGTACATAGATTCTTATAGAAGAAAAAAATGATTGATTTGCACACTGTAAACCAAAAAAAGCAAAGAAAGTACATAAATTTTTACAACACGGAAGAAAAAAATGATTGATGTGCACGCTGTAAACAAAAAAAGCAAAGAAAATAAACAAAAACAAAGCTTCAATCAATCAATCAACTAAACTCCTCATCTCATCTGATTCTTATTCTCTGCATGCATCGAATATATTTCCCTCAACTCTCGAATATATTCCCCTCAACTCCTCAGAGTACGTTTTTTGTCTTTCTATTCGTCAGTATTTTTTTGACCGAAGCAGTTTGGTTTGTGTTTCTTGTTTCATCAACCTTCTTCTCCACTCTTATTCCCCTCATAATTCTACCTACCATTTTCAATTCATGCGTGCCATACATTCTACAAACAACTATAAGTAACAACACTTGCAAATATCTATCCGTCCTTTATCTTTTAGAAGGTGAGTTACATCTCTTAAGTAGTTATTTTTCTTTTTATAATATTTCATGTTGATATGTTTTTGGGCATAACTAAGCATGGAAATCTTGTTTTTGCAGTATGTGTTTTGCAACATGAACTGATTTGTATGATATGTTTTAAATTAGTTGTCCATGAATTCTTGCCGAAAATTTCCTATAGCAAAAATATATTTCAACATGACAGACCAGTTTTTCCTTAAATAAATACTTAGTTTGTTAGCCTATAATATACACGTACGCTATAAGAAAAAAAAAAGGTTACTATACGCTCTACAACCTTAATAAAAAATATTTTAATATTATTATTATCAGTGAAATAATCCTCTTTAACAGAATTCTCTTAGCTCTAGCTATTTAAACATTGAATATTTTTAATGGATTACCTTCTTGTATTGCATTGTAATGGTTGTGTAATGTTAATATATTAATACTATTATTATGTTTTAGTGTAGATGGCAGAAAAGTTGTTCATTTTTCTCATCCATTCCAGCGGAATAATTAAACATGGAGAAAATGGGGTTTATTACGAAGGGCCACCTCCTTCTATGCTTCCATTAAGCCAGGGTGTTACATTTGAAGATCTATGTAATGGAGTAGCATCCACGCTTCATATAAACAGAGAAGATTCAAAGCTGACGATTTGGTATAGATTTCCTTTTCAATGTCATCCACATCCTGTGACTTACCAGCAAGTTTTGGTAGAAGATGATCATGGTGTCAATGCAATATTCAATATGTTAGACCGCCAATATGGATTTGTAGGTGCAGAGTTATATGTGGGTGTAGAGCCCATAAGAAGCCACCGAGATGTTTTTCCCATTCGATATGCCAACGAAGGACCGAGTGCATCATTTACTTATTCACATGGCGGACACTTCCATGATCCATATGCCACTCATATTGGTCTTTATTCTGAAGATGCGGCTTATTCCCCAATCAACATTGGTGGTGCTGACTACCATGCTCCATATACTCATGCCGTAACTGAGGACCAACATCTTCCTTATCGGTCAATGAACACCAATGATGCTGACTATGATAATCCAACTGAGCATGTCTCACAAGAGACTACTAATGATCCCAATGATACACATCGCATAATTGCTACTACTGAAAATGCGGTCCATACATTATCAGAAAGGATGCGAGCCATGGATAATGATGACGAACTTGATGACAACGAGGTCCTTGATGATGACGAGGTCCTTGATGATGTTGGAGATGAACAGGAGCCTCTAAATGAAGGTAATCATGAAAGTAGTCCAGCTATGGCATTCCATCAACCTTCATCACTAAGCTTTTCAGAAAACACGTGGGATAATATGATTGATCCAACCCCACCATTTGAAAAGCCCAGTCAGAGTATTTGGGACCCTGCCCAAGAGTTTTATGTGGGCTTGCTTTTTGCCGATAAGGATGACCTACAAGCTGCTGTTAAACACTATCACATCAAGAGAAACCAAACATTTTGTGTAAGAGAGTCAGATCCAACATGTTGGTCTGTAAGGTGCAAACATTGTTCTTGGCATCTTCGAGCATGCTTCCGGGCTACACATGGGTTGTTTGAGGTTAGGAAATACAGTGGTCCACACACATGTACAGAGTCCACACTCACACAAGATCACGAGCAATTAGACACCCATGTTATTGAGAAAGAGTTGAGGGATGTTGTCAAAAATGATCCAACCATAAAGATTTCTTCACTTCAACAAACTCTTTACAATAAGTACCAATACCGGCCTTCTTATTCTAAGGTGTGGGAGGCGAAACAAAAAGCAATTGGTAGAGCGTTTGGCGATTGGGACAAATCGTACCAATTATTGCCAAAATGGTTGAAAGCTTTGACTGATTCAAACCCGGGCAGCAGGGTTAGTTGGAGAACAGTACCTACTACTATGCCAGGCTGTGCAATATTTGAGAGAGTGTTCTGGGCTTTTGGTCCATCAATTGAAGTTTTTCAACATTGTAGGCCAGTGATTAGTATAGATGGAACTTTCCTATATGGTAAGTACAAAGGTACGTTACTAATTGCATCAACGTGGGATGGTGAGAACAGACTTTTTCCACTTGCCTTTGCCATTGTGGAGAATGAAAATGATGATAGCTGGTATTGGTTTTTGCGTTGTATTTAGATTAATGTCACTAATTGGGAAGGGTTATGTGTCATATCTGATCGTCACCCTGGTATAATGGCAGCGATACGGACTATATGTCAATCAACACGTTGGTATCATCGTTTTTGCCTTCGCCATGTGGCTAGCAATTTCAATCAAAAAATTGGGAATAAAAACTTGAAGGCTATGGTAATGTGGGCAGGCATGGAGAATCAGTTACGAAAGTATCAAATAACCAGGGATAGAATTACTTAATTAAGTGCAGATGGTGAGCAGTATTTGAGGGAAATACCGGTGGACAAGTGGACATTAGCACACGATGGTGGACATCGTTATGGGGCAATGACGACAAACTTGTCTGAAAGTTTCAATGGAATTCTAAAGAGTGCTAGAAATCTGCCCATAACTGCGTTAGTTGAACTTACATACTACCGTTGTGTAGCCTACTTTGCCGATCGGTATACTAAGGCACGCGCAGAGGTTACTGCCGGTGAACTCATTACGGCCTATGCAAAGAATAAATTCAATAAATGGGAAAAAAAGGCACCAAAGCATTTAGTTACCGTGTTCAGTCATGAAGATGGGCTGTTTGAAGTCAGAACACCAATAAACCCTAACTCTGCATATAGGGGTAATCATCGTCATGAGGTAAATTTAAGGCAGAACACTTGTAGTTGTCAAAAATGGCAGGTTTATAAGATGCCATGCTCACATGTCATTGCCGTGTGTAAATATCAAGGCATATCTGCAATGCGATATATCGACCGTTGCTACCATTTGGAAGAACAAGTTGCTTGTTATGCACCTAGATTTCGCATGGTTCCAGACAGTGTATATTGGAATGAGCCTGATTTTCCGGTCTTGTATCCTAATGTCAAGCTGCGCCATGAAAAAGGTCGACCAAGAACAACTCGGCTTCGAAATGAAATGGACGAAGGGGCAGAGCATCAACCAAGGCCATTGTGCAGTCTCTGTAGGCAAGAAGGCCATGATAGAAGAACATGCCCCACTCGAACTGTGGCTGGCTCCACTAGTAGCTAAACTGAATGACCTACCATAAGTATTCAATCTACTTCAGTGGATTGGTTGGACCGTTTTTTTTTTTTTTTTTAGGAGTTGGACCATATTGTTAGTTTGTATTATTTAAAAGAACATGGTACTAATTCCATATGCTACAATGTTTTCTATCACTGCAAGTTGGATTGGGGTGTATGTTTATTTATTTTGTGTGTGTGTGTGTGTATATATATATATATTGTATTATAGTTTAGGGTTTTGATAACACCTTAAAATGTATACGTTTTATGGAGTGCTTGGGTCATTTACCATGTTTGAAAGTTTCAAATAAGGAAAGGAATCAAAGGGCTACAATCTAAAAAGGAAAAATCAAATTTGAGCACTACTCAGTATTTTAGACGTATCTCTCTCTTCAAAAATCCAATCGACTCAAGGCTAGATGGGATGAAACCGCGACTTAAATATCTACAACTTTTATGTTTTGAGTTTTTTAAAATTCACAAAATTTGTTGGCCGAAATTAACTCACAAGTTGCTACTGTAAATTTGGACGAAAATTACCACAAAAATTTTTTTTCCCACAATTTTGGTAATACCATTGACACAATTAGAAAAAAAATTTATTTATTTATTTTTTCCAATTGTGCCAACTGCAGATAATTTTTTCCCACAATTTCGGCAATCCCATTTTTGGCAATACCAAGGCCACAATTGGGAAAAAAGTTTTTATTTATATTTTTTCTCAATTGTGGCAATGGCATTGCAAATTGTGGGAAAATTTTTTCTCCACAATTTCGGCAATAACATTGCCACAATTGGGAAAAAAAATTTTTATTTTTATTTTTTTCTAATTGTGGCAACGGCATTGCCGAAATGGCGGGAAAAAAATTTTCCCCACAATTTCGGCAATACCATTACCACAATTGGGGAAAAAAGTTTTTATTTTATTTTTTTCCCAATTGTGGCAATGCCATTGCCGAAATTGTGGGGGAAATTTTTCCCCACACTTTCGGCAATGGTATTGCCACAATTGAAAAAAAAAAAAGAAAAAGTTTTTTCCTAATTGTGGCAATGCCATTGCCGAAATTGGGTTTTTATTTATTTATTTTTCCTAATTGCGGCAATGACATTACCGAAATTGGGGAAAAAAGTTTTTATTTTATTTTTTTTTCAATTGTGGCAATGCCATTGCCGAAATTGTGAGGAAAATTTTTCCCCACAATTTCGGCAAGCCACAATTGAAAAAAAAAAAAAAATTTTCCTAATTGTGGCAATACCATTGCCAAAATTGTGGGGAAAAATACTGTGGGAAAATTTTTTCCCCACATTTTCACTACATATTCATTTATATATATATATATATATATATTTTAAAATTTTTGTGCCAGAAATGAATTATGCGTTAACTCCTGACACAAAAGTCAAGAAGACAACAACAATGACACCCGAAACTCTTCTAACACAGGAGAATTGCAAAAGTGGTCCTCCAAGAAGCCACCTCTTTAAAACAATGCGGACTTCGGCTTCCTAAATTGGCAAAGCAAAAACCAAACTATTGTTAAACCCAAACCACATACTGTTTGAACTTTGAACACCCAAATTCATTTGATTTTTTACCACTCAATATCTCTTCCATCTTTTAAACCCAAAATTTTTCAGAAACCTAGTAACTCCTCTCTACCTTCTCGCAATGCAAATCCTTCTAAGTGGCATCTTCTAATTTTGATGGTCTTCAACTGAAGTTTCAAGAACACAAATCATCTCATTACTTTTGCTTTGTCGGGCTGGTTGAGGTGCCCCACCAGTGCAACTAAGCATGACTTATCAAGGTATGCTACAAAGGCTTATTTCACTCTATTTCTATGTATTCTTTTCTTGCTGTATTTTATCTTTATCTAGTTATGTTCTTGTTATGTTTTTTCTCTATCTAGTTTATATGTAAGTGCCCTCTAACCATTTGATAAAATTCCTAAATGAAAAATTAGTACAGATAGAGACCAAATACATAGTTTATCATACATTTTATCATTCTATTTAATAAAAAAAAATTTAAACGATTTTTTTTTTTTTGACATTTTGTTGTAGGACCATGCACTTATTATCTACCCATACTTCCTTGCATTTTCTGGTAATGAATTATGTAAGACTAGGGTGAGTCAGTCAACATGTGTACTCAAAAGTATATATATTCTTCCATATGCAAATTAGTATAGCTACTAGTATCACTCACAACATGTGCTAAAAATAATAATACTAGTTGAAAGTATATTTTCAAAACATGTTTTCAAAAATAAGCAAATAAATTAAGAGCTCTATCAAATTTACTATGAGTGTACTACCGTGTATATGTCCACTAGCTTGGCATGAAATCCAAGCCAATATCTCCACCCTATGCTCTTATTCTTTGCAGCTCATTTCATCTTATATATATGTTAATTGTGGCAGACATTGTTCTAGGTTAAGGTTTGAAATCATAAACCTTTACTCTATAGAATTTTTCTCTCTCATCAACACATTATCTCTCTTGCTCATTGGTTTGGTCTCGTGTGAAGTATGTAGATCTTTCATTCTTGGAACAAGTTTCTTCCCCATGATTAACTATCCTCAAAAACCCTTTCTCCAGTTGGGAACTTGACAACGATTTCCTCTCTCCACATTTATTCTTTTAACTGTGTAACATTTTTAAAAAGTGATATATTAATTATCTCAATTCTAATTAGTAGTACCTATAATTGACTCTGCTGAATGCTCCGCTGCAGTCTGCAGAATCTTAACCATCTTTTATTCTCCAAAGAAGCACTTAAGCGCAGGAGGTTAGGACTCCCTTTAAATTTACCCATTTTATCAAACTTAGAGGCCTTGATTTCTTTGAAGCAACCAATAACATTTAGTGTATGCAGCATTAATCAATTCTTCCATTTTTATTTATTAAGAACAGGCTCGCTGATTAAATAATTGTT